>CM053027.1:312692124-312908151 GCA_028564925.1 Lithobates sylvaticus | reverse complement strand
CCTAGCCAAGCGAGCCCGTGAGGGGCCCTGTTACTATGTGCTACCGTATGTCCACTTGGCTGGTGGGGCTTGAACCTGCGCTCACTGCCCAGGCGACGTTCATCTTTGGAGATTTTGTGAATCTCCTTGTCCTCCGTACTGCGCAAGCACTGCGCCTGCACAGTAAGTGGCCGGACACTAGCCGATGGCCAGACAGTTTTTGTCAGAACACCGGTATACGTGTCTATTCTGCACAAGGTACGGACAAGTCCTGTGGGATCCATGCCTGGTTCATTTTAACCACTTCAATACCAGACACTTAGACACCTTCCCGCCCAAGCCAATTTTCAGCTTTCAGCGATGTCGCAATTTGAATGACAATTGCGCGGTCATGCTACACTGTACCCAAACAAATTTTTTATCATTTTGTTCCAACAAATAGAGCTTTCTTTTGGTGGTATTTGATCACCTCTGCGATTTTTATTTTTTGCGCAACAAACAAAAAAAGACCGAAAATTTTGCAAAAAAACAAGTTTTTCTTTGTCACTGTTAATTTTTTTTGTAAATAAGTGCGTTTTCTTCTTCAATGACGGGCACTGATAAGGCGGCACTAATGGGCACTGATAAGGCGGCACTGATGGGCACCGATGAGGTGGCACCAATTAGGGGGCACCGATGAGGTGGCACTGATGATGGGCACTGATAGGCGGCACTGATGGGCACTGATAGGTGGCACTGATGGGCATTGATAGGTGGCACTGGTATGCGGCACTGATGGGCACTCAGGTGGCACTGATGGGCACTCATAGGCGGCACTGACGGGTACTTATGGGTGGCACTGATGCACACATATAGGTGGCACTGATAGGTGGCATGCATGGGCACTGATAGGTGGCATGCATGGGCACTGATAGGTGGCATGGATGGGCACTGATAGGTGGGCATGGGTGGGCACGGATGGGCACTGATAGGTGGCACTGATGGACGCTGATGAGTGGCACTGATAACACTTATGGGTGGCATTGCTGGGAATCCTTTTTTTTTTACTTTTTTTTTTATTAATATGATGTGCCAATCAGTGCCCATCTGTGGGCACTGATTGGCATATTTTTGATTTTTTTTTTTAACATGTGGATGGCCATGGGGGATGTACCTGGCCATCCACATGCTGGGGGCTTCCCTGGTGGTCCTGGGGGCTTCCCTGGTGGTCTAGTGTGGGCATCTGAGGGGGGGCTGCGCTGATAAACAATCAGCGCAGACCCCCCCTGTCAGGAGAGCCGCCGATCGGCTCCCCTCTACTCGCGTCTGTCAGACGCGAGTGAGGAAAAGCCGATCAACGGCTCTTCCTGTGTACATCGTGATCAGCCGTGATTGGACACGGCTGATCACGTGGTAAAGAGCCTCCGCCGGAGGCTCTTTACCGAGATCAGTGTAGCGGTGTGTCAGACTGACACACCGCTCCACCGATCGCCGCGATGCGCGCCCCCACGGGCGCGCGGCGGCTGTTATCCTGAAGGACGTCATATGACGCCCAGTCAGGATAACGAAGCCACTTCCCGGACGTCAATTTACTATTGACCGGGCGGGAAGTGGTTAATGAACGTGAGCTTGTCCACATTGGCTCTGGACAGGCGGCTGCGCTTGTCTGTGATAACGCCCCCTGCCGTGCTAAATACACGTTCAGATAATACACTGGCTGCAGGGCAGGCCAGCACCTCCAAGGCATAAAGGGCAAGCTCAGGCCATGTGTCCAATTTGGAGACCCAGAAGTTGAAGGGGGCAGACCCGTCATTCAGTACGTGTAGGCGTGTGCACACATACTGCTCCACCATGTTGGTGAAATGCTGCCTCCTGCTAAGATGTTCCATCTCAGCTGGTGGTGCTGGTTGTTGTGGCGTGCTGACAAAGCTTTTCCACATTTCGGCCATGCTAACCCTGCCTTCCAAGGTGCTGGCGGTGCCCCGGCTGCGTTGGCGACCTCTTCCTCCTCCTCTGCCTTTGCCTTGTGCTTCCACCGTACCCCCGCTGCCAAGTGGGAATGCCACCAGCAGCGCGTCTACCAGCGTGCGCTTGTACTCGCACATCTTACGATCACGCTCCAGTGAGGTAATTAAGGACGGCACGTTGTCCTTGTAATGGGGATCCAGCAGGGTGGCCACCCAATAATCAGCACCAGTTAAAATGTGGGCAACTCGGCGGTCGTTGCGGAGACACTGCAGCATGTAATCGCTCATGTGTGCCAGGCTGCCCAGAGGCAAGGAAAAGCTGTCCTCTGTGGGAGGTGTATCGTCTGTGTCCTCTGTATCCCTCCAGCCACACACCAGTGATGGACATGAGCTGGTCTGGGTGCCACCCTGCTGTGAACATAGTTCCTCCTCCTCCATCTCCTCCTCATCCTCCACCTCGTCATCCTCCAGAACGGTGCCCTTGCTGCCAGACAATTGTGTACCTGGCGCTTGTTGGTGCAGGAACATACCCTCGTAGCCACTTGTAAATGACTGCCCTGAAAGCCTTGGAAATGAACCCTCTTCCTCCTCCTCCTCCTCCTCATCCTGTGCCACATCCTCTTCCATCATCGCCTGAAGAGTTTTTTCAAGGAGGCATAGAACTGGTATAGTAACACTGAAAACGGCGTCATCAGCACTGGCCATGTTGGTGGAGTACTCGAAACAGCGCAACAAGGCACACAGGTCTCGCATGGAGGCCCAGTTATTGGCGGTGAAGTGGTGCTGTTCCGCAGAGCGACTCACGCGTGCGTGCTGCAGCTGAAACTCCACTATCGCCTGCTGCTGCTCGCACAGTCTGGCAAGCATGTGCAAGGTAGAGTTCCACCTTGTGGGCACGTCACATATGAGACGGTGAGCCGGAAGGCCGAAGTTACACTGCAGCGCTGACAGGCGATCAGCAGCAGGGTGAGAACGCCGAAAGTGCGCACAGACGGCCCGCACTTTCTGCAGCAGCTCTGGCATATCGGGGTAATTCTTAAGGAACCTCTGGACCACCAAGTTCAGCACATGCGCCAGGCAAGGGATGTACGTCAAACCGGCAAGGCCCAGAGCTGCTACGAGATTTCGCCCATTATCGCACACCACCAGGCCGGGCTTGAGGCTCACTGCCACCAACCACTCATCGATCTGTTGTTCCATTTCCCTCCACAACTCCTGCGCGGTGTGGAGTTTTTCCCCCAAACTGGAAAGTTTTAAAACTGCCTGCTGTCGTTTAGCCCTGGCTGTGCTGAAGTTGGTGGTGAAGGTGTTACGCTGACCGGATAAGGAGGCGGTAGAGGATGAGGAGGCGGAGTAGGAGGAGTTAGCAACAGGAGGCAAACTGATGTGCCCTGCAATCCTCAGTGGTGGAAGGACATGCGCCAAACTGCTATCCGCCTCAGGCCCAGCCGCCACTACATTTACCCAGTGTGCTGTTAGGGAGATATAACGTCCCTGACCGTGCTTACTGGTCCGCGCATCCGTAGTTAGGTGGACCTTGCCACAGATGGCGTTGCGCAGTGCACACCTGATTTTGTCCCCCACTTGGTTGTGCAGGGAAGGGATAGCTCGTCTGGAAAAGTAGTGCCGGCTGGGCACGACGTACTGCAAGACAGCCAATGACATCAGCCTTTCAAATCTCTGCGTCTCCACCAGACGGAATGACAGCATTTCAAAGGCGAGGAATTTTGAAATGCTGGCATTCAGGGCCAGGGATCGCGGGTGGCTAGGGGGGTACTTCCTCTTCCGCTCCAGTGTTTGAGAAATAGAGAGCTGAACGCTTCCATGGGACATTGTGGAGATGGTTGGTGACCCAGGTGGTAGTGTTGCTGGTAGATCCTCTGTTTGCGGGTTGGCAGGTGTCACTGTCACTACAGAGGTGGATGAAGAGGCCGAGACTGCAGCAGAAGAGGAAGCAGGAGGAGCCAGAGACCTTTCTTGGTTTTTGAGGTGTCTACTCCACTGCATCTCGTGCTTTGCACTTAGATGCCTGGTCATGCAGGTTGTGCTCAGGTTGAGAACGTTTATGCCTCGCTTCATGCTCTGATTGCACAGCGTGCAAACCACTCGTGTCTTGTCATCAGCACATTGTCTGAAGAATTGCCACGCTAGGGAACTCCTTGGACCTGGCTTTGGTGTGCTCTGTCCCTTGCTGCGTTGGGCAGTAGCAGACGTACTGTCTAGGGGACAGACGCTCCGCTTTTGCACCCTGCTCCCTCTTCTGCTGTGCTGGTGGCTCTGTGCGACCACCGCCTCTTCCTCCGAACTACACTGGTCACCTGCATGACGTTGATTCCATGTGGGGTCAAGGACCTCATCATCCTCCACATCATCTTCCACCCAGTCTTCACCCCTGCCCTCCTTGTCGGTCTGCACAATGGCGAAAGCAGCAGCAGTTGGCACCTGTGTTTCGTCATCATGCGAGACGTGCTGCGATGGTCCTCCCATGTACTCATCATGAAACATAAGTGGTTGGGCATCGGTGCACACAATCTCTTCCACTTCTGGGGCAGAGCTAGGTGGATGGCCCTGGGAAACCCTGCTAACAGAGTCATCAAAAAGCAGAAGAGACTGCTGCATGATTTGGGGTTCAGACTGATTGGCTGATTTGCAAGGGGGTGAGGTGAAAGACTGATGGACATCGGCTGCAGGTGCCAACTCTGAACTTTCATCAGGAGACTGGGTGGGAGACAATGTGAAGGAACCGGAGGCACTGTCAGCAACCCAATCTACTATCGCCTGTACTTGTCCTGGCCTCAACATTCGTACAGCCTCATTAGGCGCGCCAAAATACCGCTGCAGGCTCTGTCGCCTACTCGCACCTGAGGAAGGTGTTTCACTAGTGCGTGTAGCTGGCACAGATCGACCACGTCCTCTCCCTGCAACAGGAGCGCCACCAGCAGCACCACGACCCGGGCCACGTCCCCTTTTTGATGATCTCCTCATATTTTCAAAATTTATGATCTCGCCCTAAATGGGTGTTTTTGTCAATAGCAGAATACACGTACAGTGTCTAAAGCGTGTATGAACACGCAGAAAATGCTATTGGGAAAAAAAAATGTCACTACAATTTTTTTGGGACAATATACAATAGAAGAAATATCGATCGATTGTATGCCACACTCCTGCACAAACCACTGAAATATTTTATTTTTTGTCAATATCAGAATACACGGACAGTGTCTAAAGCGTGTATGAACACGCGGAAAATGCTATTGGGAAAAAAAAACACACCAAAATCCGACCATGTGTGGGCTCCATCTGACTTTTTCCGGCAGAATTTTGAGATCCTGCTCTCAAATTTTCCGACAACAAAATCCGATCGGACTTTTTCCGATCGTGTGTAGAGAATTCCGACAGACAAAGTGCCACGCATGCTCAGCCTCTACGTAGTTCCGTCGTACGCAACGAATGTCACCACGTTCAGGATGATCGGATTTTCTGACAACTTTGTCCGACCGTGTGTATGCAACACCAGTGTCGGAAAAAGTCAGACGGATTTTGTGGTCGGAATTTCCGACCGTGTGTACGGGCATAAGACAGAAGTACAGTTAACCACTTGGCGCCCACGCTATAGCCGAAAGACGGCTACAGCGAGGACGCTCCCTGCTGGGAGGGTGTCCCTGGACGTCCTCCTGTTTACTTCCGCAATGCGTGCTCCTGAGAGCTTGCATCGGGGAAGTTCTGTCCTGGCCGTGTCCCTCGGACACAGCCAGTCACAGATCTCTGTAAACAGCCAATCACAGCGGCCGTTTACAGCGTGATCAGCGTGTCCAATGAGAGATGATCTCATATGTAAACATATGAGATCATCTCTCATCGCCGCTCTCCCTCCTCACCAGTGATGTAAGTAACTGAGTTAAAATAAACTGAGTTACGTAACTCAGTTACTTTAGAGGGTAACTAGTAATCTAACTGATTACTTTTCCCCTCATGGTAACTCAGTTCCCATTACTTTGGCTTAGTTACCCCAATTACATCTACCGTCAGTAGATGGCAGTAGTGTAATTCCGGTGTCCTGCCAAAAAAGTTCCCCCGCCGGATAAGGACCCCCTGTACTGCGCAGGCGCAGCGCTTGCGCAGTACGAAGGACTACGGAGCTTCCGAAAATTGCCGAACCTAAACAGCTCTGAGTGAACTCTACACAGCGCAGGCGCAGTTAACATGTAATTGTAGGAGGCGATGCCGCACCCTCATGATGCTCGTGCTACTCTGCAAGGGGCGTCTATCGTGTAATTAAGGGGCGGGTCTAGTATTACTGTAACCAAGGGGCGCATTTATTATTATTGTTATATATCGATCTCTGCCCATTAATTTAACATTCGCCCTCTTCTGTAGAAATCCACCCCTTACACAATATAATAATAATAGACCCGCCCTTGCTTACACGCTATAACAGAACTGCCCTTGGTTAGAGTAATAATAGAGCAGCCCCTTGGTTACATGATATATAACAATAATAAATGCGCCCCTTGGTTACAGTAATACTAGATCCGCCCCTTAGTTACACGTATAGAATATTTTTAAAAAAAAAGTCAGTTACTTTGCTGAGTAACTAATTACTTTTCCAATGTAGTAACTGAGTTACTAACGCAATTACTTTTTGGGAGAAGTAATTTGTAACTTAACTAAATTACTTTTTTAAAGTAAGATGACCAACACTGCTCCTCACACAGAGACAGCGTGTGAGGAGGGAGAGATGAACCGCTGCATCGGTAAGTAAAAATAAATAAAAAAATAAATAAATAAAGTGCCAATCTGTCCCCACTGCCATCTGTCCCCACTGCCACCTGTCCCCACTGCCACCTGTCCCCAGTGCCATCTGTCCCCAGTGCCACCTGTCCCCAGTACCATTTGTCCCCAGTGCCACCTGTCCCCAGTGCCACGTATAGGTGCCATCTGTCATCAGTGCCACGTGTCATCAGTGCCACATAGTGCCATCTGCCATCAGTGCCATATCAGTGTCACGTGTCCTCAGTGCTACATATTAGTGCCATCTGCCATCAGTGCCACCTATCTGTGCCATCTGTCATCAGTGCCACCTGTCAGTGTTACGTGCCATCTGTTATAAGTGTCACGTGTCATCAATGCCACATATCAGGGCCATCTGTCATTAGTGTCATGTGTCATCAGTGCCACGTATTAGTGCCATCTGTCATCAGTGCCACCTATTAGTGCCACGTATAAGTGCCATCTGTCAGTAGTGCCACATATTAGTGGCATCTGTCATCAGTGTCACGTGTCATCCGTGCCCCATATTAGTGGCATCTGTCATCAGTGCCACGTATCAGTGTCACCTGTCATCAGTGCCACGTATCAGTGCCATCTGTCATCAGTGCCACGTCAGTGTCACGTGTCATTGTCCTGGTGCTCTAGGGCCTTCAAAAGTGTAATATGTAGTCAAGAAGTTAGATGTGTAATTTATGCTCCTAGAACATGTGATGGTGCTCTCTGCATGTTGGGCCTCTCTAAGTGGCCAGGCTGTGTAAAAGTCCCACACATGTGGTATCGTAATACTCAGGAGGAGCAGCAGAATGTATTTTGGGGTGTCATTTGTGGTATACACATGCCATGTGAGAGAAATAACCTATTACAATGACAATTTTGTGGAAAAAAATCTTAATTTTGCAAAGAATTGTGGGAAAAAAATTACAACATCAAAAACCTCACCGTGCCTCTTACTAAATACCTTGGAATGTCTACTTTCAAAAAAAGGGTCATTTGGGGGGTATTTGTACTTTCCTGGCTTGTTCGGGTCGCAAGAAATGAGATAGGCCACAAGTACATCAGATGTGATCAATTTTGTATGATTTGCACCACAGCTTGTAGACTCTCTAACTTTCACAAAGACCAAATAATATCCACTAATTTGGGTTATTTTTACCAAAGATATGTAGCAGTATAAATTGTGGCCAAAATTTATGATGAAAAATTAATAATTTGCTAAATTTAATCACAAAAACAAAGAAAAATTCGTTTTTTTTTTTTCAAATTTTTGGTCTTTTTTAATTTATAGCGCAAAAAATAAAAAACCCAGAGGTGATCAAATACCACCAAAAGAAAGCTCTATTTGTGGGAAAAAAAAGGACAAAAAATTCATTTGGGTACAGTGTTTCGTGACTGAGTAATTGTAATTGTAAGTGTGAGAGCACCGAAAGCTGAAAATTGGTCTGGGCAGGAGGGGGGTTTAAGTGCCCAGTAAGCAAGTGGTTAAATCACACTTGTTTAATAATAATAAAAAAAGGTAAACAGAGTAAACTTAGTGAAAACATAGCCAGAGTACAGGAACCGGAACAGATAGTCAGACAAGCCAAATGGCAGGGAGCCAGAGAACAGCGTAGTAGAACAGCAAGCAGGATCTGGAGCCAGAAGGAATGTCAGCCAAGCAAGTTTTTAACAGGAACACAGGAGAGCGTCTCTAGAGATGTGACCAAGGTGAAGGCAGAGATCATCTGGACTGGATGGCTTAAGTAGGCAGGACTGACGAGCAGGATATCATCAACATGTGAGTCACTGTGGATAGATAGGTGCTGGCAATTAGCCGAGAGCTGAGCGGCCAGCTCAGAGAAGGAAGGGCTGAGCCCAGCCCTGACAGTAAACCCTCCTCAATGATCCGGCCCCCTCAGAGGACCACCAGGCTTGAGGGGAAAAACGTCTGTGGAAATCACAGAGGAGGACAGGGGCATGTACGTCCGAGGATGAGACCCAAGAGCGTTCCTCCGGACCGTACCCTTTCCTATGCACCAGGTACTGTATGCGCCCACGGAACCTACAGGAGTCAACAATGGACTGTACTTCATACTCCTCATGGTTCTCAACCTGTACAGGGTGAGGAAGAGGCACCGAGGGGGTTGCAGACCAAAGGTTTTAATAAGGATACATGAAATACATTTGAGATATGCATTTTAGAAGGAAGGTCTAATGCGTAATCCACTGAGTTAATCCTGCGAAGAATACGGAAAGGCCCAATAAACCGAGGTGCAAACTTCAGAGAGGGAACACGAAGTCAGAGGTTGCGAGATGACAGCCAAACCCTGCCCCCAACCTGGTAGAAAGGCACAGGCAGGCGTCTCCGATCAGCATGGAGTCTGTACCTATCATTAGCATGTCGCAAAGCCTCCTGCACTTGTACCCAAGTGGAACGAAAACCACGGAGATGCTCCTCTAACACTGGAATACTCTGCGGAACAAATGAGTCAGGCAACATGGAAGGTTGAAAACCATAGTTCGCCATAAATGGGGACAATCGGGAAGCAGAATTCAAGGCACTATTGTGAGCGAACTCCACCCACAGTAAGAGGTCTGACCAGTTGTTAGGATGGTCAGAAATATAGCAACGTAGGAATTGCTCCAAGGACTGATTGGCTTGTTATGCAGCCCCATTAGACTGTGGGTGATAGGCAGAGGAGAAAGCAAGCCGTATTCCCAACTGTGCACAAATGGCTCGCCAGAACCGGTACACAAACTGACTACACCTGTCCGAGACAATCACTTTGGGTAACCCATGTATGCAAAAGATTTCCCGAGCAAAAATGGAAGCCAGTTCCTTAGAAGTGGGGAACTTCTTAAGTGGAGACAATGACAATGAGACATTTTCGAGAACCGGTCAACCACCATAAGGATAACTGTGTTGCCCTGGGAGTTGGGTAACTCCACAATGAAATCCATAGACAGGTGGGTCCAGGGCCTCTCTTCATTGGGTATGGGTTGTAGGAGGCCCACTGAAAGGTGTCGTGGAGTCTTACTCTGAGCACACAAGGAACAGGCAGCTACGACGGAGGTTACATTAGCGCGTAGACTAGGCCACCAAAATTGTTGGGAAATTACCCAAAAGAGTTGATTCTTCCCGGGGTGGCCAGGGTGACTCTCTGGGACAAAGCAGCAGTCGCAAGGTTTCTCAGGAGGAGCATGGACCTGAGCAGCAAAAATTTTGTCACCCAAAAAAGAAGTGAGACTGGTGCAAACCGTAGCCAGAATACGATCAGGAGGAATCACAGGAACCGGAACCGACTCCATCTTGGAAGTGGAGGAAAATTGTTGTGACAAAGCGACAATGTAATTGAAACTAGACAAGAAAAGAGCCCATTGCGCCCTTCTGGGAGAGAGGCGTTTAGCTTTAGACAAGAATGTGAGATTATTATGATCAGTAAGAATGAGAACCGTCACAGTGGTACCTTTGAGGAGATGTCTCCATTCTTTCAGGGCTAAAATGATTGCTAACAGCTCTCTGTCACCAATCTCGTAATTGCACTCCACAGGTGACAATTTCTTGGAAAAGTAGCCACAAGGATGCATAGTGCTCTCAGAGGTAGGACGTTGAGACAGAAGGGCGCCAACTCCAGTCTCAGAAGCATCAACCTTAAGGATAAAAGGTAACGTAGGATCAGGATGTGCCAACACAGGAGTAGAAACAAAGGCAGCCTTAAGATTCTCAAAGGCCTTAATGGACTCCGGAGACCCACTCTGTGGGTTACCATCCTTTCTGATCATATCAGTCAGGGGCTTGACCAGAGACGAGAAGTTACGATCCTGAGAATTGAACCTGTTCACGATGGAATTCACACTTCTCCCATTTACAATAGAGATTGTTCTATCGTAGTTTCTGAAGCACACGACAGGCATCTGTGTGATGACTCTCCAGGGACTTGGAAATATGAGGATATTGTCGAGATAAACCACCACACATAACTGCAACAAATCTCGGATGACATCGTTACTAAATTCCTGGAAAACTGCCAGGCGTTACAAAGGCCAAAAGGCATTACAAGGTACTCATAATGGCCTTATCTGGTATTAAACGCAGTTTTCCACTCGTCACCCTCCTTAATCCTCAAAAGATTATATGCCCCACTCAAATCAAGCTTTGTGAAAACCATTTCTCCCTTGAGGCGGTGAAATAGCTCCGTAATCAACTGAATCGGATAAGCATTCTTAATCATGACACGATCGAGACAACTATAATCAATACAAGGTCTCAGTTTACCACTCTTCTTCTTCACAAAGAAGAAACCAGCACCAGCAGGAGATGAGGATTTGCGGATGAAACCTTGAGAAAGTGCGTCTGCAACATACTCTTCCATGGCCTTCTCCTCCAAGACCGACAAACGGTAAACCTGGCCACGAGGGGGTATGGCACCAGGTTGTATGTCAATTGAGCAATCATACAACTGGTGTGGAGGCAAACTACCGGCTTGACCATTGTCAAAGACATCACTAAAATCGTGGTACTCCTCCGGAAGGGAGGAGAGTGAAGAGGTGCCCAGGACCATGGCTACCTTCTGGAAGCATGTCTTACTGCATTGTGGGCGACCAGGAGAGAACCTCAGCAGCTAGCCAATCAAAAGAGGGGTTGTGCCTCTGTAACCAAGGATAACCAATAACCAGCGGAACTTAGGTGAGGAAATAACTTGGAAATGGATTATCTCATGGTGAATAGCCCCTACGGCCATGGACAATGAAACAGTCTCACGAGTCACATAGGAAGGCTGTAGAGGTCTCCCGTCAAGAGCCTCAATGGCAAGTGGAGTGTCATGTGGCTGCAGTCGAGTGCTTTGATACAAAGGCAGCATCAATGAACAGGCCTGCAGCCCCAGAGTCGATTAGAGCCTGTATCTCGACGGACGACTCAGCCCAAGAAAATGTAACCGAAACCAGGAGATTATCTTTCAGGATAAATGGGGATGAAACAATGCCACCTAAGGTCTGTCCGTGACAAGACCTCAAGGTTCCGACGTTCCCTGGACGGGTAGGACAAGACTTCAAAAAGTGACCTACCTGGCCACAATAAAGGCACAATATCTCCGTCCTCCTAAGGGTTCTCTCATCCGCAGAGAGATGCGTGAAGCCCAAGTGCATGGGTTCATCTTCACTGACCGACTCGGTACCAGGAGGTATGGGAGGTGAGGGACTGCAAAGCTCGGAGAAAAATGTAAAGGAGGCTTCCACAAGCACTCCTTAAAAGAGAGTCTTTCTCTGCGTCTGGAGTCAATGGGGATGGCAAACATGATCAATTTCTCCAGCTCAGTGGGTATATCTCGGGCTGCTATCTAATACTTGATGGTATCTGAGAGACCATGAGAAAAAGCAGCCACAAGGGCCTCATTTTTCCACGAAACCTCTGCTGCCAGAGTACGGAATTCAATGGTGTAATCAGCAACAGTTCTAAAAATCACACTTATATATATTAATAAAAAAAGGTAAACAGAATAAACGTAGTAAAAACATAGCCAGAGTTCAGGAACCGGAACGGATAGTCAGACAAGCCAAAACATCAGGGAGCCAGAGAACAGCATAGTAGAACAGCAAGCAGGATCTGGAGCCAGAAGGAATGGCAGCCAAGCAAGTCTTTAACAGGAACACAGGATAGCGTCTCTAGCGATGGGACCAAGGTGAAGGAAGAGATCATCTGGACTGGACGGCTTAAGTAAGCAGGACTGATGAGCAGGATATCATCAACATGTGAGTCACTGGGGAGAGATAGGAACTGGCAATTATCCGACAGCTGAGAGGACAGCTCAGAAAAGGAAGGGCTGAGCCCAGCCCTGACAGTTTGTTTCTTTCAATCCTGCTCAGACAGTCCCTCTTTTTCTTCCTCCCAGCAGTCCAGTCTTTTTCCATATTTCTCCAACTGCCAATATACTTTCCCTTGCTTTGTTGCATCAGCCACTTACTGTCCTTTATTCAATCCAGACCCAGTCAAGATGGCTGTCCCTTGAACTGGAGAGACTCCATAGATGAACATTGCAAAGTGGTCTCCTTAAAGATCACTGCTGCACTTCTGCAATAATGAATATTTAGTTTAACCCTGTCCACGCTGCAAGAATAATACAGCAGCAACAAAGGAAGATGTTCCAGAACGGTTTTCAGCAACAGTCCAGGTTACAATCAGTTTTGCATGTGTATTTTCGTATTTCCCCATTTCCATAATGTACATTTTTTTTATATACCTAGGTAAATTGGTGCATGTTTTCCCATGTCAGCAAGTATTTGTCATTTTAAAAGGCCTATGGTAAGATTTCAGATGTGGCTAGTGGGTTGTACATTGTTTAAAAATGAACAGAGGATGAGAACTGGAAAATCTGAGTGCAGAACCACTGGCCCTGGTTACTGTATTCCACCCTCAACCAGGTTGTGTACAAAGTACTCCTTTTGCACACCAAATTTTAGAGCAATATGAATAACTGTTTTTACTCTGAATAAAGTGTTTTATGCTGTGCCAGGTTTGTGCACTTTTTCTCTTTTTATTTGTATTTACGGTCTTATGGAAAACATTGTCTGTGCTCTTATGAGAGAGCCACAAGGTGCTCCTGTGGCTGATGACATCTCTGGTTTGGATAAAGCTGCTAAACTTTGCCTATATGGACTGACTTAGTGTAGATCGATAAGTGATTTTTCTTTTAGTTGCTAAAATGGCTTCACTGGACCTATAACTACCGTATTTATCGGCGTATAACACGCACCGGCGTATAACACGCACCCCAAGTTTAGGAGGGAATTTTAAGGAAAAAAAGTTTTAGGAGAGAAGTTTAGGAAAAAAAAAAACTTACATTTAAGCATCATTTGCAGCTTGCCCAGCGTCATTTGCAGCTTGCCCAGCGTCATTTGCAGCTTGCCCAGCGTCATTTGCAGCCTGCCCAGCGTCATTTGCAGCTTGCCCAGCGTCATTTGCAGCCTTGCCCAGCGTCATTTGCAGCTTTCCCAGCGTCATTTGCAGCCTTTCCCATCGTCATTTGCAACCTGCCCAGCGTCATTTGCAACCTGCCCAGCGTCATTTGTAGCTTGCCCAGCGTCATTTGTAGCTTGCCCAGTGTCATTTGTAGCTTGCCCAGTGTCATTTGCAGCTTGCTAGTGTCATTTGCAGTTTGCCCGCGTTTAAATTTCCCGCCGCGAGACAAACCGCGCATGCGCGGCCGAAAAAGACCGAATCGCGGCCGAAAAAGGCCGAAGCGCGGCCGAAAAAGACCGAGCCGACTGTTCGGCTCCACTCGGAGTCCCGCCTCCCTGCTGTTTCGGGAGCGAGCGCAGGGAGGCGGGACTACGAGCGAAGCTGAACAGCCGGCTTCGGTCTTTTTCGGCCGCGCTTCGGCTTTTTCTGGCCTTTTTCGGCCGCGCTTCGGCTTTTTCCAGCCTTTTTCGGCTGCGGTCGCCATTTTTCGGCGCCGCAACTGATTTTTGTCATTTTTTTTTGGGGGGTATCGGCGTATAACACGCACCCACGACTTTCCCCCGATTTTAAGGGGGAAAAAGTGCGTGTTATACGCCGATAAATACAGTATCTGGTACCCAACGGCATTCAACCCCACATGTACAGCTTGAAACATAAAGTGGTTAGGGGTTGCCATGTTCCCACACCCTGTGTTATCATATAGTGTCAGATAAAAGGGTTTTGTCATTGGCACAGGTGAAGTCTTTTAGCGTAATGGAATATTCTGACTGTACCATCTTCTGAAATACCAATGTTTCCTGATACTGCAGAATGAGGCCCACAGTGGTTTTCATATCTTTTGCATCATTCAATGAATAGTCACACATTCATATATAGTAAATAAATAAATCCTGCCGTAATCTTGTATATTGCTATAATGAGAATTTCGAGCATCCTTAGAGTCCTCTAAAGTGTCTAATGTGGTGTCACCTCTCCTGGAAAAAGTAAAAGAAACCTTGGGGAGCTGGAAGCAACTAAAGCCTCCTGTGGGATGAAGATCTGAGTAAGTCAACAGTAAGTGGATTCAAATATGCATGGGACACACGTAAATCTATACCCAGACAAAAAGGTTAACGAAACTCCCCCCCCCCCCCCCCCCCGTGTGAAATGGTAAGGGGGTACAAAAGTACCCCTACCATTTCACCAAAAAGTGTCAAAAATTGTAAAAATGACAGGAGACGGTCTTTGACAATTCCTTAAATCTTCTTTCTTATTTCTTCATCCTTTGGTTTCTTCATCTTCTCCTTCCATCATCTTCTTCCATCTTCTTCTTCCATTTTCTTCTTCCTCCGATCCGCTTCTTCTTGCGCTGGTCTTCTTGTCGGCATCTGTTCTTCTGTCGGGCCGCTCCTCGCAATGGGAGGCTCCCGCTGTGTGAGGCTTCGCTCCGTCTGACAGGTCTTTTATAACGGAGGGCACCTGGTGACCCCGCCCCCCCCCCTCTGACGTCATGGGGAAAGCCATAGGGAATTCCCCATGACGTCACTGTGCGTCAGAGGGGGCAGGGTCACCAGGTGCCCTCCATTATAAAAGACCTGTCAGACGCAGCGAAGCCTCACACAGCGGGAGCCTCCCATTACGAGGAGTGGCCCAAGAAGAGACACCCCGACGCCGACGCCATGGAAGAAGATGCCGGACGAGAAGGATGAGAAGACCAGCGCAAGAAGAAGCGGATCGGAGGAAGAAGAAAATGGAAGAAGAAGATGGAAGAAGATGACGGAAGGAGAAGATGAAGAAACCGAAGGATGAAGAAAGAAGATTTTAATAAAGGAATTGTCAAAGACCGCCTCCTGTCATTTTTAAAATTTTTGACACTTTTTTGGTGAAATGGTAGGGGTACCCTTACCATTTCACACAGGGGGGGGCCGGGATCTGGGGGTCCCCTTGTTAAAGGGGGCTTCCAGATTCCGATAAGCCCCCCACCCGCAGACCCCCACAACCACCGGGCACGGTTGTGGGGATAAGGGCCCTTGTCCTCATCAACATGGGGACAAGGTGCTTTGGGGGTCCTCCCAATGTTGAGGGCATGTGGCCTGGTACGGTTCAGGTGGGAGGGGGGGGCGCTCTCGTCCCCCCCTCTTTTCCTGCGGCCTGCCAGGTTGCGTGCTCAGATAAGGGTCTGGTATGGATTTTGAGGGGGACCCCACGCCATTTTTTTTGGCTAGGGTTCCCCTTAAAATCCATCCCAGACCTCAAGGGTCTGGTATGGATTTTGAGGGGGACCCTATGCCATTTTTTTTTTTTGGCTGGGGTTCCCCTTAATATCCATCCCAGACATGAAGGGCCTGGTTATTGAATTTGGGGGGACCCCCACGCTTTTTTTTTTTTTTTTTTTATCAATGAATGTCAGTTCTCTGTGTTACAGGAGCCATCAATTCATTAGCCGCGAGTGCTTTTAAATAGCTTTTTTCCTGCAAAAATTACACTTTTTTTGCAGGGACAGTTCTAAGCACAGGAAACCTGCCCCCCTTCACAGGCCACCTATAGACACCCCCCAGATGTGATACTGCAATGCTGTACTAACAGCACGCACACACAAATCCCCAGAAATAGAGCACATATTCTCACTTTCTCAGCAGTCAGCAGCACACTGACACGCTGACACTGAAACAAAATATGCGAGGCCGCCGCAGCAGCGGCCTCTTATACCGTGGGGCGTGTACTAAAGCCCCTGAGCTATAATTGGCTACAGGCATCCTGCCTGTAGCCAATTATGGCTCTCCTCGCTGCCGGCGCTGTGATTGGCCAAGCATGCGGGGTCACAGTGCATGCTTGGCCAATCATCAGCCAGCATTGCACTGCGACTGGCGCAATGCATTGTGGGCCGCTCGCATCACACAAATTTGATGCGAGCGGCCCAAATAGTTCTGGGCTCGCCGAACGGGCGAACGCCGATGTTCGATTCGAACATGGGTTCGAATCGAACACCGGGCCCATCCCTAATAATGACATTCAGAGGGTATTTCTTCACTGATCACTAAAAGAAGACACTATAAATTGTACAGTCTGCATTTCTATGTTGGCCATTATTATTCATTGAATTTCATGATTATTACAGAAGATAATATACAGCATATAGAGCATGTTTTTTTTTTTTTGGCTGTGAAATGCTCTAGGTGTTCCACATTCCTTATTCTTTTTTTTTTTTTTTCTAGATTTACAACTTTATGCCACTTTACGCTGAGCTGTAGATGAAATCTTCTTTAGCAGTAGTTCCTCCATAACTCCATAAGAAATGCTGGGCTGGAGTGAGAGAATGTGGAATAAAATGGTTCACAGCTACTTTTTATAGTTGGAAAGAGCAGCTTCTGCTAGTGACCCTTTAACAATCTATACAAGCAACATAATTAATTTAAACAACTCTATAAAGCTTTCCAGGCATTTTATTAGCCTTTTTCTAGATTTATGCAATATAAAAAAATTGGAACAAAAATTGTACAAAGACTGAGAAATGTGATAAGACGTTGTTGAAATGGCAAAATGCATTTCTGCACAATAAAATACATACAACATAAAACGAACAATATATATATATATATATTTAGTAACAACAAAAGCTACAAACCAGCAACAGGAAATGTTTGTATGGGTAAAATTTCTTCTTTTAAAAATTGAAGGGTGGGAAGAGGTGGGGGGTTCAAAATTGGCAACCGTTTTTGATAAAAAAATAAGTGTTTGTTAAAAAGGTAATTAGAATATTTAGCAGCTAGACAAAAATGTACTACTTTTTGTAAGAAGCCTTGATAGATAAACCATTAAGGCATGCCTGTGTACCCACATTAACCAGGATTTGGCATTCTTAATTGGACTTGTTGTTTCCGATCCCCAGTAATTGAATGACCGATGGTTTCCTGTCATAATTTAGACTGAGTGTGCTCATTAAAATGCACATGCACAGTACATACTTCATTATATCTTATATATTTAAAAGAAGCAAAGGTTTAAAGACCTCATTGTTATCTAATCATGCCTAGGTTGAACACTCCAAGTCCACATTTTGGGTTTTATGTAATACTGCAAAGAGCAATGATATGTAGTAATCTATAACAACAATGGATAGTTTCAGCAGTGTAGTGCAATCAGACTAATGCAAGTGGATTTCTGATTGTTTACTGTGGTTAGGATATACTGCTGGACTTTGGTATTATTTTGTCTCAAGCACTATACTGTACTTTATACCTGCATATTATAGTACTTGTGTCATTTGCCCTTCCATTTTCCCATTTGCCCTTGGCAGTTATCTAAGAGCAAAGTATTCCATGCAATATCAGCTGTGTGGTCATAACATCCTTGGTGACCATGCAAAGAGGTAATCTTCAAGCCACTCATCCTCAAAAGCTTTAAATTCTCCAGTTATGGATACCATAAAAATAAATCCAAATTGTACAGAGTCTCTGATGCAATGGTCTCCTGTGACACAGAAGTCCCATATCAGTTTTCCCAAGAAGCATAGTCTTCTCAATACTTGATGATATTATGCTCTGCTCACCTGGGACAAGTGCAAGCATTGAGCAATGTTCTGAGGTCTGTCATACTGAGGGTCTCATCCCTTAGTCTTATGAGTCTTTTCTGTTCATCCAAAGTAATGTTATAATTCTTTTAGTGTAACTTGAATTATGCCATCTAGATTTGTGAGGTCCAGAAGAAAAGCCATATGGTTGCTGTAATGTTGAATGATATTATTGTCCATATTGACCAAAATCCTAAAGGAAAATGAAAACAGAATGATTTTCAGAACTTAGATACTGTAAGTTAGTCTCGCATGGCATCCTATTTTGAGTTACATCTAAACCTACCATCACAATATAATTTATACCAACTAAAGACATTTGCATCAGAATATATTTTATATAAATATATTTTATATAAATATAAGAAGCTAGATGCTATATCCAAAATAAGTTTATAATATAATGTAATGAACAACATATGTATGAAGTTGGTGCATTTGGAAAGCATGAAATGGATTTACCAAATCAGTAGACAAGTTTGCAAAGCAAATATTAACTTAACTCATTGAATAAGATAAAGCTATGTTCACATAAATCACCCAATCACGTGCAAAGCAAAATCAATTTTATTTTGTTTGCACACGATTGGTTATCAAAAATAATATAATATCAAAATAAACAAAGTTTAACTTCACTGAGCTACTTAAATATTTACTACTCCTTTAGTAACTCAACCCCAGAGGCATTAAAGGAATTGTGAGCTCAATGTATTACCATACAACATAGGTTTATGTTTTTATTCAATGAGACCCCATCTAAAATATTTTATGATAATGTAATTTTTGGGCTTAGCTGTTCATTTTAGCTTATGAATGAAGAAAATGTAAGTTTCATGTGATGAATATGCAGATCAGATGCGTGACTTTTCTTGTGGAGCCTATTGTGTAATACAATAACCCGACTACTAGTTTCATTCTTTGGTTTCAACTTAAAAGGAGGGAGATCTTTGGCTAGCGGCCAGTAACAACATTGCCTCAACAGTTCTTACAGTCATCGAGGGTTCAGAACTGATTTTATCTGTCTTCATCAGATTTTTATATGTTTTTTCCAAATGATTTATTTGCTGGAATTGCTGTTTTATTCAGTTAACCTTTGAGTTACTGAGTTCTTGTATCCCTGAGTACTAAAGTGACAAGGATCGTATAAACTCAAAACATGCTGCAGTTTTATTTAGCTAGTGAACACTGAAACAGCACAGTTGCTAGGTTGAAGTTAATATATTCCAGAATGTGAGTGATTCCCTTAGTTAGTGAACTTTTATGCATGATAATTTCTTTATATGGGTTAAACATTCTTAAGCTTTGACTTGGCACAAACATAACCATTGATTTTCGAAACAGAGATCATTCATTTGGCAAAATTAAAGTCATAGCAAATCTGCATTTTCTATAAATTGCTCTTAATAATTTAGACTTGTTTCTACTTGCCATGCTGTGTATTTAAAAAATACTTTTGCCTAGTAAAGCTGTGTGCTTATATTGTTTGGAAAAGAATGTTTAACATTACTGGACAAACCATTAAGATCTGTAAGATTGTCAAAGGCAGAAGTAAAAAATAAGACCCCAAAAGAAATAAACTGCATGACTGAAGCTCCGTTCACACCAGTGCGATCTCAGATGCGATTCAGTAAAACAGAATCACATAACAATGGAAATCACATTGTTTTAAATGGGGTCCATTCATATCAATGTAACTTAGCTCTTTGCCATTTTGGAAATGGGTTTTCTACTGTGGCGCAATTCCAGCATTATTTTGACCCCATGGAATATGCAAACCACATCCAAGTTGCACTATGTAATCACGCTGAAAATCGGATCAAAATCAGATTGCAGCAGAGTGAACCTAGCCTTATGTAGACTTTTTTTACTTCCCTCTGTATTTGGACAGTGCTATGTTGCCTTCAAATACTTATTCAAAATAATCATATTCATAATATTAAGTGAACACTCAATTACATTAGACTTTAGACTTTTTATAAATTGCCCCCCCCCCCCCTATACTTTTTTGCATTCATACTAAAAGTATGAAAATATTAAAACTGATATGATAAAAAAGAGCAAATGGACAGATAAACATTTAGAAAACTTACCCTCTCTTGCATTTTTTGTAGACCCTGGATATGCTTTCTTCTAATAAACCATATTTTTCTGAGATCTGTGGAATGTTTGAAACACATTCATTTACTTGATTATAACAAAATGGTAGCTTGACAGAATGTTTTTTTTTTATGTAAAACATGTTTTTATTGAAAGGTTTTTAGTGTAATGCTTCAAGCAAATTATCACTTGAAAAATCACAAACCATACAGGAAGAAAGTACATAGGGAAATGGATATTTCACAATATGGGTGACATGAAACTGTGATCGTGAGATAATGACATTTTATGTGACACAACTGGGCTGGGTTATTTTACACTACTGATGGTGGATAACACTGATGCAGATGTCATTATATGACCTGGCATACTATTACCTATCTGATAGACATGTAAGGTGAAATATGGACTTTTAAAAACAAACTTTAGAAAGGGAATGGTAGCTGACAGAATAAAGTTCAGGGGCTATGAATCTATACAATTTTACTTACAGCTTTTTTTAATCCAGCAAGATCTGGTGTTTTCAGCATGAGTGCATCAAAAACCTCTTCTGTTTCTCTCCGTACATATAATAATACTGAAATAAACCAAACGTAAAGTTGTAGTAAATACCACATAAACAGGACTTATAGATCGATCTTTCAATCCTAGAGTTAACGGTCTATATACTAAAGCCATACGTTCAAATACACTATGTTCAGAAGCTCACTGACAGGCTTTGGCAATCAATGGAAATATAGCAGCGCATTGCTCAAATTTATTTAACATGAATATTGATAAGCATGCATGTGTGTAAGTCCCCTTTCACACGATAAGCCCGCTCGCATCTGCCTGACCCTTTTTGCGGATCCGAGTGGGCCATCCATTGACTCCTATAGGCAGGCGGATGTCAGCAGAGATGTGTCCACTGACTCCCATCTGCCCTTCCGATCCACTCAAGACAGACATATAGCGATACATCTGCCATCCCTCTTGGGCAGATCGTATCAGATCTGATGAAAACGGACATGCTGTTTGTTTTCGTTCGATCTTCCCATAGAGATCAGTGAGGCTTTGACAGGTCCCTCCCCGCTCAGTGAGCAGAGACGGACCTGTCATCCGCCGCCTCAGCGGACATCAACGGAGCGATCTCCTACTGAGCTGGCGGACTCCGCTGAGCAAATCCGCCCCGTGTGAAAGGGGCATTAGAAGCCTGGGACTATGTACATAATATAAAATTACTATATTTTACCTGAGGTCTAGAAACTTCTAAAATAAATTTTTGATTGTATATACCTGAAAGTTGGCAACTTTATGTCATTTAAAATGATGGCTGCTTTCAGGATGTGATTGATATTTAAATGCAGTATGCACCTTCCCCGCAGAGCACTTATTTATATAAATGATGCTGTTCTTTGCTCACACATATGGATAAGTATAGATTTGAAGTAGCTAAATGCTAAAAGGTATTTCCTTGATATTTCTGGACACATTTGCTGTCACTGTGGGGGTTATTTACTAAAGCTGGAGAGTGCAAAATCTGGTGCAGCTCTGCATAGAAACCAATAAGCTTCCAGGTTTTATTGCCAAAGCTTAATTGAACAAGCTGAAGTCAGAAGCTGATTGGCTTCCATGCACAGCTGCAACAGATTCTCAGTGCAGCAGTTTTAGTAAATCTCCCCCTGTGTAACTAGTGTTGAACAGCATAGTGGCTAAGTGGTTAGCACTTCTGCCTGGCAGCACTAGGGTCCCCAGTTTAAAACCCAATCATGGCACTACCTGCCTGGAGTTTGCATGTTCTCCCTGTGCCTGTGTGTATTACCTCCCACACTATCCCAACCATGGCACTACCTGCCTGGAGTTTGCTTGTTCTCCCTGTGCCTATGTGGGTTTCCTCCAGGTACTTTGGTTTCCTCCCACACTCCAAAGACATGCTGGTAGGTTAACTGGATCCTGTTTAAATTGGCCCTAGTATGTGTATATATATGTATATGTTCACTTTGCAAGGACATTTTCCTTTTTTTAATGTTTTCTTTGAACATGATTGGGTATTCTTTGCAAAGTGAATTTTCAACACTTTCACAAAACTAAAGGAAAAATTCCTTTGCAAAGTTAACAACATATATGCTTTAGTAAATCTACCCCACTGATTTGACATGAAGCATTTCTTCATAGGCATATTAACTGCATCAACATATACCTCTTTGAGGGTCTTCAGTAGACTTTTGCTTAGATGGAGGGATGTCTGTGAAGGACGGACAACTTCTTTTTAGTGCTAGCCTGTAAACATAAACAGAAGGAGTTGTGAGACTAAATCTGGTTTTTGGTCTACATACATAATTGAATTGCATTCATTGTTTTACTAGAAAGAAGAGATACCAACAACATCTACCATCCCAGTCAGATGCATTATCCTTTGTTTCTATGTTTTTGGGACTTATGCCGTGTACACACAAGCGGAATTTCCGACAGAAAGAGTTCGATGGAAGCTTTTCATTGTATATTCCGACCGTGTGTATGCCCTATCGGACTTTTTCCGTTGAAAATTCGGACGGACTTAGAGAACATGTTCTATATTTTTCCGATGGAAAAAATTACTATCAGATAAAACGCTCGTCTGTATGCTGTTCCGACACACCAAAAACGACACATGTTCTGAAGCAAGTACGAGACGGAAGCTATTGGCTACTGGCTATTGAACTTCCGTTTTCTAGTCCCGTCGTATGTGTTGTACGTCACTGCGTTCTTGACGGTCGGACTTTGGTGTGACCGTGTGTATGCAAGACAGCTTGAGCGGAATTCCATCAGAACTCCATCGGAAAAACCTTCAGAGTTTATTCCGAGGGCAAAACCGGTCGTGTGTACAGGGCATTAGACTTTCAAATTTTATATATTACCAGTAAGATAACAAAATTAGTAACTTAAGTAAGGAATAATAATATTCATTGCTAATTTTGTCAAAATATGCCCACACATGTTTGATACTCAAGTTTCCCTTGTTACCTTGGACAAACCATAGATACAGTTGCCTATGGTTATTTAAATATTTAAAGGAATAGTGCAGAAACCCAGAGACATTTTGAAATAGAAGGAAGATGTTCCTACCTGTCATTATCTGTAACAGCAGGAAGTACCTGGGATAAAAAAAGAAAAAGTGTTAGATCATAGTTGAGGCAGTGCTGAAACAACTTGAAGTTTACAACACATTCTCTAGTGCTTCCACGGTGTCTGTGTCTAAAGGGTAGCCATTGTATCTTGTTCATAGCACTGCTAGCTAAATCCTACACTGAAAGATGTGTTTATCTTGTTAAAATTCCTATGCCTGCTATTTACTCAGCAGATGGTTTAACACAAGTGGTCAACATTTAAAACACAATATAGAAAGACAAAAAGACTTTAGAGTGACCTAGTTGACACAAAATTCCAAAATCAACAATTACATAAATGTGCCATGTCAAATTTTACCCCAGAACTATTTTTTTGTTTATGCATTTGTTAAACTGCAGCTTTTTATGTTGGTGTAAATCTATTTGGTCTGCCTTTTCTAATGTAATATAAGGGAGCGTATGCAATAGAACAAAAGATCAGACTATACTATACAGAGGAGCATATGTGATGGAATAAAAAATCAGCCGTTATCTTTTTATTTTTATAGTATTGTCACAAGATACTCACCACGCCACATCTTTGGAGATTTGAAAAATGAACGTTAGGGATGAACAGCACTGGTTGGGTTTCCATATCTGTCATTGGCCTCAGATATGTGACGTCAGTTCCTCTGTATCCTGGGAGTGCAGCTGATTTTATGTCTGTAAGGCAAGACACTTTAAGTAAATGCTATTTGTGCAACTGATACAACAAAATAAAAGAGTTTAACCATTGATCAGTTTTAAGAATTTTATGTAGCAAACTCATCCCCAAATAACAAATTTGTAGATAATAAAACAAAGCCAATTGATGTAGTGCTAGATAACAACCTCAGTTACCTCAACCCACTCCCCACCACCACCTTCCTCCAAATGTCTTCCCCCCAGCTTCGGGTACATTCACTTGACTTTTGGTAACTATAACATTCTACAATGCACCTAAAAGTGCCTTGCACAATATTTTTTAGAAGGTAAATGTTTTGCTAAAGGTTCAAAATGTTCACTGTGATCAGACAGTCATGCAAAGGCTATTTTTTAAGTTCCACTGCACGACTGGGTTTTTCAAATTAAAAATTTCTTTAGTTTATTTACTTTTGTAACTGAACATTCTACTTTAGTAAATCAAATCCCAGTGTAGTTTGCTGGATAATGTTTTCTATAGATCCTAAGCACAAGTTGGTTTACCAACTTACCTTTGTTGGTGTCTGGCCCCTTTCCTTTCCTTCTAAACTGCTTGCGTTCTTCATCCCGCATCTTGCGCTCAGCACCCTATTTAAATAAGAGACAGGTCAAGTTACTATCGCATGCAAGGATCAACAGCCTGATGTATGAAAGTTTGCCATAGGGAAAAAAATTTTACTTGTTGCCTTTAGCAACCAATCGGTTTACATCCATTATTCCCATAGCCGAGGTTTCACAAGGAACAATTCTGATTGCTATGGAAAATATAATTTTTTTTCCCCATAGAATGTTTTTTATTCATCACATCACACTGTTTTAATAAGGCCATGTGAATTAGAAGTTGTCTTCTGTCTAACTATTTGCTTATCATACTGGATGTAATACCTTCTACATGCATCGTTTGTAGCTAATCATACCTTGTCACAGAATATTTTGATCTGGCAGACAGCCCGATGAATGAGTCTCTTCACCCCAGTGTCATAGTCATAAGTGTCAATCTGGAGATTTAGAGGCACACCCTTTACACCCTTCTGAGATGAGAAATCTGTGCTCAGGCAGTTAATACTAATAAAGACCTGAAACCAATCAGAGAAGTACATGTTAAGGCAATGATTAATGTTAAAATTTTAGTCCATATTTCCCACATTAATAAAAACTACAACATATATTTTGTGATCTTTGATAAATGGATCCAATATTATTATAATACCACAATTTCATCACATGAATTTACAGATGGAGGACTTAACTACTTGTCCAGTCTTGTTTCTAAATGGAGTTGAATTTGAAACACTAACATATTGTCACTGGATTCACCTGTCTCCCTGCCAATGCTTCCAACTGTTTCCTCCCTTGGAGATAATCCCCAGAGATCCTAACAATTTATTTTTCCCTCAGGCTCAAAACCCACCCAGAAAGTATCTCTGTTTTACGTGGGAACCAAGATTGTATCAAAAACCGTTTTCACTCATCTTTCTCTTTGCCAAGCAACTGTGTTTACTTTTTTTGTGTGCACCTGCCTTACTTTCATTGAAGTACGTTACAAGCCTATAACACACTACTTTAGTATATTCCAAGTTCATACAGAATTACACATTTCTGGACAGGAAGCATGTAGTGTAGGGAAAATTAGTAGTGATAGTTTTATCTAAGGATAGTAGAGCTTTGTATTACACATTCATGATCACTTGTGAGATCTCTTTATCTACATTTGATCAGGTACTTGTTTCATATCTGATAATGCTTTTTCAACTGTCACAAAAGAGGAAAAATACCCAGAGTACATTTTTCATATCTATAAAATCATAAGTATGTCGAATATGAAAATAGAAAAAACAAATCAGCAGATAATTATGGGAGCTGTCATTTGTCTTCCTGGCTGCCCCTGGCTTCAGTTCAATACTTTCAGAGATAATGACCTAGAGCCGATGTGCACATGATAGACAGCCCTTGGGGTTGATTTATTACATTTAAATAGACTGTGCACTTTGCAAATGCAGGTGCACTCTGCAACGGAATATGCTCCAGAGCTTAGTAAATGAGGCGATGCTTCACTTTGCAAAGAATATCCAATCACATGCAAGGATTTTTTTCTAAAAAAAAATATTTTTTGCTTGGATGATGGATGTCAGCAGTGCTTTCCTTTATTTACTAAGCTCTGGAACAAACTCCCCTGCAGAGTGCAACTGCACTTGCAAAGTGCACAGACTATTTCCCTTTAGTAAATCAACCCCCATATCTACATTTTGTTCTTAGTTATCAACCCAATCCGTTAAAGCAAGAGAGTCAGCATAAAAGCCAAGCAACTATCATTTTCAGAAGCGGTCAGCATTCATGTACTTGTAGATAACTAAATACATTTTTTTTTTAAGTAAGCAGTTATAATTGCTGCTTGTGTTTAACATTCCTGCAGACAGTTTATTCACTAATATGAGCAGGTCGCCTGCTGGATAACTCCTTTACCTTGGCCTCCTCATTGATATTCCATACAAATGACAAAGCATTATAGGCAACTTCTTCAATGCTCTCCACAGTGTTGCAGTTTTCCTTGTAGTCAGCTGGAAGACAGAAGACATTGATATCCATTACATGCATATTCAGTAGAAATGCAAAAGTGATATAAATGCTAGAATTCTTTAAACAAAGTATAATTTCATAAGAGCCTTTCCAAGTTTTTATGTTAAATTGGTTGTACTAGAGGAATTGAAATCGACATACCAACATCAATAACTCTTTGCTTTGCAGTTGGCTGTCTGGAATGCCAGTGTTTCCATCGTTTTAATTGCTCTTCAGGATTCTTCTCATTATCAAAAACGACCATTACAACACTCTGCAAAAAAAAAAAAAAAAAGTTAAATAATATATATAATATATAATATATATATATATATATAGCTATACATATGGCATGTTAAATTAGCACAATAAAAACATAAATTAAAGCATTACGGAGTGTATAATAAATTAATGCAAACACGTTTTACTACCAATTTAACTTTTTCCCCTAAATTTTCCCTAATTTCTCCCCCAACTTTTTTACTGTGCAAATATAAGATGCAAATATTTTCCCAATTTTAAAGAGCTACATCATTCTTGTGATACACAGTATATATATATATATATATATATATATATATATATAAATATATATATATATATATATATATATATATATATATATATATATTTATATTTTTTTTTTTTTTTTTTTTTTCATTTGTATTCTTTTGGAGAAATTTTTGTTCACAGGTCCACAAGGTGTTCAATCAGCTGAATTATATAAGTATATTAAATATATAATTAAAATTTTACTAATATTAGTGTATATTCTTTTTAAGAATTCTATTGTATTCTGCATACTTCCAGACCCTGGCGGAGTCCCTAAAATACTAGTAATGCACTCTTTTTCCATGGGCTCATTAGTGGGAAAATACATTTAATGGGAGACTACATTTGTTGTGAGCTGTATCCCATTAGGAAAATATGAACAGCCTACTCGGTACACATTAAATCTATAGATATTCATCAGTCTTTTATAAATGAGTTCAACATTTAAATGGGGCTTTTACAAACTCTGAAAAGAAGGTAGTTTGTCAGGGGAGACACGGCACTATATGTAAACGCCACTTATAGACTCGTTATGTTTGCACAGGAGAAAAAGCCTTGTGTTCTCAGTGACTCATGTCATTTAACTAGACTTGCAGAAATAGATGCATTTGTTCCAATTCATGAGGTCTTTTTGTCTTTGAGTTTGTTTATTGTGTGGTCCAATATATCAATGTCTACTATGTTCCCAGCAGGCTCTGATTCCTTCACTTTATTGTAGATATATATATATCTTTAACACTTTCAAAGTCCTGTTTTGGTACTGCTACATCAACCTAAAGACTGCTTCATTATACTCAGGATTACTTACAAAATTTCCCAATCTGTAAAACCTTATGTTATGCCACTGGTCATTGTTGAACATACCTTGACTTTATTGGTAGACAGTTGCAAACATTTCCTGTTATCTGCCATTCGAAGATTTACTGGATAAAATTGACTTTTGTTGAGATATGCCATTGGAGAGTCGCCGGACTTAACGTGAATGGCTTTGGGGGATTCCAGTGTGTATTCAAAGTCGCTGCAGAATTTATAAATAATTTAAACAATGTTTTTGTTCGAAAGATAATCAGTTATAGTGCATCTTATCCTCAAGTAAACTTGTGTAGACCATTTTATTTTGACTTTAATACAGTTCCACATGGCTCGCAATGTGATTATTGAATGGTTAGGCTATTTTCTTTAAAATATCTATATATCTGTCTGCACTGTATTAAAGCAATACTACAATTTAAACTCTGTTTTTATTCAAAATACTTTTTTGGAATATTTGACAAATATTGAAAGAAAATAAGGCTTTGTTCGAAAGATAATCAGTTATAGTGCATCTTATCCTCAAGTAAACTTGTGTAGACCATTTTATTTTGACTTTAATACAGTTCCACATGGCTCGCAATGTGATTATTGAATGGTTAGGCTATTTTCTTTAAAATATCTATATATCTGTCTGCACTGTATTAAAGCAATACTACAATTTAAACTCTGTTTTTATTCAAAATACTTACCAATTGGCTTCAGCAGGTAGATAATCTGCGGAGCAGGTGGATTCTGCCTGACCTCTAAGAATATCATTGAATATGAGGGGCTGTAGAGAAAAAAAGATATAATAGATATTAACATGACTAATATATTAAATAAGATTGACCATGCATACTATATAGTGGACTATAGTTTACCTCTGGATTGTCTTCTTTAAATGTACTGTCTGGTTGCCAACGCTGTTGTTGCTGGGCTACATGTAATGGTTCAAAGAGATTGTTTAGATTATCCTTCTCATACACATCGCATGATGTGGCCATGAAATCCTCATGTGTATCACTGGTTAATTTGTTGGTATTTGCTGGTAAAGTCAGTTTACTGGGATTTATTAGACAGTCCAGTGTTAAATAACTGTTCTTTTTATGTGAATCTGCATAATCTTGCGTGGAAGAGGGATTATCATTTAGAAATTTCATGAGATGAGTTGAGCTTTCATAAGATGAAATGTCTGAGTCGTAGTCACTGCAGTGTCTAAAAGAGAACATACATACAGCTTTAATAATTACAAAAATACATTAAATTCAAATATAGACACACGCATCAACATTCCTAAATGTTTTTTTCTAAAATTACCTTTTCACTTGTTCACAACGGTCTGTTGACCCTGGTGGAATTATTCTTTTTTCTTTTGGAACCTAAGACAAGATAAAGAATAGCATTAAAATCAAGTATGAACATCATGTAAGTTTAAAAAAAGCCACAATTGTAACTTGTCAAAGGAATGGTGCCAAACCTCATAGTACAAAAATACCGTCTATTTTATTAAGGAGTTATCTGGTATTAGTGTGTAAGAAGATAACAAAAAGAGTCAGGAACATCACCAGACAAGAGGTAGAATAGACATGTCTGATACTTAAATAGAAAGCAATGCCCCATATACTATGTTTTCTCAATCATTGGTGTCCTGTCGTCTGCCCTGGACTTAAAAGTCATTGTTGTCAAATATAGGTAACAATGAATGTACTTGCCCTATAGTAATCATAGAGAAAGCTCAACGCGGTGACACCATCATCATCCCCATTTGCCCTCATCATAGCTTTGGTAGCTGCACTCATAGGGTTATCCAGGTATTTGGACCATGTCTCCTCATCAGTGCTGTAAGAATATTTCTGGAAATTGATGCTGTCATTCTGGAGAAGCATGACTGGCCTGTAACTAAAAAGAAAAAACAGTTATTTATAATTATATATTATATGCTCAGAAATCCAAGATAAAAAATCTGTATTGTACATGCCTGATATTTAAGGTATTTAGTTAGAATAGTATAGTAATAATTGTTTCATTTTTTTACCTGGTCAGAGTCATATCTACTAACATTTGATTTTTATACAAAAGACTAAATGGACAGTGACATTTATAATAATCCATTTTATCGTATGTATGTACACCATTATATCATCTATATCAATGTATACCAGTTTTAGACTTTAGCTGGTATTTTTTCTAACTTCTGATAAGTTATGTAAGGCAAATGGTTGCTGCTGATCTAATGTAAGTGTCCATACCATGCAACATATATAAGGCCTTTACACAAATGTGTACGGCTATAACCAAATAAGTGTGGGTCTTTGGCTGTCATGGCTTTATGCCTTAGTTAAACATGATACCTAAGAAGGGAGTGCAGTTACCACACACCTTCAAGTCAGACAATTGCTGATGTGGGTGACAGGCTGTATAGTTACTAATTCTCTTCCTATTAGACCACAAGCCATGCTTTCATAGCAAAGCAAACACATGTTGCTCACGGCTTCCAGCCTTGTTCGGGAAGGTTACAGGTTCAACCAACTGGAAAGGCACCTGCCTGTGTTATTTTAATACCTAGGCTTCTATCTTCAATCATTTCTTTTCATATGTTCTGTATAGGTTACTCTGAGCTGTCATTTCTTTACTTTTGGCCACTCCTAACTAGCAGCTTTTGTTCTCCAGGAAAACTCTATTTTTCAGTCCCTCCAGCACAGTACAATGTATAAATATGTACTCTGTACACATACCAAGGTTTAAAATGGAAGCTGTGGTCTCTTTACAGTTTTTTTTTTAAAGATATGTATCTGAATGTGAGAGGCTTAATAGAATGAATCTTTTCAATATGAGTTAAATATTTAAAAATGTGCTTCTCTTTGGCCTTTAAATGGCACAAATACATAAGTGCAGCCAAATAAGCAGACCTTTAGAAAAGGTACAAATTATATAGGAATGAATATCCAATATTACTTTCAATTAATTTAGTGCAATTTTCTCTTCATATGTGGGAAAAGAGGCACGTGGCAATATAGGAAAGCAAGCAATTAAATATGCAGCAGTAACATCAAAAATTGCTTCATGACAATCCAAATTGGTATAGAAACTGTCATTTTTCTCCTTTACGCCAAACAAGCAGTAGTTAGGCTCCATGCACACTGGCTTAAAAAACTTTGCTTCTACAGGAGTTTTGTGTTCTGCCTGTAGAAGCATCTCAATGTTATCCTATATGTCCATGCACATTATGACGTTAAGAGGCATATTTTGAGTTTTACGTTTCGAGGCAGAAAGAAAAACCTTCTGGTTTGCATTTCTGATTGGAGCTTGGAGGCAGAAAAACGTAAAACTCTCATAAACTCATCTAAACTTTGTACAAAAATGCTCTATATGAGCGTTTTTTTACTCCCGAGAGAACAGACTATTTTTAGGCCCAGTGTGCATGTAGCCTTATGCCCCGTACACACTGTTGGATATTCCGATGGAAAAAGTCTGATCGGATTATGTTGTCAGAAAATCTGATCGTGTGTGGGCTCTAGCTGGCTTTTTCCGTCGGAATTTCCGACGGAAAAAATTTGAGAGCAGGATCTCAAATTTTCCGACAACAAAATCCGATCTGACTTTTTCCGATCGTGTGTAGGGAATTCAGACGGACAAAGTGCCACGCATGCTCAGCTCAAATTACGAGACCGAAGCTATTGTCTACTAGCCTCTACGTAGTTCCGTAGTTAGTATGCAATGAACGTCACCACGTTCGGAAAAATCAGATTTTCAAAAAACGTTGTCCGACCGTGTGTATGCAACACCGGTTTTGGACAAAATCCGTCGGATTTTGTGGTCGGAATTTCCGACCGTGTGTACGGGGGCTTAGAGTTTCAGGTACAGGACTGTTCATAAACTGTGCCCATCTGGTCTTTGACATTCTACCATATTCAGCCTTTTAAAATTTAGTATAGTTGGCCTATATAGAAAATTTTGTGAAAAGCTGTTCACTGCTAAAAGAGAACACTGTACAACTGCAAACTGTAAGAAAAATTTTTTTTTTTTTTGCTATGAAATGGTTCTTTAATTCAAGAGCTGTGAACTGGAGAATAGTCTTCCATAAAAAATGTATTCTAGTAGACACAGACTATTCTAGAGTACATACATTTTTTATTATTATAGAGTAGATCATGTGGAATCCTTCTTGTACATGGTATCAACAAAAGAAAGGTAATGAAGTCACGGAATGTTTGATGGACTAGCTCCAGGCATGAAAAGGGTGTGTTACCTGTAGCACAGTGTGTAGGTGGGTTAGCAGAAATTATAGTTTTATGCCTTGTTGGATTAGGTGTATTGCCTTTTGTCTTAGCTGATGAGCCAATCTATTCTTGGCATACATAACTATGATCTTATGCCAGTCCATAAATTTATTTTGCATAACACACTACCAACATTTACTAGTGCACGTTTGTCAAAAACATATTTTTATTTGAAGAAAGTTAAGCAATACTTTGGAACTATTACTCATTTTAAAAGAATATATATATATATATATATATATATATATATATATATATATATATATATATATATATATATATATATATATATATATATATATATATTCTTTTAAATATCTGTAAATATGCTGCTTATGTCCACAATTTACACCTCTGAGTAGCAGGTAATTAGTAGAAAAGGTCAACTTGATGAAAACCACAGCCAAAAAAAAAAAACTATACAGAAAGAATGGCCCATGTTGACTTTTGCTATTTTAGGAGTAGGCTACCCTGCCTACTAGCATGTGTAGGGGAAAATACTTACATCATCACTTTTTCCTTACACCTCTTACCTTTTTCAGAGGCCGGTTTTTAAGTGGATTGAGAAGTGACCCAGATTGCATAATAATAATAGCATGCTTCGCTTGAATGTCATTTTGGAGCCCGTGTGACCATTCTCATGAAATGGTAGTTCCGTCTATGTGTGTGCCTGCCTTCTTACAATATTTTCCCTTATCTGTCTTAGTACAGGTTCAGTATAACATGAACAAATATCGCCAAGCAGTCAAAGGAATAGGTGCTGCCTATATATTGTAATGAGATGTGGATGTACAGATCTAAAATGAAGGCAAGGAAATATATCTTGGATAATGTTATTTTACAGTAAAAACTGCAATGTTTTTTCCCCGTTGAAGTGATTACAAAGTTTCTGTTCATAAAACTTATAGTAGAACACAGTCCAGGTCAGAGGTATTGTTCATAGATTTTTGTGAAAATAAAGATTGCACCCATCATAATTTAACAGTAAAGTAGAATTAAACCACCAAAAAAATGTAAGCAGCAGTGCTTCCTTTTGATGCCTGCTGGATATTACAGATCCCAGGAAAACAATGGGCACTGCAAAAAGATCATGCATTTATTTTACTATGGACAATTCTTTTTGAAAGCCAAAATGCTCTGTCAAGGTCTAAAGTAGGGGTAGGCAACCTCGACACTCCAGCTGTGGTGAAACTACAAATCCCATCATGCCACTGCCTCTAGGAGTATTGCCTGTGACTGTCAGGGTCTTGCAATGTCTCATGGGACTTTTAGTTTCACCATAGATGGAGGGCCGAAGTTGCCTAACCCTGGTCTAAATTATGAAGAGTAAAAAAATATACGACATTTCAAAAACAATTGTGATTGCCTAAATGATAGTGATACTTTAAAAACTTTGCCTTTCATTTTGACCTTTCATTTGGGTAATCCAGGTTTTATTTCTGAAGTTAAAAATGGTACTGGGGTTGATTTACTAAATCTGGAGAGTGCAAAATCTGGTGCAGCTGTGCATAGAAAACAAATGAGCTAATTATTTAGCAATTTAGCTATTATTATTATTATTATTATTATTATATTATTATTATTCAGCAATTATTTAGCAAATGAACAAATTATTGTCAAAGCTTAATTGAACCAGTTAGAAGCTGATTGGCTACCATGCAGAGACAGATTTTGCACTCTCCAGTTTTCACAAATCGCCCCTATTGTGACTTAAAGCGGGATTCCGCGGACCTATCTTTTTTTTTTTTGTTGTTGTCATCGTTTTCTCCTAACACTGCAACTGTAGCACTCACCTGTTGCTGCTTCTTCATCCCTGGATCGCTGATTTAGTCCTTTAATACAACTTATAAAAACTTGTCCCGGGCGATTCCATTTTGCTTGTGGGCATTTGAAAACCCACAAGCAATTAGTTCCGGGATGCGGTGAATGCTGTGCTCCCAGCATTCACCGCTCGATGCCGCGCATGCTCAGTTATCTGAGCTAGCAGTGCCGTCTCACGCGATTCCTGGATGACGGCGTCCCGCACTGCTTCTTGGGTACACTATTACAGAGCTCCCAGGGGTCATTGCGGAGCCGGGGAAAGCCGAAAACCACGCCTACTCCCACGGGAGGAGAGCCCGGAAGTCATTCTAAGAATGACTACTAAACAGTAAGTACTGAATAATTTTTTTTTTTAATGATCGTTTGAGCATCTAATAGATAAACTGCTTTAAATAATATAAAGTTGTAATTTTGAGTACCAAACCGCTTTAAGGTAATAAGCTATGAGCCCATAAATTAGATCAGAAGTAGGGTGCTACTACCCAATATGATCAGAAGATTGTTTAGAGCTACCTGGGCGCAGAAAGGCAGTCACACAGCTGCAGTAGCAATCATGAGAAAAGATGGTCCGCAACTCCTTGCTTGCTCGTTAAAATCTTCAAAATGTATGGATTCTCCATAAAAAACACAGGCAGCAGATGTAAAGGTGTTTCAGCCTTGCGGGTCTTGTTTACTAAGCCTTGAAATGCGTTTACATCTGCTGTCTGTGTCTTTTATAAGAAAAGCAATACATTTTGAAGATTTCAAAGAGCAAGCAAGGAGTTGCAGACCATCTTTTCTCAATAATCTATGAGCACCAATCATTTTTTATGTCATTTCAAAATGCAGTAGTTTTGATGGAATAAAGGACAAGAGAATAATCCCTTTGAATCCCAATCATGTGCAAGTAAAAAAAAGACACAGGATTTTTGTTAGAATACGATTGGCTGATTTAAAATTCTTGACTCCCTTGGTAAATCAACCCCACTGAGTTCCAGAAACAGAGCCAAGTTTCCAGTTCAGTAGTGGCTGGAGAATGGCACTGTTTCACAGTATGGCTCAGACATACTACATTTAAAAGCCAATTAGAAGCCTCTTGCTCTCTTAGAACCATTGTACAGTTTCACTGAAATGGCTAAGTAGAACTGCAATTTTCTGTTATGGGGTGTGAGGTACATTATACCACCACTAATAAGGGTAACAAAGGAATAATTATATGCCCTGAGAATTAAAGGACCTTACAAAGTGGCCCCAGACATGTTAAGCACTTTGAATAATTAGCATACGACCACAAGACAGCTTTCTTTCAGTTAACTTTGGCTATGCAAATAACTACAACTCCTATGCTAATAGGCAGACAGCATATTCTCTAAGATGTTTTGAGTGAAACTGCTGTACAGCAAGAGCGAAACTAGAAAATCAAAGACACCCAACTTTTGTATTCTTGGTGCCAAGTTGTCTCAAGCAAATTAAACTGTTCTACATTAAACTGTTTTGTATTAAAATGGCTTTTCATTGAACTTGCTAAACTCTTTGGAAAGATATGAGTTAATACCTTTCTAAAAGTGCCACACCAAAGAGTTTAATAGTTGCATGCATGTTTTTAAGAGACTCCAATTAGATGGATTATACAGTCTTTATTTTACAGGGATTTGTTTTTATTGCTGGAATTCAAATAAATGTCCAGTTTAGTGCATGCAGCTCCACATAAAAATTCTTTGAAACCAAAGTCATTTATTGAGCAATAAGAGTTATCTGACATGTACGTCACTTCAATCAGTCTCTCCTATGTTTTAGACAGGCACTGTCTATTAATTTTAAATACAACCAGTACCATGCTTTTAGGGTCCATGCACACTGGCTTAAAAAAACGCTTAATTTTGCCTGTAGGAGCAACTAATGTTATCCTATGTGTCCATGCACATTCAGTCTTTCGGAGACATATTTTAAGCTCAGCATTTTAGAGGCAAAAAAAAAAAAAAAAAATGCCCCTTCTGGTTTTCGTTTTTGAGAGTGGTTTTCAGGCAAAAAAAAATGCTAAATGCTGATAAGCGCTTCTAAATGCTAGTACAAAAAATAAAATAACGCTTAAAATTTCTGCCAAAAAAAGCCCATTGTGCATGTGACCCTAACATTCTGAGCACTGCCATAGGTAATACAAGCAAAGCATTGCCGGGTAAGCTAAAAACATTGGCACTAGACAAAGGCAAATTTATAAAGATCTTAAAAAAATTAATTCAGCTCAGACCAAGTGCAAACTACAGAAAACATGCACTAAAACTTTGCAAGAACTATTTTTTTTACGTCAAAATAATCATGGGTCTTAAAATGCAAGTATTATTTCTATAGCTATTGATGTCTTTAAAATTGCTTAGGTGGCTGTTTTAAAGTTTACTTAAAAATTAATTAAATCTGAAGAATTCCAAAATGTATATATTAAGGATAAAAACTAAGAATAAAAATGTATCTTAAATCTTCTATACAGATCTACAGTATTTACATATGTCAGTACTAAGGATATATAGATGGAAAATGTACATTCTATGTTTTGCATACAGATAGACTGTAGTAACAAACGTTAGTGATAAGGGTAAAAAAATACATTTAGAATATAATTATGTATTGGTAGGTATTGAAAACGTTACAGTATGCTGGTAAATAATTATGTATATTTTATAGTAAAAATGCTGATAGATAGATAGGTAGATAGAATGATAGATAGATAGATAGATAGATCGATACAAACACACATACTTAAAAATACAAACAGATAACTACTACATACATACAAATATAGATAGACATACAAACAGGCAGGCAGACAAACATGAACACAAACACACACACACACACTTAAAAAGATAACTACTATATACATATATACAGTACATACATACACACAAATATGCACAAATAAATAAACACACACACTTAAAAAATATAGAGATATAGATAGATAGATAGATAGATAGATAGATAGATAGATAGATAGATAGATAGATAGATAGATAGATAGATAGATAGATTGAAAAATACCGAAAATGAAACAAAAACAAAAAATCTAAAAAAAACAAAAAAAAAACTAAAAAAAAATTAAAATAAACAATAACTACTATATAGTAACACAGTACAGCTTCCATAAATTGGATTCTAGTACAGCATTGTAATAAAGCTGTGTACTTGATGCTGAGTACTTACTCTAGTTCATTAGACATTTTCCCTCAAAGTTGTGTAAATGGCTCTTCTCCAAATTGTGTTGTTCCTCTAATTCTTGTTAAGCACAGGCATCCCCTGGAGAATGATGTTTTCGATTTATGTGTGAGGATTTGTGTACAGGTATCTTTTCTGACAGGTGGGTTCTTTGTACAACTCCAGAGTTGATTGGCCGATGGAACAGGTGCCTTAAGACAGGCACACCTCAGCAGGTGCAGCACTTAACCCTTTGTGAGCCAGAACAGACATATGAATGAACCATAGCAGAGTAAACACCTCCCCCAAACAGGTAGAAAAAAAAAATCTTAAAGAAACTCAGACTTCAGGCGAAACTTAGCCAAAACTAAAAACGTGTCTTTGCTTGTCGAAGGCTTGTGGTTGAATGATAAAAGATTAAGCAACAGCTTGAATTATGAATATGACATCTATGCATGCATTTAATTAAATAGGGTGTATAGAATTTCACTATATCTAGGTTTAATAAATTAAATGTATATATAGCAACTGTATTTGTTTAGCATATTTAGTATAACAGGTAAGATTTGGATTAAATCACTTTAAAATAGTCTGTGCCATGAACCAATTTGTTCTATAAAGTCATATAGTTTAACCACTTCCCGACCGCCCCCTGTATATTTACGTCGGCAGAATGGCACGTACAGGCAGAATCACGTACCTGTACGTGACATTCTTCCGGCGGTTGGGGGGTCCGATCGGACCCCCTCCGCCGGCGGGGACGGTCGGGATCGCTTCAGGAGCGATCCGGGACGAGGGGACGGCCAGTGGTTTCTGGCCACCCCCTCGCGATCGCTCCTGGCCAATGAGAAACTTCCCCTTCCTGTCTATTGTATAGACAGGAAGGCGGAAGTGATGTCACGCTCGGTGCGCCGGTCTATGTGACCGGAGACGCCGAGCGGCGAACATGTACAGGTTAGTGCACAACACTACACTGACACCAGTACAGTTAGGCACATATTCCACCCCCCTGTCACCCCCTGATCACCCCCCAGATCACCCCCTCCCCCCCCAGTCACAGTGTCACTAATTGCAGTGATCATTTATTTACTGATCACTGCATTTAGTGTCAGTGTGACTGTAATAACTGTCAGGGCAGTTAGTTTTAGGTCCAAGGTAGCCCCCTACCCCCCCCCCGAATAAAGGTTTAACCCCTTGATTGCCCCCCAGGTAACCCTTTCACCCCCTTTTGCCAGTGTCACTAAGCGATCGTTTTTCTGATCGCTTTATTAGTGTCACTGCTGTCGCTAGGTAACCATTTTTTTTTTTAGGTAACCGCCATGTTTATATAGGTTCATAAATAGGTTTATAGGTCAGGTACCCCCATATTACAACCTAAATAAAGGTTTTAACCCCCTGATTGCCCCTAGAGTTAACCCTTTCACCAGTGATCACTGTATAACTGTCACTGGTGACGCTGGTTAGCCAGTTAGTTATTTTGTTATTTAGGTTCCCCGTCAGGTTTTTATATAGCGTCAGGTACCCCCATATATTACCTAATAAAGGTTTTAACCCCCTGATTGCCCCTAGTTAACCCTTTCACCCCCTTTTGCCAGTGTCACTAAGCGATCGTTTTTCTGATCGCTGCATTAGTGTCGCTAGGTAACCATTTTTTTTTTTTAGGTAACCGCCATGTTTATATAGGTTCATAAATAGGTTTATAGGTCAGGTACCCCCATATTACAACCTAAATAAAGGTTTTAACCCCCTGATTGCCCCTAGAGTTAACCCTTTCACCAGTGATCACTGTATAACTGTCACTGGTGACGCTGGTTAGCCAGTTAGTTATTTCGTTATTTAGGTTCCCCGTCAGGTTTTTATATAGCGTCAGGTACCCCCATATATTACCTAATAAAGGTTTAACCCCCTGATTGCCCCTAGTTAACCCTTTCACCCCCTTTTGCCAGTGTCACTAAGCGATCGTTTTTCTGATCGCTGCATTAGTGTCGCTAGGTAACCAGTTTTTTTTTTGTATTACTGTTACGGGTGACGCTGGTTAGTTAGCTTGTTTTTTATACTGTCAGGGCACCCGCCATTTATTACCCAATAACGGTTTAACCCCCTGATCGCCCGGCGGGTGATATCAATTAGGTTTTAGGGTCAAATAAGGTCTGCGTCGCCCCAGGTTAGTGCCAGTACCGCAAACACCCACGCGCAAAGCATACACCTCCCTTAGTGGCACAGTATCTGAACAGATCGATATCTGATCTGATCAGATCTATACTAGCGTCCCAGCAGTTTAGGGTTCCAAAAAAAAACGCATTGTTAGCGGGATCAGCCCAGATACCTGCTAGCACCTGCGTTTTCCCCCTCCGCCCAGCCCAGCCCACCCAAGTGCAGTATCGATCGATCACTGTCACTTACAAAACACTAAGCACACATAACTGCAGCGTTCGCAGAGTCAGGCCTGATCCCTGCGATCGCTAACAGTTTTTTTGTGGTAGCGTTTTGATTCAGTCGCTTCAGTCAGGAGCTTTTTTACCTGTGAATCTCAAAAAAATAAAAAAAAATAAAATAGTTGTCGTTTTATTGTTCTCTCTCTCACTCTATTCTCTCTCTATTGTTGCTCTTTTTTTTACTCCATTCTATTCTGCAATGTTTTATTATGTTTTATCATGTTTTATCATGCTTGCTTTTCAGGTATGTAATTTTGTTTACTGTGTTTTAGTGTTGAGCATTTTTTTGTTTTCAGGTGCGCCATTCAGTTGCAACGCGGATTTATTTATCTTGACAGCAACAGCGTTTGCTCCCACGATACATAAAGCCGCGACTCCAACGCTGTAGGAGGTGATTTCACCACCACAGTTAAAAAAAAAGAGCATATATGCCGAAGCATGGGGGCAGCAGGGGGGGGAGGAGCGATTGGCTCCTAATGCCACGTACATACGGTCGAAATTCCGACCGTGTGTACACGGCATAACTTTTGCGGGAGGATGCCCATCATTAGAAGTGGGTGGATGAAGGGAGGTATTCTAATGGTGGGCATACCCACCAATCAATCTCTTTTTTTTCGTTCAGCCAAGAGGCTGCATGAAAAAAAAAAGATTACAATATATGTCCAGTATGTTGCTGGACTTTGAATGGTTATACCAGAATGATGCCTGCAGGTTTAGGTATCATCTTGGTATCATTCTTTTCAGCCAGTGATCGGCTTTCATGTAAAAGCAATTCTAGCGGGTAATTAGCCTCTAGACTGCTTTTACAAGCAGTGGGAGGGAATGTCCCCCCTCCCGGATATAAACCGCGCCATTGGGAAATTGGGAAAGCATTTTATCACACCAATCTTGGTGTGGTCAGATGCTTTGAGGGCAGAGGAAAGATCTAGGGTCTAATAGACCCCAATTTTTTCAAAAAAAGAGTACCTGTCACTGCCTATTGCTATCATAGGGGATATTTACATTCCCTGAGATAACAATAAAAATCATAACAAAGAAAAAAAATGGAAGGAACAGTTTAAAAATAAAATAAAAAAGCTAAATAAATAAAAAAAAAAACAAAAAAAAAAAAAAAAAGCACCCCTGCCCCCCCTTCTCTTGCGCAAAGGCGTACACAAGCGTTGGTCTGGCGTCATATGTAAACAGCAATTGCACCATGCATGTGAGGTATCACCGCGAAGGTCAGATCGAGGGCAGTAATTTTAGCAGTAGACCTCCTCCGTGAATCTAATGTGGTATCATGTAAAGGCTTTTAAAGGCTTTTAAAAATGTATGTAGTTTGTCGCCACTGCGTGTTTGTGCGCAATTTTAAAGCATGTCGTGTTTGGTATCCATGTACTCGGCCTAAGATCATATTTTTTATTTCATCAAAAATTTGAGCAATATAGTGTGTTTTAGTGCATTAAAATAAAAAAAAGTGTATTTTTTTCCACAAAAAATGCGTTTGAAAAATCGCTGCGCAAATACTGTGTGGAAAAAAAAAAAATGCAACACCCACCATTTTAATCTGTAGGGCCTTTGCTTTAACAATATATATAGTGTTTGGGGGTTCAACGTAATTTTCTTGCAAAAAAAAAATATGTTTTCATGTAAACAAAAAGTGTCAGAAAGGGCTTTGTCTACAAGTGGTTAGAAGAGTGGGTGACGTGTGACATAGGCTTCGAAATGTTGTGCATAAAATGCCAGGACAGTTCAAACCCCCCCCAAATGACCCCATTTTGGAAAGTAGACACCCCAAGCTATTTGATGAGAGCAATGTTGAGCCCATTAAATATTTTTTTTTTTGTCCCAAGAGATTGAATAATGAAAAAAAAAAAATATATATATTTTTTTTACAAAAAGTTGTCACTAAATGATATATTGCTCAAACATGTCATGGGCATATGTGGAAATACACCCCAAAATACATTCTGTTGCTTCTCCTGAGTACGGGGATACCACATGTGTGGGACTTTTTGGGAGCCTAGCTGCGTACGGAACCCCAAAAACCAATCACCGCCTTCAGGCTTTCTAAGGGTGTAATTTTTTTATTTCACTTCTCACTGCCAATCACAGTTTCGGAGGCCATGGAATGCCCAGATGGCATAAAACCCCCCAAAATGACCCCATTTTGGAAAGTAGACACCCCAAGCTATTTGCTGAGAGGTATTGTGAGTATTTTGCAGATGTCGCTTTTTGTCACAAAGTTTTGAAAATTGAAAAAAGAAAAAAAATTTTTTTTTTTCTTTACTTTCTTCATTTTCAAAAACAAATGAGAGCTGTAAAATACTCACCATGCCTCTCAACAAATAGCTTGGGGTGTCTACTTTCCAAAATGGGGTCATTTGGGGGGGTTTTGTGCTATTTTGGCATTTTATGGCCTTCGAAACGGTGATAGGTAGTGAGGAGTGAAATCAAAAATTTGCACCCTTAGAAATCCTGAAGGCGGTGCTTGGGTTTCGGGGCCCCGTACGCGGCTAGGCTCCCAAAAAGTCCCACACATGTGGTATCCCCATACTCAGGAGAAGCAGCAAAATGTATTTTGGGGTGCAATTCCACATATAACTATGGCATGTGTGAGCAATATATCATTTAGTGACAACTTTTTGAAAAAAAAAAAAATCTTTTTTATTTTTGTCTTTATTCAATCACTTGGGACTAAAAAAAAAAAATATTCAATGGGCTCAACATGCCTCTCAGCAAATAGCTTGGGGTGTCTACTTTCCAAAATGGGGTCATTTGGGGGGGTTTTGTACTTCTCTGCCATTTTAGCACCTCAAGAAATGAAATAGGCAGTCATAAATTAAAAGCGGTGTAAATTCCAGAAAATGTACTCTAGTTTGTAGACGCTATAACTTTTGCGCAAACCAATAAATATACGCTTATTGGCATTTTTTTTACTAAAGACATGTGGCTGAATACATTTTGGCCCAAATGTTTGACTAAAATTGAGTTTATTAGATTTTTTTTATAACAAAAAGTAGAAAATCTCTTTTTTTTTCAAAATTTTCGCTCTTTTTCCGTTTATATCTCAAAAAATAAAAATCACAGAGGCAATCAAATACCATCAAAAGAAAGCTCTATTTGTGGAAGAAAAGGACGCAAATTTCGTTTGGTTACAAAATTGCATGACCGCGCAATTACCAGTTAAAGTAGTGCAGTGCGAAATTGAAAAAAGACCTCTGGTCCTTTGGCTGCCAAATGGTCCGGGGCTGAAGTGGTTAACTTGTTTTATCTTACCATATCCTTAACTGTCATATACATTTTATTTTTTGAATATATATTGTTTCTTTGTAATAAAAACCAAATGAGTTGGCCAGGCAGACTACTGCTATTGATGAAATTTGCATTTATTTTACTTGATAATATAATTTAATATTAATGTCATGATATAATGACATTGATATATGATATAATACACCAAATTATTGTTTAGAAATGTTATTTAAGTATCTATCAACATATATCCCATAAACCCTGGAGGCATGTGGTATAAACCTGAAATGGGTGGAACTGGGTCATAACCAGGATGTCTAGGGGGTACAACAAACCCTTGCAGGCATACTTGATGGTCTGATGTCAGTAAGATAAGGCTAGGCTGGGATGCATTTCTTCTTTTTTTTTTTTTTTATAGTTTTCTGTTCCTCCAAGATGAGTGTGATACTGGGATGCACTTGCCCATACATGCCAGTAGATTACAGGTGTTTATACCAATTCCACAGACAACAAAATATGATCGTTCAATGGTTGGACCATATGCGAAAAGGCAACATTCATTAACTGTCCATGGCCATCTTAGCAGATAACATATATAAAAAAATATATATATATATATATATATATATATATATATATATATATATATATATATATAGAAAAAAAAACAATAAAAAATGATCTCACACGTTATACCTGCACATCAGCCTTTTTTTATGACCAATATCCTTATGGAATGCATCCCTAACACTAAAGCAATGGTCACAACATCTAACTTCGGTTATGCCGCGTACTCACGAGTGGATTTTCCATCTGAAAAATCTTGGATGTTTTTTTCGATGGAATTCCGCTCAAGCTTGTCTTGCATACACACGGTCACACAAAAGTTTGCTGAACTTTGGACCGTGAAGAATGCGGTGACGTACAACACTACGACGAGCCGAGAAAATTAAAGTGGGGTTGCCACCAAAAAAAAAAATGTGGCTTAAAAATCATAAAAAAATAAACAAAAAATAATTGGAAAAAAAATAAATTTTTACTCACCTCTAAATGCCTGTTGCTAGGGGGTCCCTCGTAGTCTGCCACCTTCATTGCCCAGGCTAAACGTCACTTCCTGTAGGCGCTGCACAGTCATCTGGGACCTGTCATGTGTCCCAGATGAGTGAGCGTCGAATCACGCATGCGCAGTGGGTGCCCGGCCGTGAAGCCACAGCCAGGTTCCCACATTAAGAATGCCGGCGCCGCAAGCGGAGCGGGGAATGAGGGGGGGTCTCGTTCCCCCGCATCGCTGGACCCCGGGACAGGTAAGTGTCCGATTATTAAAAGTCAGCAGCTGCAGTATTTGTAGCTGCTGACTTAAAATTTTTTTTTTTTGTGGGCAATCCACTTTAAGTTCAATGCTTCCGAGCATGCGTCAAATTGTTTCTGAGCATTCGTAGGAATTTTGTGCGTCGGAATTGGTACAGACGATCGGAATTTCCGATCGCAACTTTTTCCGACTGAAAAATTGAGAACCTGCTCTTAATCTTTTGCTGGCTGGAATTCCGCCAGCAAAAATCCGATGGAGCATACACACGGTCGCATTTTCCGACCAAAAGCTCTCATCTGACTTTTGCTGGCGGAATTTCCGATTGTGTGTACGCGACATCAGATTGGTTAAAATGTCATGATTTAGATGAGGGAAAAATGTATAGCTATCTTTGCATCATGGACATAGCTCATGCAGTATGCATAATACAGTACTGGATGTAAGTGATAAATAACATTTTATTAAAATATGTCAAATGTTTATACATTGGATTTGCTAGGATTCACCACATATATGCAATGCTTACATTCAATATATCCATAGTACAGCAAATATAGGACTAAATGTCCGGCTAATGCCGTATGTACAGTAAACTACTTTTGCAGATTTACGTTACGTTACTCGTTCACTCAGTATGGTACCTGCTCCTCCCCAAAAAAATGGAATATGCTAAATGTAGTAGAGGGGGAGGACATAAAACAGAACTTCCCCTTTAGGGTGAAGTTCTGCTTTAAGTCCTGTAATTGGCGAGACGGACCTTCATGGATTAGATTTGCTTTTTAAGCACATACCACAGATGCTCAATTGGATTAAGGTCTGGAGAATTTGGAGGCCAAGTCAGCTTCTCTTACTCTTTGCTGTGTTCCACATCATTCTTGAATTCATCAGACCAGGCCACCATCTTCCATTGCTCCGTGGTCCAGTTCTGATGCTCATGTGCCCATTTTAGGCACTTTTGGCTGTGGACATGGGTCAGCAAGTGCATCAATTTACCTTGGCTGCAAATGACCCTGTCACCAGTTTTCCTTCCTTGGGCCACTTTTGGTAGCTCCTGACCACTGCAGCCCGGGAACATCCCACAAGAGCTGCAGCTTTGGAGATGCTTTGACCATTAAAATTTGGCCCCTGTCAAAGTTGCTCAAATCCTTACGCATGGCCATTTTTTCTGCTTTCAACACATCAACTTCAGGGAAAACATGTTCACTTGATGTCTAATATAGCCCCCTCCCCCACTTTCCAGGTGCCATTAGAAAGAAATAGTCAATGATATTCACTTTACCTGTCAGTGGTCATAATGTTATGGTTGATCGGTGGTATATAGAGTACTGTGTAGAAGTTGTAGGCAGGTGTGGAAAAAATGCTGTAAAGCAAGAGTGCTTTTAAAAATATATACTTATTTTTTTATCAAAAAAATGTTTTCAAAAAAAAAGTGAGCCAACAGAAGAAAAATTTAAATCAAATCAATAATTGGTGTTACTACCTATTGGCTTAAAACCAGCATCAATTACACTTACACACTTTGCACACTTGCACAAAAGTCAGGGATTTTATAGGATTAGAGTCAGGAATATGGTTAACCAATTACAAGAAGCAGGTGCTAATGATCATCAATTTCATATGTAGGTTGAAACATAGTCATTAAATGAAACAGCTGCGTAAGAGGCTTAAATTTGGGTGAGGAACAGCCAAACTCTGCTACTAAGGTGAGGTTGTGGAAGAGAGTTTCATATCAAAGGTCCTACACCATCGCAAGACTGAGCAGAGTAACAAGACACAAGGTAGTTATGCTGCATCAGTAAGGTCTCTCCCAGGCAAAGATGTCAGTCAAAGCAGACTGGGGTTTCAAGATGTACTTTTCAAGTTCTTTTGAAAAAGCAAAAAGAAAAGAGCAACGTTGCAAATCGTAGATGCAGTAGCTGGCCAAAAAAAAAAATTAATTCAGCAGATAAAAGACACATCATGCTTACTTCCCTTCGACATCCGAAGATGTCCAGCAGTGCCATCAGCACAGAACTGGCAGAAACCAGTGGGGCCCTAGTACACCCATCTACTATCCAGAGAAGTCTGAATGGAAGATTTGTGGTCAAAAAGTCATACCTCTGATTTGGAAACAAAGCTAAGAGACTCAACTATGCACAAAGAAATAGGAAATGGGGCACAGAACAATGGGAGCAGGTGCTCTGGACTGATGAGTTATAATTTGAAAATATTTGGCTATGTAAATGTTCTTTTTCTACCAGAAAAAAATGCAAACATTACACACATATAATGCCAACATGAGGTAAACTGACACAACTAGAGGAGAGTTACAGAACCAGGTCCGGTCACTGACTTGCACTAAGCAATATAGCTGAAAAAAGCCTGTCTGTGATCACAATTCAAATAGCATTGATATACCTAACATATAAAAACCTAAGAGAGGTATCAGCACATGTGCAAAGTGTGCTAATTCTATATGAAATTGGGTTCACTAAGCAGCACAAACATTCTCTAAATGTAGGCCAAATTAGTGATGCCATACATAGATTAAAAATTGAATATCTGGGGTTATCTTATGTTGGACAGCCACATAGCATGCATTTTTTTCTGTAGGAAAATATGGCATGATGTGTGCATAATATCACTAACAGTCACTAATCCTAACTGTCAAAAATCACTGAAAGTAAAAAAAAAACACAGTTGATGCTTTGTTAGGGGTAGCACAGTGCGCAAGTGCATACATCCACACTTTGGTCATGACAAGCACACAATTGTATCTGCTGTTACTTGTGAATGCATTCTACAGTGCCCAATACCAGTCTTTAAGCTGCCTTGTACGTATACTAAGCAATCATGATACTTATCACATTATAGTTTTGTGTGTTTATTTTCTTTCAGGCAGAATGGTAATATCCATTAAAAAAAAAAAAAAAATAAAAAAAAAAATATATATATATATATATATATATATATATTTTTTTTTTTTTTATGCAATATATTTTCTAATATGCCACAAAAACAGATCAAGCAGAGTATTTGTTGGATGCATGAAGGTCCATGCAATCATATGAACTCATTACAAGCATAGTTTTTTCGCAGGAATTTCTCCCTACTCCTTTGAATTTGTTTTTTTATTAAATACAGTCCAGTGACTTACACAAGCAGTAGAAGGTGCTCTTTATTTATGTTTGTGTCTGTTGAGTGAGATATTCATTCCCACACCATTGGGTCATATTGAAAAATTGTGCAAATGATTTTGTAAGGCTGTTGGGCCATTTTTCTTTATGATACTTTTAACATGAATTCCTAGATTTTTTTTATTCCACATACACTCATATTTTCTGCGCTGCTTTGCCTTACGTCATATTGGGGTTGATTTACTAAAATTGGAGAGTGCAAAATCTGGTGCAGCTCTGCATAGAAACCAATCAACTTCCAGGATTTATTGTCAAGACTTGAAATGAACAAGCTGATGTTAGAAGGTGATTGGCTACTATACAAAGCTGCATCAGATTTTGCACTCTCCAGTTTTAGTAAATCAACCCTGCAGTGTTGTCACACTCCTCTTTTTGCCTCTATCTGGGACTACGGGTGTACATGCTGACGCATTGGCGTTACTAAAGGCAAATAGACTCTGCAAGTGCAGTTGCTCCAGAGCGAGGTAAACCTTCACTTTGCAAAGAGTACCCAATCACGTGCTAGGAAAATAAAAAAAAAACTGAATTTTTGCTTGCACATAATTGGATGATGGAAGTCAGCAGAGCTTCTGTTCATTTACTAAGCTCTGGAGCAACTGCACTTTACAAAGTGCCCAGTCTAGTTGCCTTTAGTAAATCCACCCCATTGTGTGAAGACATCTACAGCCTTCTTTTCAGGCCTGTGCAAGTCATAAAGTGTGGGAGGCATCAAGGAACTTGTAGTCCCAAGTATGTAGTACACATGACCACGGTGATGCATGGATTGCTCGGCTGCCCAAACTTGACGTTACGTCATAAGAATAAGGGAAGTAAACTCTATTGATGTTTTTTAAAAAAAGATTTTTTTTACCAAGGGCTTATGGTTGTCCCTTCACCCACATATGGTAAGAAAAGGGTACACCTAGATGTGAAAGATTCCTGAGCATGGCCAGGATCCTCAAATCTGATATCTGATTGCTGCTTTACTTTACCACTCGTGTCTGTACCATTTTATTGATAAAATAATAAAAAATCATCATATATCAAAAGGTACCTAAGGGAAAAAACCTTAAGACAGTCTGATTTCCTTCAAACAACCAGTCAAATTTTTCAATGCTGCAGAAGATGAAAAAAAAGTTAAAATTTAATGTGGCCCCAAATACATTATTGAATGGGCTCCATCTGAAAAAATAAATAAAATAAAAGTGAATTGACTTTAAGGGGTTGTAAAGTCTCGTTTTTTTTTAAAATGACAAACATGTCATACTTACCTCATCAGTGCAAGGGTTTTGCACAGAGGGGCCCCAATCCTCCTCTTCTGGGGTCCCTCCCTGGCACTCCTGGCTCCTCCTTTTCTTGAGTGCCCGATGGAGAAGCGATTTCCCTGGGGGAACCCGTGTGGGCACGCTCCTGTGTCCTGCTGCTGGGTCCATTGACACAGACAGCAGGACCCCCTGGCTCCTGCGTCATTGGATTTGATTAACAGCAGCAGGAGTCAATGGCTCCTGCTGCTATCAATCTATCCAATAAGGACCCGAGACACCGGCTGGAGCTGCTGTGCTCGTCCCCATGGCTGGAACGATCGGGTTCAGGTAAGTAAAAGGGGGGCTCTGGGGGGCAGCTGCAGCACAGGAGGTTTTTCACCTTAATACATAGAATGCATTAAGGTGAAAAACCTTGAGGGTTTACAACCCCTTTAATGTAATAATTGACTACATATACTGAAACAGATACCTGGTCTGTGTGCAACGTGGGGATGGAATGACATTAGGCAGCACAGTATCAGGACACGAAGGCTGTACTTTATGCAACAGAGAAGGGCAGAGTCTCTGAGTCAGCATGCAGATGGGTTATCTTGGGGAGGATGAGTTTCTGTGGGACATGCAAGCACAGGCACGCTGCAAAAACTTCATATTAGCTATTCAACCCACAAGTTCTCAGTGGGATTTACAAACAGTCTTTTTCAAACAACCTGATACACACGTTGACAGCTACACACAAAACTGATCTACCTATACAAGTCTATAGGCACCATTAAATCAATTTGTGTTTATAAGTATATTTACCACACCTATCATCTTTCAAGCATTCAGTCGGAATCCAGAAACATATAACATAATAAATATTGGATTTATAATATCCTTAATGATTTTTGGATACATTTGATGGTCTGATATGGACTAAGTTTACACAAAGTGTAGATGATTTTTATATTGTATGTTGATATTTGCTGAACCACATTTGAGAATAGCACCTGTTTTACTATAAATACATGAATGGTGTGCATAGAATGAAGAAGGACTCTGTAAATGGACAGTCTGGATCCCTTAGTGCTCCATTTCTTTGAGGGGCAATATTTCTTCTTGTCTAGGTTATGGGGTTGATTTACTAAAGCAAAATAGACTGTTAACTTTGCAAGGAAATTATTCCCAGAGCTTAGTAAATGAACTGAAGCTCTGCTGACTTCCATCATCCAATCATGTACAAACAAAAAGGTTTTTTTTATTTTCCTTGCACATGATTGGACATTCTTTGCAAAGTGATTTTCACCACATTCACTAAGCTCTGGGGAAATTTCCTTGATAAGTGCAACTTCCCTTGCAGAGTAAACAGCCTATTTGCCTTTAGTAAATCCACTGTTTCCCCCATGTTTCAATGGAAATGATTTAGACACTTCGTACACACGATCGGATTTTCTGACGGGAAATGTGTGATGACAGGCTGTTGGCGGAAAATCCGACCGTGTGTATGCTCCATCAGACAATTGTTGTCAGATTTTCCTCAGACAAATGTTGGATCGCAGGATTTAAAAATTTCCGTGGACAAATGTCTGTTGTCAGATTTTCCGAGCGTGTGTACACAAGTCCGTCGGACAAAAGTCCAAAGTACAATCACACATGCTCGAAAGCAAGGATGAGCCAGAAGCGGTCGGTCTTGTAAACTAGCGTTCGTAATGGAGAATTCACATTCATGACGTGGCAAATTGTGAAATCTCGAAATGCAGCGCACATTCTCTTCTTCTATAATGGGATAATTAAGCTGCTTTGCTGGTGATACTGATGGAGTTATCGCAAACACATTTTCAAAGGCTTTTTTTTTCTAGTGATAACATGATTATGCTTTTTTTATTTTTTATTTGGGCAAGTTACCACAACACCATTATCTCGTAGTTTTTAAGATCAAAGATACAACAACTATGTTGGTGTCTCTTGTCAATTTTACCTTGTATTTTTTTAACTGTAACTGCCTACTCCCAATCTGTCATTTGAAGTAAAACACATAGCCAAGTATTATTCTCACAATTTTTTTTATTGTGCATTAAAAAAAGAAAACAAATAACATTAGACATACTATCTGCCAATAGAACTTAACCAAAAAGTGCATTCTGTGCATCCAAAAATATAGAAAATATACCAAACAAAAATAACCAAAAAAAATTATGTTAAAGCGGTTCTGCACCCATTTCATTTAGTAAATCTCTTTGCCTTCCAAATCAGGCAAAGAGTACTAAATGAAATGTTTTATTTTTTTATTTTTTTTTTACTTACCTTGTAATTGATGACTTCCGGTCTTCTCTCTCTTCGGCGGCGGGCGGGGTCTCTGCGTCGATCGTCGTACGCCGCACTGTCTCCTGGGATCTGGTGTCATTGATCCCAGGAGTCAGTGCGGGCATCTTCCGAAATCTCGCGAGATTTCGGCCACATCTTCCGAAATCTCGCGAGATTTCGGCCACATCTTCCGAAATCTCGTGAGATGTCGGCAGATGTGCCGTTACTGCGCACGCGCGAGTAACGGCGGTGCATGCTGGGCCATCTAAAGTGCCTGTGGGGTTTCACATGCCCACAGGCAAGATGGACCCCAGCAGACAAGAAGAAGACAAGAAGAAGATGAAGATGAAAACCGGCGGCGATCGAGATGGAAGATGGACCAGGTAAGTCCCCCAATTGAGCTATATGCCCTTGGCATATAGCCCAAAAAAAAAAAAAAAGAGTGCAGAACCGCTTTAATGCAATAACTCCAAGGCCAATAATAAATAACAGGTTATCTCCTCCGGATCCGCAACATGGATGGTTGACGAACGGCCATTCACAAATGAACTGAAAAGTGCGAAATGAAAAGTGCGAAATGAAAAGTGCGAAAAGAAAAGGGCAAATCAACACTCACCAAACTTCTACTAACACGAAATTAGCAGAAGGAGCCCAAAGGGTGGTGCTAAAGTGCTGAAAAACAACGTAGTACGTCACTACGTTCGTATTTTTTGGCCAACAATTGTGTGCCGTGTGTATGCAAGACAAGTTTGGGCCAACGACCTTCGGACAAAAGTCCACGGTTTTGTTGGCCAACAATCCGATTGTGTGTACGAGGCTTAAGAATTTGCAACTCCATTCGCTACCCCTCTCTGGCATCACATTACAACCTACACCCAATCCAGTGCTAAGCCCCTCAGCAGAAAAGATTACTTACTGGTGTCTGTTGCTTCTCCTTGGAACCCCAGTCAGAAGTGATGAGGTTCGCTCTTTTCTAGTCGTAAAACCTCGGTCCCATATAGCATTACCCAGGATCAAGGCTGCCTTCTAGTTACTCAAAGCCTTTCCAGACACTGGCATCCTAACAACCAATTACTTCAGTTAATATGGAGGATGTCTGTTGCCTTTACAGCATCCTTGTTTGACCCTCCTGTGCTCCTCTCCCTCAGCACTGGAATGACATTAGCTGACTGATATAGAGAAATTGAGGGAGAAGAGAAACATTGGAATACTAGGCAGTACCATTGTGCAAAAGTGTATTTGCTTTGGAAGAATAAATCATAAATTTGCTGTCCTACCTGTGTGGATGTTACTGCATTATGTAAAGCTATTAGAATACTTTTTTACATTTTAGAATGGGATGCCTCAAGACTGTCCATAATTTTAAAGGGTGCCTCGACTGAAAAAAGGTTCAGAAACATTGTTGGACAACCATGCAGAAGATTAGATGAGAAACTGGCACAGGTGAATTAAGCTGACATAAAACCTACCTATATATTCTAGAACCAGTGGCGGCCCGTAATGCAGGGCACAAAGGCGCCGCCCCCCCCCCTATCCATGCGTCCAGCCCCCTAATCTACATGCAGGGCACCAGACGCATGGATTCCAATCAGGTTTTTTTTTTTTGAAGCACTTAATTAGAGCCAGAGGCTCTTAATAGGCTTCAAAAAAGGGTGGGATTGGGGCGAAAAGCACTGCGCCCGAGTCCACCCAGTTGTTGGCCAATCAGGAAGAGGGTCCTGAGACCGGTTTCCCAATTGGCTGAAAGGAGAAGCAATCCTATTGGCCTAGGAGGAGGAGGGAGGAGAAGCATGGCCACTGTGATGCAGAGGAGGAGACACAGGGGAAGCCACCACCCAGAGGGAATCGCTGCCTGCACCATAGATGGGGTGAGTGCGAGGCCAGTAACCGACCGACCGGGGGGGGGGGGGGGCTGTGGGTGCGTTTGCCCCCCCACTGAAAATATACCACCAGCCACTACTGGGTAGAACAATAATGGTATATTCAGATACTACACATTGATATATGTATATATAATAGTTAAGGCCTGCATATGCACCCGGTGTAACCATATTTTTGTCTTTTCACTTGACTACATTAGGTAACTGTCAGGGCTGTGCTTAGCCATTCCTTCTCTGAGCTGGCCACCCAGCTGTTGACTAATTGCCAGCTCCTATCTCTCCACAGTGACTCATCTGTTGATGATATCCTGCTTTTCAGTCCTGGCTACTTAAGCCCAGATGATCTCTGCCTTCACCTTGATCACATTTCTAGAGACGCTCTCCTATGTTCCTGTTAAAGACTTGCTTGGCTGACATTCCTTCTAGCTCCAGATTCTGCTTGCTGTTCTACGCTCATCTCTGGCTCCCTGACATTTTGGCTTGTCTGACTATCCATTCTGGTTCCTGAACTCTGGCTATGATTTGACTATGTTTACCTTTTTTTATTATTATTAAACAAGTGAGATTTAACTGTACTTCTGTCTCAGTCTGATTCATGGTTCCTGACAGTAATTCTCCATTACTTCAAACTCATTTAGTTGAATGAATGAATGAATGAATGACTTGTATAGCGCTACCTATGTGAACTGAATCGCCTCAGGGCGCTTTTTGCTGCTGGTGTCCATCTGCGGTATAGGAGCGGTCCTTTACCCCATAGGGTCCTGATGTGCTTACATACACATATACATACACATATTTTTGGCCAATTTTTAGACCGGGTCTAATTAACCTACCAGCATGTCTTTGGAGTGTGGGAAGAAACCGGAGTTCACGGAGGAAACCCACGCAGGCACAGGTAGAACATGCAAACTCCAGGCAGATGGATTCATGGTCAGGATTTGAACCAGCGACCCTATTACTGCTAGGTGAAAGTGCTAACCACTACACCACTATGCTGCCCCTTACAGTACAGTAGTGTATTATCTGAACCTTTACATTATTAGTAGAATGTTTTTTCTCCAACACTCCTAAAGTGTTCTTTTGCCTCAATGCCTCATACAAAGTGAGACTGTTGCGCAACTATGTAAAATCTGTCCGTAGCCTACGTTAATCTTTGTACATTTTATTTTATTATAGCACATAGAAAGGGGGATTGCTAAACATTCAGGCATGATCTTTCTTCCATCCAGCACCTGTGCTATGTAAAGGCTCATATGGTAATTAAAGTGTCACTGAAACCCACATCATAAAAAACTATTAATAAATGGTATATTACATGCTGTTCATACTCACTCAGTCACTATGAGATTCCTTTTCTGTATTCTGCATAAAACCTTGTTGATCCTGCTGTTCTTTATCTCCCCCTTCTGTTCATGTCCCCAATTCAGCTAGGGATTTTGCAGCTGTGGTGGCAACTCGGCACATGCTCAGTTTTCAGTGAGTTTCTATGCTGAGAATTTCCTCCCTATCACATCTGAGCAGCCCCTGTGACTATAGAGTCACACATGCGTTCATATACACAGTAATGAATGACAGCCCACTCCTCTTTCATGCCCACTAACCAGCTAAACACAATTAGGGTGGGATATTACATGTAGATTATAGGAGTCTTCACTTCCCTCTCTTTTAAAGACACAGGCTGGAGGGGTGTGACTGGCAGAAATGCGTCCACAACATGTTATTGCCAAAAAATAATAAATATTTGATTTCAAATATATATTTGTATGACAATTTAAAACAGTTTATTGATATTAATTGTTCTTGACCCCTAATCTTGCTTTTTTAGAGTTTGTTGCTAGGAATGCCACTCCTCTGAAAAGAGATCCTCTAAAAAAAGAGATCCTCTGAAAAGAGATCCATGCGCTGATTGCTTTCAGAGGCATTTGACCAGTGGCGGCCCGTCCATTAGGGGCGCCTGGGTGCCGCCCCCTCTATCCTTGCCACCCCCTATATGAATAATGTATAGATTCATGCTTAGCATGAATCTATCCATGGCTGCCACCCCCTATTTAAGTGTCCTGCCCCTTTCAGGATGCCAGGCACCTGAATTTCAGCGGCAGGGGTTTTTTTTTGACACACCTGATTAGAGCCATAGGCTCTAATAGGCTTCAAAATAGGGTGGCTTGTGGTGCAGCACATTGTGCCATGAACCCACCCAGGTGTTACAGCAGCAAATTTATATTCGCTGTTGTAACACTGATCCTCAATCTGGCCAATCAGAAGCGGATGTAAGACCCGTTTTCTGATTGGCCGAAAAGAGAAGCCTCCTGATTGGCCGCCGAGAAGGAGGGAGGAAACGGAAGCCGCCGCCGTGAAGACCCATGGAGAGCAGGGGAACGGGAGGCCACCACTGAGCATGGGAAGCCGCAATGGGGTAAGTGCGGCTGATCATCCCACCGACCAATGGGACGCCACTGCATTTGACAGGCAGTAAAGAGGTCTTATGTCAGTCATAAAAGCAGCACCATCTTTCTGAAACCACGTGCAATATATACAGTTGTGAGGTGGCCTCATTCACCTGAGGGTATACTTCCTGCCACTGCCACAACATATGTATGACACTGGCTGCTGCCTCTGCAACTAAAGAGGAGCAATTGTGAGATCATGGTAAAAAAGGTGGCTAAACAGCGTGGTTTTACCAGCCCTCAACCTCATGTGTGAATGAGCCCTTGGTTCACTTCTTTGCAGCTGTGTAATGCATGTAGGGCAGCCCTACCCACAGAAACACAGGGAAAGAAGTCCCTGACCTCTTTTTTAAAATCATGCCACACTGATTTGGTGCACAAGAATTCGAGAATTAATGGCACCCCTGTGCACCTGATAAAGAGCAGGACATTTGTCTGTGTGCCGGGAACATGCGTGATTTGGCGCACGTTCTGACACACAGTAAAGTGAACCAAGCCCTAGACTGGGGTGCCTCGATACTGAAAATATTTTTCAAGCGTGCCCCGACTGTAAAAAGGTGGAAAAACACAGATTTATAGAATATCTGTAAATATATTTATAGACATCAGTGGCAGATTTGACTCTCTTCTCACTAGTAACCTGACCCAGGGCCAGGTAGCGTTTCTATGTAGCAGAGGCCAAGGGGGGCTTTTATAGGAAGTAATGGTCACGCTAACCCAGCAGAGTCCAATCACTTATCGATTTCAATAAATGAAGACAGATCTGCATTTTATTAACTCCCTGCTACATTTTCATTGCTTTAAATATTTTTTAAGAGGCAGTATGCAATTTGTTACCACTGGTCAACTAAGCCAAGACAATAGTAATACCATTTAATAATCATTATGAAATGTAGGATTTTTTACTCTTTTTTAAAGAACCTTAATTTGACGTTTTAGAACAGCTTGTGAGATATCATTAAAATAATTACAGAAAAGTATGCATTGAGGTAATTAAAGAGGTTACAGGTGCGGAGGACACTGAATTCCACAAGGAGACCTACTTAATGAATATAGGCACTTCTTAAATATACTGTATCTCACACAGAGATTAAAGAACAGATATTTATAATAGTAACCAGTCTGCAAATTTTTATAACTTTTGGCTATCTACATTGTAGCTTTACCTCCTTATGTGGCCACTGAGAGCTGTCATTACAGTAATTACATACTCCGGCCAGGGCTATTGTGACATGATAATGGCTGAATATTGGTAACTATCAGCCTGGGGTGTAGCTGAGGGAGGTCACCGACTGTTTGAAGATCTACTGTCCACAATGGCAACTGTCATTAAGCATCAATCCCAGCTAATGACCTTTGAGAAATCACTTCAGAGTCCAAATCAACTGCTAAAACCAGTGCACAAAATAAACGTTAAAATTTTGTTTTTTTGGTCCCTCCTTTTTAGTGTACTAATTGCAGGCTTTGTTGTTAGTACCTGTGCTGGCACAATATAGAATTAAAAGAACATACATCTTGGACAAACTTGGTAAAAACTGAAAACTGTCAAGTTCTCTTTATTGATCTGGTAATGCAGTAGTCATTTTATATTTTTGCACTTAAAGGCATCATACGTTGTAGAGATCAGAAAACGTTAACTTAAAGCGGCATTCCACCCAAAAGAGGAACTTCCGCTCATTTGTCTCCTCTCCCCCTCCGATGCCACATTTGGCACCTTTTGGGGGGCTGAATACCTGTCCTGTCCCCACTTCCGGTAGTCCCGGCCACAGAAAATTACGTCACAGCTCGGCTCCCTCCTCCTCTTTCCTCCCTTCTCCCTCCTCCTTCCTCCGCCGCCGGGCCAGTAGGAAAGAAGAGCGGAGCCTTGCGCATTTGCAGTAGGGACCCAGCGTAAAGCCGTAATGCTACACTGCCGGGTTCCCTTACCCGCAATGGCGGCGGCAGCACCCGACAACTGATGGAAACATCAGCTGCGGTGCCAACATCGCTGGACTCCAGGACAGGTAAGTGTCCTATTATTAAAAGTCAGCAGCTGCAGTATGTGTAGCTACTGGCTTTTAGTTTTTGCAGAGGTGGGCGGACATTTCCTAAATTACACTTCTATTTTTGCTACAGTTTATTTATTACAGCCCATTGCTGTACATTTTGCTTAAACAGTTTATTAAGAATCACATGATAAATGTGTTTCATGGGTTAGTTGACCTCTACTGATTTTTAGAAGAAAAAAAATATCCCCAAGCATTACAGCATCCTCAGTACATTAAAGCGGAACTAAACCCACCGATTTAACTAATTACCAAAACAGTTAAATTTTAAGGCATGCCATGACTGAGTGATAACTGTCACAGCTGCTTGTGCTCTCAACTGAACTGTCAAGCTACCAAATGGCCGGTGTCATAATTGATCATATGTACAGCACCATGGCAACTGTAGAACAAACCAAGACTAGGATGGTGACTGCCTTGGCTGTAAAGGATAGGAGGGTTTAGTCCCACTTTATAATGCAGTGTTTCATTTTGAAAAAGAATGCTTATTTTTTTAAGCTGCTTATTTCATTGACCTCCTCTCTTTATCCTGCATATGGCAGGATGTAATGAGCCTTGAATGTTCACCCCCATAAACTCATGAATGAGCACTTGGCTTTGTTTCCTGCTCATGCATGCACAGTCGACTCTCACTCTTGTAAGACATTGAGCTGTGTGGGAGATCAGACTGCGCATGTGTGGGTAGGGAACAAAACCAAGTGCTTATTTATGAGTTTCTGGGGCTGCGCATAGCGCGCTTGGTAAGTCCTGCCATAGGCAGGACGGAGAGGGGAGGGTAATGAAATGAGCAGCTAAAAAAGTAACCATTCTTTTACAAAGTGCAGCACTGCGTGTTAATGTATTTAGGATACTATAATGCTTGGGAATGTTTTTGGCAAAAGTCATTCTAAAGCTAGCCATGGATGCCTTGTTGTTTTTTTTATGATGAATGGAAAAAACAAAAACAAACAATAGATTCCTCCATCCACACATGCGAGCTGGGTGGAGGAATTCTCCCAACTGTGCTATTGAGAATAATTTCCAGCAGCTCCGTTCATCATAAATCAATCATAAGATCGAGTTCTGTTGAGTGGGAACATAGAACATAGATGGATCAAAATTTGTCCATTCCAAAAAACCAAACCACTGGAATTCTGATCCATTTATGGACCGCTTAAAGTGGTTGTAAAGGCAGAATGTTTTTTACCTTAATGTATTCTATGCATTAAGAAAAAAAGCCTTCTCTGTGCAGCAGCCCCCCTCAGCCCTCCTAATACTTATCTGAGTCCCATCTAGATCCAGCGATGTTGCAGGAGTTTTTCAGCTGCCCGGGACTCCCCTCCTCATTGGGTGAGACAGCAGTGCAGTGCCATTGGCTCCCGATGCTGTTAATCAAAGTCAGTGAGCTAATGATAAGAGAAAGGAGGCGGGGCCGGGCCACGGTCTATGTCTGAATGGACACAGGGAGCTGGGGCTTGGTTTGGGTGCCCCATAGCAAGCTGCTTACTGTAGGAGCAGACATTTATGGTCAAATGCTCCACCCATAGGCTATAGAAGAATTTTAATGTTGGTTGACAAGTAATAATAATGAATAAATATAATTATTACTAGTGTCATACAACATTAGAATTCTACTATAGCTTGTAAGCGGAACATTTGACCGGAAATGTACGATTGCGGCATCGTACAATTTAGCTGCTCTGTCGAATCTTCTTAGAACATTCGACAGACACCATAAGCCTTCAATGACAGATTAGACCTTAATTATTTTGGATTTTCGAACTAATGCTTTTTTTAACGAAACTAGATAAATAAAAACAAATTTCGGGAGTAACTAAATTAATTAATTTTTCTGACGAAAGCGAAATTCCGAAACAAAATATTTCAGTGTGCACATGTCTAGTAATAAGACCTGGAATTTTTTCCTTAACTGAAAAGTGTACTCACTTTGCAAAACTATATAAAAAAAGCATTGACCAGTGCAGAGAAAAAAATGGCAGAAATCTATCTTGTCTAAGCAATTAACATTTTGGAAAATCCAAACAGGCAGGTCTCCTACAGCTCTTACAGATAGCTTAAAAACTCTTCTGTCTTACTGTGTTACTGAATAGAGCAGAGATGTCCCAATATGCTGAAAAATACAAGTAACCAAAAGCAAGGTTCTCAGGCTCGGTTCACACTGCCACGACCTGAAAGTTGCACGACTTACAGTGCGACTTTGCCAGGCGACTTCCTGGCAATTTGCTGGCAACTTGAGTACTACTTGATGCATCTTGGTGTGACTTTGAAGTGACTTTGAAGCAACTTTCAGGGAATGCCTGGGTAATCTTCCTGTAATACTGGATCCAAATCACATCAATATAGATAACGATACGACTTGGAGGCCACTTTCATTAAAGCCTATGGGCACAAGCTGGATAAAAATTGCCTTGAAGTAGATCAGGAACTTTTCTAAAGTTGGAGCGACTTCAGTAGTGCTAATTAAGACAGCGCTCATTGACTAACATGGGATTTCACATGTCATGTGACTTCGGGTCTCACAATTGTGAACAGAGCCTCAGACTATCACAACCCACACATGGTTATTGTGAATTACGAGTTTGAGCATAACTCCCAGCTAGCAATGATCAAATTGTATATGTTCAAAAAGAGCAGCAATTACCCATCAGGCCATCACACCTTATGCTTGCATTTCCAAGATTCCTGTGGTGGCTTTAGTGGTAACAGCTGTTTTTAACAAGGCCAGTGACAACAGTAGACCATAGTAGCCTAATGTATGTTGAAACAGACACCTGTAGTGTTCATTAGACAGGGTGACAGCACAGGAGCACAATTGAAGGGCAGACACAGAGCATTGTCACCCTACAAAAGTAAGTGCATCAACGAGGACCTTCATGGCAGTACCTATTGAGGAATAGTACAGATTCCTTTAGAGCCCATTCTTACTATTTTTTCAGTTACCTTCATTCATGACTGGCCTACTACAGTATATGTTTCATAACACGGTGGCTCAGTTTCCTCATGTATTTCAGGCCATAAGATGTAAGATCAATGAAAGAATTAAGATGAATATCTATAGGTCATGATCTGGTCATAAGGCTAGTAAAAGCAGTATATAGTACAGCCTGTTTTATCACTGGTGGCTCATCTCGGCAAGTCAAGTGTCTCTCAGGCAGTGTAGTTATTATCTGCTATAATGCCCTCTTGTCTACAGAGATATGAGGTGCGGGAAATGTCAGAGGTTTATAGAAACAGATAATGATCTTTCAATCTTTGATGCTAGAGGAAGACGAAAGGGTTAAGCATTTTACATTCTTTTACAGTAAACATTTACTGTTCAATGAGGCCCCCACTCCCTTTTCTCCACCCTTCCCTCCCTCTCTTTTTATTTTCCCACTCTCCCGCCTACATGCCCCACTTATTTTGATTCCTTTTATTTTCCCACTCTTTCTATGGAAATCCCTCCAATTCCCTAACCCCCCCCCCCTCCTCATGTCTGTGGCTGATTTCCCTCTCTTTTTAACATATCCCTCCACGCCTCCACTGTTTAACTTAGCATAATGCTGCTGGATAAGCACAGATAATGTTTCTGTGATGTGCTATTGATACTCGCACTATAACTGGCAAAATGTCCTGTATTAATATTTGTAGTTATGATTAGTTTCTTTTATTGGGGTAGCAGTGATATAACTCCAGAAATAAAATAATTTATAATTGGGAAATACAGTTATTGATCCTGTAAAGTACAGTGTATCATATTTACAAACAGTAAATTTACTACTAACACGTTGCAAAACCAACAGCAGGAAAAAAAAGAAGTGGTCAATCGAGTCTGCCCTTTGTTTTTGTTTTTTTTAATCGTTTTTTTTTTACTTTAAAAAAAATATATATTTTTGTTAACTTTATTGTCTGTTGTTTGTATAGACCCATGTTTGTCCCAAACATGTTTTAATCCACTTACATTGCCCTTCTATCAGTGATTGAAAAATACCTTTTATATCAGTTGTGAAAAAAATAATAATATCCTATTTCTTTAACTTATTTATCCCACCACTTACCAAATTCAGTAGACTTTAAGATTAGTGCAAAAGGCATAATACAGTAGTTCTTGTGGTTGGAAAAAAAAAAAGATTTGCCTTCTACCTGCAAAGGGGAATCTGTTAGTAGCAGCAGTAAAAATATACAACTTTTACAGTTATCTATACGAAAAGGTATGGTCGATTGTTACAACAAAAGTGTTTGAGAGATCCCTGAAAAAAGGAAATGTTGCTTGCAGATATAAGATTATATAATAGAAGGATGATTCAGGGATGTATTGGATATTTTGGTACTGATTAACATCTCTTAAAGGTTTAAAATGAGTTATTTAAATAAGAAGTGCTCCAACTAATTATTTTTCAATTAGTTTAATGTATTTTTATTAATCTGTGCTTTTACCAATATGCTAGTATATAGTTACATAGTTACATAGTAGGTGAGGTTGAAAAAAGACACAAGTCCATCAAGTCCAACCTATATGTGTGATTTTATGTCAGTATTACATTGTATATCCCTGTATGTTGTGGTCGTTCAGGTGCTTATCTAAAAGTTTTTTGAAACTATCGATGCCCCCCTGCTGAGACCACCGCCTGTGGAAGGATTATATTCCCCAAGAGGTTCTCCCCCTAGTGCTTACTAAAGCAATTACTTTTTGGGAGAAGTAATTTGTAACTTAACTAATTACTTTTTTAAAGTAAGATGACCAACACTGCCCACTACCCACCCCTGACCATTCCGAGTACACCCCTTTTATGACCACCCTCTGAACTCGCCCCTGTAGCCAGTTTGCAAAATCCAGATACACCACATCTACAGGCCTTCCTTTATCTAGATGGCAGCTCACCTCCTCATAGAAGGTTAATAGATTGGTTTGGCAAGAACGATTCTTCATGAATCCATGCTGATTACTGCTAATGATATTGTTTTCATTACTAAAATCTTGTATATAGTCCCTTATCATCCCCTCTAACAGCTTGCATACTATTGATGTTAGGCTAGTATGCAAGCTCTTGGAGGGGATGATAAGGGTATGGAATAATATCTTTTAAAGGTGTGAAATAAATCACTTCAAATGATAGAGGACAACTAAGGGCAACTTTCCATTTAGATATAATAAATTGGGCATATGTGCTTTCAGCTGTTCACACTCAAACTTAGCGTTGGGGTGACATGGCACAGGACATGTAAGATATTGGGGCTTCTGGTATCCACCTTCACCTGCCTGTATTTAAATGTTAGTAAGTGATGTCCCAGATGAGCCTCCGTTCCCAGTTGACACCAATTACGGGGAGACGCATCGGGTGGAGCGATCTCTTTGACATCATCCCTCATTAGCTGGCTGGTGAGGACTGCCGCCGTGACTGCAATTGTTTGTGTCTCGCTGATTAGATTATTCGTAAGTGTAAGTTCATTTTGTATTTTTAATAAACGCTAGATTAAACATATTACACTACTACTTCCTCTTTCTATATAGCGCTGGGAGTGACTGAGAACACGTTAGCCTAAGTTCCTGACACCCTTGGATTGCCATGCTGCTAAGAGCTGAATAAGACATGTCTCCCTCCTACTGCTGCATCTTTTGGATACATATATAGCAAGTAAGATCTCTATAGTTTGAGATCATAGTCTTCTGGTAAGAGGTGTGTGGTCTGTGTGGGGAAGGCACTCACAAGAGCCCTCATTCACGTGTTTGTCAGTTGGGACACTGATTAACCACTTGGACACACATTATAGGATTGAATTATTCGTCGAGGATGACATTGTCTCATGATTTGATTGGTTTATAGACTTTAATTTTATGTTTGTTTGTTTTAGCATTTTTTATAGATCTCAACCATATAGTAGTCCACTTAGAATGGTGAGCACTATTTTAGTGTTTTTTTCTGTTACAAGTGATTTGATTTATGTTTTTAGTAACAGCTGACATATATATTAGTATTTTTGAGAAGCGCACTTGTTTTTTCTTGAATTATTTTATATTTTCTTTTACAAATGGATCTTAATACAAAAAATTCAACAAGTTAGTTCAACAATAAGATGGTTACATCAAACATAACATAAAGGAAAAAATCCTGACAGAGGGGCCCAAAAAGAATGTTACATAATTCTCAAATGCTACGTATATAAGATATTGACTTAAGTCCTTAAGTCTTTGATGAAGAGAGCTTAAAGGGGTTGTAAAGGTTTGTGTTTTTTCACCTTAATGCATCCTATGCATTAAGGTGAAAAAACACCTGTCAGTGACCGGCCCCCAGCCTCCCCCGTTTTACTTACCTGAACCCTTGAACTTGTCCCATGGGGACACGACATCTCTCTTCTAGGAGGTTCTCAGCTGTTGATTGGATAGATTGATAGCAGCACAGCCATTGGCTCCCGCTGCTGTCAATCAAATCCAATCACGCAGCCGCCGGGGGGCGGGGCTGAGTCCTGCATTCGGCATCTATGGATGCCTAATGCTGAACTTGGGAGCACGCCTGCAAGGTAACCCCCCGGGAGAGTGCTTCTCCCAGGAGGTTGTCTGATGTGGGGAGGAGCCGAGAGAGCCACTGAGGGACCCCAGAAGACGAGGTTCGGGGGGCCACTCTGTGCAAAACAAGCTGCACAGTGGAGGTAAGTATGACATGTTTGTTATTTAAAAAAAAAAAATTAACCTTTAGTGTCACTAATACAGACTGTAGTGCATGGTGGACTAAAACCTAGACACCCAAACTTGTTAGTAAAGAATACAAAACAGTTTAACTGGTAGAGAGTGGGTGCCTGTGTAAATAAGTATACAATATACAAATAATAAGATGTGATCACTGTAACCATCCTCACCTAACCCACGCCCGGTGGCCTGATAAAGTAATTTATACATAAAAAAGAAAAGAGCTAGAGCGAAAGCTGGAAAATAAAGTGAAAAGGAAAAGGAAAGGAGCCAAGAGAAGAGAAGAAAGAGGGGGAGGAGTCCAATGGGGTGTGCAGCGGGAGATCACTCAAGCTGAAAGGAGCTTATTATCAAACCTGTAAAGTGAGATGTATGTTATCCTCAGCTGCCAGACCCTGAGAATTTTATCATGGGTATCTGGAGCAAAGGCTGTCAGTTTCTCATTTATCATGATATCATTCATATAGTTCTTAACTGCTTCAAAGCTAAGTACAGGGGTTTTCAAAGCCCTCGCAGAGGTCAACTTAGTTGCAGTAATTCTTGAATTATTTTTATTGGTCCTGTATTCGGACTCATCTGGTTTCGGCTCTCACAGTCTTCAATGACACTTAATAAATAATTTGGTCACGCCGATTTTGGTTATCAAATTAAAGGTGGGATAAGCGCAGGATTTTTCTTTGACTATATGTATTGGATTGCTGTTCGTGGTCTGAAACATGCTGTATACGTTTTTCTTGCCTCCTAGTCAAGTTTGATTTTGAAGGATGCAACTCGCTGCCAATGTCTTTTTTCACCCATGCAACAATCTTCTATTAATATTCTGGGATTACCAGTCTCTATGGCTTAGATCAAGGTTTCTCAACCTTTTTTTCAGCTGTGGCATCCTTTATGCAAAATTTTGAGGCACCCCAGTTTAAAATGTAAAATATTATCAATAATAAATCTGACCCTGAAATAAAGGCACACTACTTGCTTGAGGAAATTACCTTTACATCAGAATCCCTGCTTCATATTAGAGGTCCCCCATCACATCATAGGTCCCCCTTAACATCAGAGTACGCTCATCTCATTAGAGACCCTCACAATGTCAGAGGTTCCCCTACTATGCTAGAGGCCCATCATACATGAAAGGTTGGTCAGGAGGTGAAGTTGCTTCAGAGAAGGCCCTGCACAGCACCTGCCCTGTATCATGCATTGCCATGGTGTGCCATGCTGTGCGCAAGCTGGCCTTCAATAACATAGAAACAAATGATACCGTTAAGCCTCTATCCTGAGCTAAAGTAAGTATTTCCATAATAGGGAGCTCTTTTTCAGGATTCTTGGGGTACTGTGTAGTGTATTTGGCAATACAAACCAGTTTTCTATGTCCCAAGATTCACTTTATTATAATCCTTCAATGTCAGGCAACTGGATCTGAGTATGTGGATATGGTTTAGTGATGACAGTAACATAGGGCATACATGAATTTGTTTGGGACTTTGACATTACAATCCTGCTTCATAATAGCAACTTCCTAATGTAATGTCTATTGCATATATGCATACTTTAACCTAAATTATTATATTTTATTTAATTAATTTATTTATGTACTGATTACACTACAGACACCATCAAAGAAACATTTATTTTCCTTCTAATTATGTATTATTATTTTGCTATTTTGCTAGATTAGCACTACAGTCAAATAGCTCTTTTATCTGTATTTCGATCACTGGCCCCCATTTTCACATTGTTTACTGTGTTAATGTTATAAACCACAACAATCCGTCCACTTATTGGGTCTGCTTGGGAACAGTGCTAGCTGGAAAATTCTCACCCATGGAGACTACAAACTCTCCCCATCACATTAACACAAACATACGCTTAACCCATTGTCATTGAAATTGACAGATTACAGCCTCAATGATAACTATGCTAACTCGTCTGTGGTCTTAATGGGAATAGGCCCTTAAGCACCGGTGACGCACTGCAGTGACATTATCAGACTGTCTCTGATGTTTTATGGCATTCATATGTCCACCTTGGAAGATTTAACAGGGAGTTAAAAAAAAACTCAGTAGTACTAGTAGTAATACACTTAGTTTAGAAATGAAGGAGGGCAAGTTATGTCACAAAAAAAGGTAGATGGCATTCTGCACAGCAGTTATAAATAGCTAAAGTTCATGAGAAGTATATTATAGTTGATAGGCTTAATTTGACTTTAATAGAGTTTGCAGTGTTTAAAAGGTAATTATAATTAAATGGGACTGAATGATGCTAACATGTGATCTATGTTAATTATATGGGATATTACTGTGTATTTGTAGAGTTATGGGAAAGCAATATGATTAAAAAATGCTTGAATGTGTTAATGGATGTAAAGAACAAGGAAGACTTTTTGGGCCTTTTCACTAAGGCTGGGCATTAATTTGAAATGTTTTGTTTTAAGAACATTCGTAAAATTTTCGAATCATTAGAGGGGTCAAATCAATGTACGTTTTCAACCACAGTGATGAGAAAATTTGAAGGCGCAAGATGGAAATTTTTTCTTGAAGGAACGCGTTTCTTACAGTGAAAACTATACAATCTGTGTTTTTTTCATCCAGGAATGTCCATTCACTCCAAAATCAAATGCTAAAAGCAAACATTTTTTATTTCCTTCCAAGTAACATTAATCAATCATCGAATGTATGGATAAGAATTTTGAACGTTGATTTGAAAATCTACTAGTGCATGGCCAGCTTAAGCTACAATACATGGAAAATTTCTATAGTGAGCTTAAGGTTTCCAGAGGTCTGAACACTGCATACCCTTATTGCTCTTGGCACATTGTCTAACTGACTTATGCCCCGTACACACGGTCAGATATTCCGATGGAAAAAGTCCGATCGGATTATGTTGTCGGAAAATCTGATTATGTGTGGGCTCTAGCGGGCTTTTTACATCGGAGATTCCGACGAAAAAAATTTCTAAAATTTCTGACAACAAAATCCGATCTGACTTTTTCGATCGTGTGTAGAGAATACCAACGCACAAAGTGCCACGCATGCTCAGAAGAAATTTGGAAACAAAAGCTATTGTCTACTGGCCTCTACGTAGTCCCGTTGTACATGTTGTACGTCACCTCGTTCGGAACGGTCGGATTTTCCAACAACTTTGTCCGACCGTGTGTGTGCAACATAAGTTTCGGACAAAATCCATAGGAAAAAATCAGACGGACTTTGTGGTTGGTTGGGCACTGTGGCTGCAATTGATGGCACAGTGGCTGCATTTGATGGTACAGTGGCTGCAATTGATGGCACAGTGGCTGCATTTGATGGGCACAGTGGCTGCATTTGATGGGCACAGTGGCTGCAATTGATGGCACAGTGGCTGCATTTAATGGCACAGTGACTGCAATTGATGGGCACAGTGGCTGCATTTGATGGGCACAGTGGCTGCAATTGATGGCACAGTGGCTGCAATTGATGGCACAGTGGCTACAATTGATGAGCACAGTGGCTGCAATTGATGGAACAGTGGCTACATTTGATGGCACAGTGGCTGCAATTGATGGCACAGTGGCTGCATTTGATGGGCACAGTGGCTGCAATTGATGGCACAGTGGCTGCATTTAATGGCACAGTGACTGCAATTGATGGGCACAGTGGCTGCATTTGATAGGCACAGTGGCTGCAATTGATGGCACAGTGGCTACAATTGATGAGCACAGTGGCTGCAATTGATGGAACAGTGGCTGCATTTGATGGGCACAGTGGCTGCAATTGATGACACAGTGGCTGCATTTGATGGCACAGTGGCTGCATTTGAATGCCACAGCGGCAGCATTTGATGACACAGTGAGACTGCAATTGATGGTTTTCTTTCAGTATTTTTCAGAATTTTTCAGTTTGTTTGCGCCCCCCCAAAAATTTGGAGCACCAGCCGCCACTGCCTCAAACTACAGGAGAAAAGTTCAAAATTAATCTTAAAAAGCATTATTTTACTGAAAGGGTAGTTGATGCTTGGAATAAACTTCCAGCAGAGGCTGAAAGGACAGGTGCTCCTATTGAATGCCTAGCAGGAAGAAAGAAGAGATGCATGGAAGATACAGCTCGCCGCTGCCTGACCTGCTGCCTGTCCCATAGCTCGCTGTCATCAACCGCTGCCTGACCCGCCACCAAGATGGGGTAAGCAGCGGTCAGACAGCGAGCAGGCGGGCATGGGGTCACAGTGGCTACATTAGATGGGCACAGTGGTTGCATTTGATGGGCACAGTGGCTGCATTTGATGGGCACAAAGGCTGCAATTGATGGCACACTGGCTGCATTTGATGGGCACAGTGGCTGCATTTGATGGGCACAGTGGCTGCAATTGATGGCACAGTGGCTGCATTTGATGGCACAGTGACTGCAATTGATGGGGACAGTGGCTGCATTTGATGGGCACAGTGGCTGCAATTGATGGGCACAGTGGCTGCAATTGATGGCACAGTGGCTGCATTTGATGGCACAGTGGCTGCATTTGATGGCACAGTGGCTGCATTTGATGGGCACAGGGGATGAAATTGATGGAACAGTGGCTGCATTTGATGGCACAGTGGCTGCATTTGAATGCCACAGTGGCAGCATTTGATGACACAGTGAGGCTGCATGGTTTTCTTTCAGTATTTTTCAGAATTTTTCAGTTTGTTTGCGCCCCCCCAAAAATGTGGAGCACCAGCCGCCACTGCCTCAAACTACAGGAGAAAAGTTCAAAATTAATCTTTAAAAGCATTATTTTACTGAAAGGGTAGTTGATGCTTGGAATAAACTTCCAGCAGAGGTAGTGAGTCAGTCAACAGTAAATGGCTATGCTTAGGACAAACATAGATCTATACACCCTAAAGTACAAAAACATGTAACAATAAAAAAATGGGCAGACTCGATGGGCCATTTAGTCTTTTTTCTGCCATAATTTTTCTATGTAAGTTTTAGAATTAGAGTGATTCTGTCACCCCACGGTCACTTGTAAGACTAGTTCTGTTAAGAAGATCACCTATACCAACTCCTGGTGACCTCGACCTGTGTCTTGAAATGCCACCATTTTGCTGCTCCCCAGTTGTTGCATACACCACACTTCGGGGTGTATGAATATCTGCTACACATGCTGTATTTCCTCTCGCCAGCCTACATGTCACTACAATATGTCAGTTAAGGAGGGTAACCACTGCAAGCAGCAGGGAACAAGTATTTGACCCACCTGCAAATGTGAGGTTAAGGGTTAGATGGTAGTGTCATATTAAGGCCTTGTTCACACTGGCATCAGATGGGTTGCAGCACATGGAGACATACTAGGACTTTGGGGCATGAAGGTATCATCATTAACGATGGGTTTTGGCTTTTTCATCTTTCTCCATTTTTGTCTTCCTTTCTGACTATAAATTACATTCAAGGCTAATGCAAATGATAAAAATAAACTAAAATTATCAAATATTGGGGCGCATTCCCCTGACGACTGTTGTACTGTTTCTTCTGCCTTCTTCTCCTCCCCATTGGGGCAGCTGATCTTGTGTCCATCATTGATGGAGTCCGCTATTGTATCTAATGCTGATTTTAACTAGTTGCACATGATGTTAGGTAGTATATGATACTTACCACTACTGTGAGCAAATAAGTGTTAAACTCAGTGTACTAGCCTGCAGTTATTTAATTCTTTCTGTGTTCACAGAGTTTCCTGAAGAAGCAGACTTTGCATCTGTGAAACGTGTCATGTATCAAGACCAGGACTGCTTTTTGTTCAACATTAGTATGCTTATGTATATGTGATGTGATATGTGCAATTATTTCCCTTCTTTTGGGATTTTGAATCTATTGAAATCGAATAAAAGTGGTTGATTTTTTTTTTTATACATTTATCATTGGTGGTGTGGTACATGTTTAGTCTCTTTTTTAGTTTTTTTCTAAACATACATTTGAAACTACAGTCAACAAACAATTTTGCATGAGACAAATAAAAAAATGTATAAACTTGCAATGAAGCTCAATAAAGCTAACACATTGCAACATATATTCATAAGATCAGGTATTCACAGGCATAAACTTTGTTTTAACTGTCAAATTCAAAACCAATGTCTACGGCTACCAAATACTGACACTGCAGAAATCAAGGGTACTTTTTACATTTATGGATAACTTTGCTGAGCAATTAGCTGTGGAAATAGTTAGTTTGGAAGCCTTATGCCGCGTACACAATTTCCGACAGAAAAAGTGTGATGGGAGCTTTCCATCGTATATTCCAACCGCATGTATGCCCCATCGGACTTTTTTCATCGAAAATTCAGACAGACTTAGACAGACAAAATTACTATCGGAAAAAACGCTCGTCTGTATGCTGTTCCGTTGCACCAAAAATGACGCATGCTCTGAAGCAAGTACGAGACGGAAGCTATTGGCTACTGGCTATTGAACTTCCTTTTTCTAGTCCCGTCGTATGTGTTGTTGACCGCGTTCTGGACGGTCGGACGGTGTGTATGCAAGACAGCTTGAGCGGAATTCCATCGGAGAAACCTTCAGAGTTTATACCGATGGCAAAACCGCTCGTGTGTACGCGGCATTAGGCTCCATGCACACTGGGCTTTAAAAAAAACGCCAGTTCCCTTGGCAGAAAAAAACGCTCAGAAAGAACGTCTCTGTACACAGTTTTGGCGAGTTTAGGAGAGTTTAGCGTTTTTTCTGCCAGAAAGCTCCAATCAGAAATGCATACCAGAAAACTCCTGTAGAAGCAGTGATTTTTAAGCCAGTGTGCATGGAGCCTTAGGCCTTATGCACACTGGGCGTTTTTACAGCAACTGTTCTGGGCGGCAGTCGTTTTTTTTTTACAGTCAGTAAACTCCCCAGCATATTATCCTATGTGTCCATGCATACATTTTGCTTGTTCTTTGGAATGCCTTATGACACTATTATATCTGCACTTTATGGACTTTAATTGATCATTGTATTATCACTATATTTATTCACAGTGAATTTTACTGTATTATTCATTGTTTTATCAAGCAATTTTATTGATGGTAATCTTTTTAGATATTTGTAATTTTTATAGCGCTGCTAATTTTTTGGAAGGCCTTATTTCTCTGACATATTTATTTGATTATTCAGTTTTATTATAGTAGCTGCTTTTAGTGTTTGCTTAAGCAAACAATTTATCCGTGAGCGCTGAGGGAGAGATATTATTATTATTATTTTAGTATTTCTAATTTTTTCCTTTTGTGGGAGTATGGTTTTGCTAAAAAAAATGCAGCAATACGCTAATGCAAAAAACAATGCAAAATGCGGCAAAATCTGGGTTTTTAATGCAGCATTTTACAGCTAACGCTACTGGCGTTTTTATAATATCCAGTGTGCATGAGGCCTAATGCCGCGTACACACGAGCGGATTTTCCGTCAGAAAAATCTTGGATGTTTTTTTTTTCCGACGGAATTCTGCTCAAGCTTGTCTTGCATACACACGGTCACACAAAAGTTCTCTGAACTTTCGACCGTCAAGAAGGCGGTGACGTACAACACTACGACGAGCCGAGTTCAATGCTTCCGAGCATGCGCCGAATTGTTTCCAATCATGCGTAGGAATTTTGCACGTCAGAATTGCTACAGACGATCAGAATTTCCGATCTGAACTTTTTCCGACCGAAAAATAGAGAACCTGCTCTCAATCTTTTGCTGGCGGGAATTCTGCCAGCAAAAGTTTGATGGAGCATACACACGGTCGGAATTTCCAACCAAAAGCTCAGACTTTTGCTGGGGGGAATTTCCGATCGCGTGTACGCGGCATTAGTTGTAAATCTTTGAGATTGCATAATAGCTACAAAGAGGTAGGAATTTCTACACTACTCTGTGCCTGGACACTGCAAAAAAATATTAAAAATGGCCACAGCAGCAGACTTGCAAGAAACATGTTATTGCATCTAACTAGGTTCTTGTTAGGACAGATGCCCTTTGCTGTATGTGCAATGCCCGGGAGATTAGCTACCAATGGAAACCCCCATTTCCTACTAATTTTCTGTGTTCTAGTTCCAGGCAATGACACAGTGAATGGGTGTGTTTCTCTTCCCCACAACTAGAATGCGGCCCACAAGTCTGAAAATAACTGCATTCTTGATGGCTCTGTTACATGTACGTTTTTGTTACATAAAGGAAATCTTTCCAGACGGAAGCTTGGAGTTTACCGTTGCTGGCCTCTCATTCAAGAAATGCTAATTCCCTGGCTATCATGCCTTGGCTATCACTCTTGCTTCAATACTTCGAGTCCCTGAACTAGAACAGGTATGCAGGTTATGTTTATGCAGGAATTCTGACTTTCCTGTTCATCATTCTTTCTCCGAATTAGTGAAAGTATTAAGATCTTGAATCAGCATAAAAGCCAAGCAACTAGCGTTTTCAGAAAAAGGTCAGTAGTAATGGCAGCTTCTATAAATTTCTCAAGAAAATCATATGTTAAAGCAAATCTTTTACATTTAAAGATCATATTGTAAGAGAATATGTTGAATCAATTTCCTTTTAAATGTATACTACCTTTGCTGAGTAATTAAAAACCAGCAGTTTTTCCTCTTGCCCCACTGTGTAAAAAAATAGTGGCTTGCATTTAGGGCTTATTTACACTTGCAGTGGGGGAGTTAAAACATGCGGTTGAGGCACGTTTTTACTGCTCCCCATGAAGTTTCAAAAGCTCCACACAGGGGCGTACACATACCATGGGCGTTTGCGCACAGGGTGTGCCACATGTGCATGGGCACACCTTAAGCACCCTGTGCACCATGGGTGTAGCTTCAGGGGTCGCAATCGTGACTCCGACCATGCTCCAGGGAGCCCATGCGTTGTCCCTGTCACTTTAGGTTTGACTGAACCTGGTCAGGAGCGGGGGCAACATTTACTGTAACTGATCCCCTTTCTTGAAGCAGCTGAAAGCCTGCTTCTCCCCCACTCCCTCCTGTCAGCCTTCAGCTGCTGCAGGAGGGAGAAGGGATATGTTGCAGTAAGGCTGCTTTCACACTGGGGCCATCGACGGTAAAGCGCAGCTATTTTTAGCGGCGCTTTACCATAGTTTTTGCAGAGGTTTTCGCCCGCTAGTGGGGTGCTTTTAACCACCACTAGTGGCTAAAAAAGGCTTAAAAACTACCTGCAAAGCGCTTTCAATAAGCAGGAGTGGTGTATACACCGCTCCTTCACCACTCCAAAGATGCTGCTTGCAGGAGTTTCACACTGAGACTGCAGGGGAGCCATTTTTTCAGGCTCTTTACAGCCTGAAAAACACCTTAGTGTGAAAGGGGTCTAAATGCCACCCCCACTTGTGTCCAGGTTCACCTTCCTTTTGCTGCCTGGGCCCCCCTGTGTGAGCCCCTGATCCCCCTGCTGCCGGCTTCCCCTCCATGCCTCTCCCAGGAAAGAGAGCGGGGAAGGGGCTGGTGTCATTATTTACCAGCATCTTCATGAATACAGTGAGTGATTGGTACCGATCACTCACTATATTCATTCGTCACTGAAGCATAGTCAACTGTGTTGACTATGCTTCAATTTGTGAATGAATAGGAAGCTCTAAACCGAGCTATTGCTGTTCACTCATTCTGTGCAGCTAAGGCTGAAGAGATAGAAATGAAGGCCTATGAACTCAATTTCCTTTCTCTGTCTCAAAAGTGAGACATTGGGGGTCTGCTTAGACACCTGATATTTCACCAGGGCCCCCCCAACAGGGCTGCTAAAAACAATGTAAAAAATAATAAAAAATAATAAAAAATTAAATAATAAAAATAAAAAACTACTGACACCGTCCACTGCCCCACTGACACCAACGTTTGCCCTACTGACACCGTCTACTGCCCTACTGATACTGTCTACTGCTCCACTTCTCGTTGACTGTGCTGGCAGGGAGATCAATGCGCTGGCGCCATATATATATATATATATATATATAGTATATGACAAAAGTAAGTACACCCCACACATTTTTGTAAATATTTTATCTATTTATTCTATCTTTTTATGTGACAACACTGAAGAAATTACACTTTGCTACAATGTAAAGTAGTGAGTGCACAGCTTGTATAACAGTGTAAATTTGCTGTCCTCTCAAAATACCTCAACACACAGCCATTAATGTCTAAACCATTAGCAACAAAAGTGAGTACACCCCTAAGTAAAAATGTCCAAATTGGGCCCAAAGTGTCAATATATTTTGTGGCCCCCATTATTTTACAGCACTGCCTTAACTCTCTTGGGCATGGAGTTCACCAGAGCTGCACAGATTGCCACTGGAGTCCTCTTCTACTCATCCATGATGACATCACGGAGCTGGTGGATGTTAGAGACCTTGCGCTCCTCCACCTTCTGTTTGAGGATGCCCCACAGAGGCTCAATAGGGTTTAGGTCTGGTTGCCGCCACACGCACGTGACACCATCTAAACCAAATACGTTTATCTTGGTCTCATCAGACCACAGGACATGGTTCCATCAATCCATGTGCTTAGTCGGCTTGTCTTCAGCAAACTGTTTGCGGGCTTTCTTGTGCATCATTTTTAGAAGCGACTTTCTTCCCGGGAAGACAGCCATGCAGACCAATTTGGTGCAGCGTATGGTCTGAGCACTGACAGACTGACCCCCCACCCCTTCAACCTCTGCAACAATGCTGGCAGCACTCATGCGTCTATTTCCCAAAGACAACCTCTGTATATGTCGCTGAGCACGTGTACTCAACTTCTTTGGTCGACCATGGCGAGGCCTGTTCTAAGTGGAACCGCTGCATGGTCTTGGCCATCATGCTGCAACTCAGTTTCAGGGTCTTGGCAATCTTCTTATAGCCTAAGCCATCTTTATGTAAAGCAACATATCTTTTTTTCAGATCCTCAGAGAGTTCTTTGCTATGAGGTGCCATGTTGAACTTCCAGTGACCAGTATGAGAGAGTGAGAGCGATAACACCAAATTTAACACACCTGCTCCCCATTCACACTAACGAGTCACATAACACCGGGGAGGGAAAATGTCTAATGCCGCGTACACACGGTCGGAATTTCCGATGGAAACAGTCCGATGGAAGCTTTTCATCGGATTTTCCGACCGCGTGTATGCCCATCGGTCTTTTTCTATCGGAATTGCCGACGGACTTTGGATTGAGAACCTGTTCTTAATTTTTCCGACGGAAACCTTTCTATCGGATTTTCCGATCGTGTGTATGCAATTCCGACGCGCAAAATTCCGACGCATGCTCGGAAACAATTCGACGCATGCTCAGAAGCATTAAACTTCCCTTTTATAGTGAAGTCAAATGTTTTTTAAGGTGTGGTGTTATTGACCGTCGGAATTTGGTGTGACCGTGTGTAGGCAAGACAGTTTGAGCGAAATTCCATCGGAATTCCGACGGGAAAACCATCAGAGCTTTTTCCGACGAGAATTCCTGACCGTGTGTACGCGGCATAATTGGGCCCAATTTGGACATTTTCAATTAGGGGTGTTCTCACTTTTGTTTCCAGCGGTTTAAACTTTAATGGCTGTGTGTTGAGTTGTTTTGAGGGGACAGCAACTTTACACTTATACAAGCTGTACGCTCACTACTTTACATTGTAGCAAAGTGTAATTTCTTCAGTGTTGTCACATGAAAAGATATAATAAAATATTTACAAAAATGTGAGGGGTATACTCAACTTTGTGAGATACTATATATATATATATATATATATATATATATATTTATATATATTTATACACACAGACGTGTTTGAGCATTGGGGTGCACAGCCCAATGCAACAGGATGCGCACACCTATGGGCATGATGCTTTGTATCATGGCACACCAAAAATGTTCCCCCCTGTCAGCCTGTTGCACTCGGGTGAATAGTGTTGTCCTACAACTGCGTACAATGCACGTGGTTATGGCGCAGGGGTGCCAGTTTTTAGGGATTAAAACAGGCAGTGAGAAGGCATTATATTGCCAAACGACCTGTGACCAAGCACCACTCTTCAGAGGGCATCACTACTGTAATCGAGCCCTAGGAGCTCTGAACCTTTGATTTTTGTCTGGATGAAGCAGATCATTATTCAAAATAGCTCTACCCACATAAATATTAATTTTTTACTTTGTAACATGAACTCAAACACTGATAGGCTCAATGAGTGACTTGCCATGCACTCTTTGCTTGGCGACAGATTCCCTTTAGGTTTATGTAAATCAAATGGCACACTCTAAGTACAATATGTAGTTTCAGTGTGCCCAGCCCTGAAACTGCTGTACATAATGCTGCCTTTTAAATCTAACACCTCTAGGATGGTTTTTGTAAACATATGTTATGTATGGTCAACGCGATGTAAACATAGGCACTCTTTTTATTGGGTAATTATCATGCGCCTCATTAAGGCCCACATGTCATTGGAACATCTATAGCATAGGCAGTAGTATGTGAGATGGACATAAGCACTTTGGCTATTGTATTTAAATCAATGGACCTAAAAGTATCAAGGTTAAGCCAAGAAATGTAAATCTGGACTTCATCGTGAGAAGATGAGGGTCTTCTAGAAGACTGGAACAAAGGGACCACAATACAAAAGGAACCCTGCTCTGGCTCCACTTTGCTGTCGTCTAGTCCCAGACATCATCATTATTATGGTAGTAGACACCTGCTGGGTGATCCAAGGGTAATCTTCTGTTCTTTCTGTCTCTGACAATTTTGAATAAATATATTCAAATAAATTTTAATACATTTAAATAAACAGTGGCCATTTTTTTTTTTTTTTTTTGCCATATCTCATTTTGTAACATAAAGTTGATAAATTACATTATCAACCCAATAAATCCACCCTTGTTATGGGTAACAGTTGAATCAAACATTTAACAGTCACATACAAGTGTAGTGACTATATTTTTCTGATGTAGAAAAGACAGAAAACAAAAGTTTTTATTATACGTGATATTTAACCACTTGAAGACCAGGCTTTTTCTGGCGCTTTTTGTTTACAAGTTTAAATCAGTATTTTTTGCTAGAAAATACTTAGAACTCCCAATCACTATATATATATTTTTAGTATAGAGCTTAGGGAATAAAATGGCGATTGTTGCAATTTTTAATGTCACGCGGTATTTGCGCAGCAGTTTTTTAAACACGATTTTTTGGGGGAAAAATACACATTAATAAATAAAAATAAATAAATAAAAAAAAAAAAAAACACAACATATACCCCAATTTTTTTGTAGAATATGAACGATTATGTTTCGCCAAGTAAATAGATACCTAACATGTCACGCTTTAAAATTGTACACTCGTACTCGTGGAATAGCGACAAACTATGGTACTTAAAAATCTCCATAGAGAATGCTGTCAAAATGTTTACAGGTTACCTGTTTAGAGTTACAAAGGAGGACTAGTGCTAGAATTATTGCTTTCTCTCTAACATTCGCGGAAATACCTCACATGTGTGGTGTGAACACTATTTACATGTGCCTGCGTGACTTACATATACGTTTGCTTCTGTGCACGGGCACAGAGGGATGAGGCACTTTACTTTTTTTTTCTTACTTATTTATGTATTTATTTTTTACACTGTCCCTTTAATTTTTTCTTTTTTAATTTTTTTGATCACTTTGCAGACCCCTGTATACCTAGATAGGAGGGGCGCTAAAGTGAAAGCACAGTGTGTGCTGTTCTCTCTGCCTCCCCCTACAGTGTAGTACCCGGCAGGAAGAGTTAAAGTAAAGGACTGACGTTTTTTAAAAGGCTTTCTGTATGTGTGTTTATATATTTGTATGTGCACATGTATGTGTGTACACGTGTGTGTGTTTATATATGTGTGTGTATGTGTACATATATGTGTGCGTCCATATGTATGTGTACATGCATGTGTGTGTTTATAGATATGTGTACATGTATGTGTGTGTGTTTATATGTGTGTGTGTGTACATGTATGTGTGTGTTTATATGTGTGTGTGTGTATGTATGTATGTGTGTTTATATGTGCGTGTGTGAGCATGTATGTGTGTGTGTTTATATATATGTGTATGTGTGTGCAGGCCCGGACTAGGACAAAAAAAAGGCCCAGGCATTTTAGACTGAGCAGCCAACTTTTCCAGGGACAGGGGGGAGAGATGTCGGTAGACATTCGCGGGGGTGGCTGGTGTCAGGCCTCCACACTGTAATGTGCAGGGACACTATGATATAAAGGGGACTGCACTGTAAAGGGGCACTGTAATGATTACAGTCGCCCTTTACAGTGCAGTCTTCTTTATATTACAGTGTCCCAGTCATATTGTGGCCATACAATGCTAGTACTGTCTTTCTCCTATTGTGCCCACACTGCCCAGTGACACTGACCTGCTCTCTCTGGTTGTCCTGCACAGCATGGCGCTCTCTTTCTGGTGGTGCGGTACAGCGTGGCTCTCGTGGTTCTCTGGTGGTGCAGGTACAGCGTGGCTCTCTCTGGTGGTGCGTGTACAACGTGGCTCTCTCTCTGGTGGCGCGGGTACAGCGTGGCTCTCTTTCTCTGGTGGTGCGGTACAGTGTGGCTCTCTCTCTCTGGTGGTGCGGTACAGTGTGGCTCTCTCTCTCTGGTGGGGCGGGTACAGCGTGTCTCTCTGGTGGTGTGGTACAGCGTGGCTCTCTCTCTGGTGGTGTGGTACAGTGTGTGTCTCTCTCTCTCTGGTGGTTGCAGGAGCAGCATGGCTCTCTCTGGTGGCGTGGTGCAGCATGGCTCGCTTTCTCTGGTGGTGCGGGTACAGTGTGGCTCTCTCTGGTGGTGCAGGTACAGTGTGGCTCTCTCTGGTGGTGCAGGTACAGCGTGGCACTCATGGCTCTCTGGTGGTGTGGGTACAGCATGGCTCTCTGGTGGTGCGGGTACAGCGTGACGCTCATGGCTCTCTGGTGGTGCGGGTACAGCATGGCTCTCTGGTGGTGCGGGTACAGCATGGCGCTCTGGTGGTGCAGGTACAGCGTGGCACTCATGGCTCTCTGGTGGTGCGGGTACAGCATATGGCTCTCTAGTGGTGCAGGTACAGCATGGCTCTCTGGTGGTGCAGGTACAGTGTGGCACTCTCTCCAGTGGTGTGGGTACAGTGTGGCTCTATCTGTTGGTGCTGGGGCCAGGCTATTAGTTCCCCCAGCACAGTCCTCTTTCTTTTTCCATGTCTCCTGTAATTCCTGCTAATTTACGTGTTTTCTCTTTTCCCCCCAGCAGAGTGCATGCTGGGGACTGTAGCCATCTCCCTGCTGAGATCAATTGGGCCTCCTATCTCTGGAACTACATATCCCATGATGCCCCACTAGTTATTTCTGATTGGCCCTTCCGCTGTGGCCAACTGGGAGAGAAGAAGAACAAGCAGGAAGCTTTCTTCTCTCCCGTCCTGCTGCCGACATGAGAAAGGGGGAGGGAGGGACATCCTGACAGTGGCCAAGAGGAGGAGGAGCAGTCAGTAGGGGCCAACAGCGGAACTGTCATTGCGGCTCTGAGGCTGAGCTGTGTGTGAGAGACACACAGCTTAGCCCATGCAGCCGCTAGTTCCACCGGAGAAGGCACAGGCACGGCCGCATAGTGGTAGGCGAGCGGCGGCCATGGCCTGTGTTAACCCTGTCCAGGCCGCGGTCGCTGCTTACCTGCCGATGTGCGGCCTGAACATCAACAGGCCACAGAACAGCCCTATGGCCAGTCCGGGCCTGTGTGTGTGTATTTGCGTACATGTGTGTTTACATGCGTGTGTATGTAAAGAGGGAATATGTTGTCTCCTCACCGCCTGTTTTAATCCCTAAATGCATCATCACTATGCTGCAACTGTGTGCAATGAACATAGTTTCGGGGTGGTTGCAGTGCAGCCCCATTCACCTAGGGGTATACTTCAAGGGTGCCCTGACTGGAAAAAGATTCAGAAACACTGGCATAGAGGAACTGATCTCTCCATTTTCCTCCTGCAGCCGATGAATGCCCACGGGAGGGAGAGGAGGACAAGCGGGGGGGGGGGGGGGGGAGAGATCAGTTCCTTTTTATGCAGCCACCCCCACATATTCTCCTGTGCAGCATTTTTCTGCTGCCCCCTGTGTGCTCTCCAGCCTCCCTGTGATTTTTCCTGCCCCCCCTCGCCCCCACAGCTCTGCAGGGTTCCGCTGAAGCTGAAGCCTTTTCTGAAAGGAGAGATAGTGATCCGTACCGATCACTAATGCCGCGTACACACGACCGGACTTCATCATTCATAATTCCGTCGGATATTCTGATCGTGTGTGGGATAATCCGATCGTTTTTGTAAAAAAAGTCAGACGACCTAGAAATAGAACATGTTTCAAATCTTTCCGATGGACTCAATCCCTATCGGGAAAACCGTTTGTCTGTGTGCTGGTCCGGCGGACCAAATACGACGCAAGGGCAGCTATTGGCTACTGGCTATTGAACTTCCTTTTCTAGTCCCGTTGTACGTCATCACGTTCAAAACTAACTGACTTTCGAACGGACTTTGGTCCGTTCGTGTGTGGGCAAGTCCGTTCTTTCGGAAGTCCAACGGAACTCCGTCGGGAAGACCGTCGGACCTATTCTGCCGGAAAGTCTGGCCATGTGTACCCGGCATTACTCTGTCTATTCATAACTGAAACATAGTAAACTGTGTTCCTATGCTTCAGTTTGTGAATGAACGGCAAGCTCTGTACAGAGCTATTCTTGTCCATTCATTCTGTGCAGCTAAGGCTGCAGAGAAGGAGATTGAAGGCTGTGTCCTTAATCTCATTTCTCTGTCTCAAAGATGAAACATCAGAGGTCTGTTTAGAGCCCTGATATCACACCAAAGCCCCCAATGGGGCTCCTAAAAAATTAAAAAAATATTTTATAAAATAATATTTAAAAAAAAGAATGAATGAAACAAATGGTCAAAAAATAAAACAAAAAACAAAAAACGACTGACACCAGTGGCAGAACTTCCACACAAACATCACACTTGCATTCCGCCACCGGGCTTGAGGCTTTGGATATCTTTTTATATACTTTTCCATCTTTGTAAAGTTTCATTACCTTGTTACACAGGTCTTTTGACTGTTCTTTTCTACCTCCTCATGGCTCAGTGTCTTGCTTGCTTAGTGCATCCATGTGAGAGCTAACAAACTCATAGACTATTTATACACAGACACTAATTGTGATTCAAAATGCCACAAATTTGGGAAATTAACCTTGAATTGCCATTTTAACCTGTGTGTGCCACCTTCTGTGTCTGTACCAGGGACAAACATTCCAGGGTATGTAAACTTTTTATCAGAGCCATTTGGGTGATTTCTGTTATTATGAATTAAAAAGGATCCAGAAAACTATGTGATAATAAATAACTTCATGTGATTGCTATCCTTAAATAAAAGACAGTTTTTTGGCCTGATCAGTCATACTTTCAATATTGATGCCAAAATTTCACAATTTCTGCCAGGGCATGCAAACTTTTGAGCACGACTGTATATATAAATGTATATGCTGTATATGACTTTCTATTATGCATGTAAGGTAAAATATAGTATTGCAGTCCTTCACTTTACATATATGATAGGGACAAGGGCAAGTAGAGGATAGCCACATTGCTGTTACTAACTATGAGGACCTCTGCTACTAGGACATAAAGGACAAGCACCTTGTCAAGGGGATCAATTCATGCTGGTGTTACTGCATACTGTCATTGTTACTAAAGTAGTAATAAACCCAAAGGCTTTAGTTTGCTAGTGTATCTAAATCTGCTATTACATAACATTTAATACCTCCCCCCCCCCCCCCCCCCCCCCCCCCCCCCCTCAAACTGACATTGCTGCTGTGCCTCCTATTCTCATTCCTCCAGAGTTGTGTCTCAATAATCCTGGAGGTGTGTTACTGGCCATATCACCAAGTGATAATAGAGAAAAAAAGCCAAATAAAAGAAAACTGATGAAGCCACCATATCTAAAGGTTGGTAAGCTGCAATATAATACATTTTTGAGTTTATTAACCTCCCTAGCGGTAACCCGAGCCTGGCTCGGGTCCAGCTTTTTCTGCTGGGAGCGGTAACCCCGAGCCAGACTCGGGCTTGCGTGCAGGATGCAGGGGGGAAGTTACTTACCTTTTCCCCTGGATCCTGCGATGTCTCCCCGCTGTGTGAGCGAGCAGTCCGCCCGCTCGATTCACACAGTGCCGGTCTCCGTTCCCTGCGACGTTCCGACGCACGGGAGCGGAGATCGGCGCCAAATTTAAAAAAGTTTAAAAACACAACACACATACAGTACTGTAATCTTACAGATTAAAGTACTGTATACAAAAAATACACATCCCCTTTGTCCCTAGTGGTCTGCCCAGTGCCCTGCATGTCATTTTATATAATAAAAAAAGATTTTTTTTTCTGCCTGGAAACTGGAGATTGTCCATAGCAACCAAAAGTGTCCCTTTATGTCAAAAGTGGTTTTAGACCAGCTAGAAAACGCAGATAAAAAATTAGAATCACAATTTATCATCAAACAATAAATTTAATGACAGCGACTATTCTGCAACTGAGCAAATTTCAGTGTTTTTGATTTGATTACATTATTGAATCATTTTTATATATATTTTTATTATATTATAATTTATTATTTTGTGTTTCAAACTTTATCATACCCGGGATGTCTACTAGACTCTGGTTCGGACAGATTTAAGTGAGTTATTCATAAGAATTGCAGCACTACAATATAAAAACGCCAAATTTCCATGCAAAATAATTGTACCGCTTTCAGCACTAAATTCCGGACAGAATCATACCGCCAGGGAGGTTAACACTTTATGTTGTATTGTTGCCGCAGTGCACCAATGAAATGGTCATGAAATAGTGGTGGTTCAATATTTTCTATGGGCACAAAGTACACACCACACATTTCTAAAAGGTCAAGGAGATCAACCTGACGATTCATGCTGGTGTTACCTCTTGCTGTTCTTATTATTACGGTGTGTTGTTGCTGCCATAGACTAAGTGGGTCATAAAACAAAAATACTCATCCACATGGCATGAACCAGACAGTGTGTCACATTACCTATTGTACATTGTGTATATACTATACAGTAACAGCAATGAGGTGAAGAAATATTGGTATACACCATACATTTCCATAGGGAGTTATAATCAACTAATTAATTGCACCTCCAGCATCTTGGCCGAATGAGTTTTCATTTGTTGGATAAATGGATGATTAGTTGTACATTTCTATTTCTATTAAGAAAAAAAAAGGGAGGGTATGGTGGGGAAGGGTTGCTGCCTGTGTCTTCCAGCTTCTATTCCATGCTTGTCAACCCTCCCTTTATAAGGGTCTGGTATGGATCTTGGGGGGGCCCTTCATCAATTTTTTCCTTTTATTTAATTTTACATGTCCCCCAAAGCTTTGGAAATACCAATTCATGTTTTTTTTCTTTTTTATGTCTGTTTTTGCTGGAGTATATCATACAGGTGTGCCAAAGTTCACATGTAGGTGTTAGGCATTATTTTAAAGAATTGTGTATTTTTAATGTAAACATTATTAAAAGACTTGCTCCTTACTTAAAATGACAAGATTCAACTCCTGTTGACTTCAGTGGGGTTTGGGCACTATGTTCGTGGTTTACAATTTTCAGGCTGGGTTCGTGAATCCTCCTGCAAACCGAATCCAGGCCAGTTTGCTCATTCCTTGCAATATGTATGTAGGTAGGGTGCAGCGTAGTGAGGTGGCAAGAATTTAGGTGCAATGAAAAGTTGTATTGAAGTAATACAGCAACAGTTCTCAACAAACCCAGTGGGATGACTTCCCAACTGGGTGCACTCATGGTTTCCAATAAAGTGAAGAGAGCAGGTATCCTGCTCTCTTCACCGGTGACCTATCCTATTACTATCCACAAAAATGTGCACCAATGCTGGGAGCCAGGGCCTTAAATAGGCTCTGCCTCACCCAAGATGGCTGGCAGAGTCACATGGGGCGGCAGCATCCAATTAGTTAGCTTCCCCAGTGACCCCCGGGAAACCATAAAGGAACCATGTTCCTCTTGACTTTCCCTCCAACTGCAATGCCCTGCGGTCGAGCGCCACCTACAGTGAAGAAATTAGACTGCACCTGCCTACATGCAATAACACAAGGCATTGGTTTGCATCTTCACCATGTGTAAGCTCACAATCCATGCAAAGGGCCTTCGTGCCTTGTGAGTCCTATGCTAACAGTTCAGAGATTACAAAAAATGTATGCTTCTTATGGGTTATCCAAGCATGGTCATAGTCTATATCTTGGTAAGTAATTGATCGTTAGTAGAAACATACTAAAAAATTGAATTCATTTGCGTATGCCCTTTTTATTGGTCTTTTTGTGTTATTTGACCGGTGTGAAAATACTTTAAGAAAAGACAGCACTTTTTTCATCATAGAGGTTTTCAGGATGGAGAACTTTTTTATGCTGTGTCATTGTGTTTTATTATGCTGTGTCAATGGGTTTAGTTATTGTAAATAGTAACAGCACTTCCTCAGTTCATAATCCTCCCTCTCTATGTAGATATAAATATATCTTTCACATGAATCTTACTTTGAAGGTATATTTAGGCCTTCCTGACAATCCTAGTTGGGTTTACGGTACATATTATTTCCTTCCACTGCCTTGTCTTGATAAGCATCAAAAGGTTTTTTCTGCATTTGTTTATCTTAGTTCAGCACATCTTATCTGTTTGTGTATGGTTTTCTTGCTTTTCTCAGTTATGTATACATGTTTTGTTTCCATTAAAACAATGTTCATATAAGCGGAGGCTCTTGTTGCAGCATACATTCCTAGTCCTATGTGATTGTAGTACTGGTTGGATAGGATGGGCCAACTTCTGCCGTGTCATGTAGATCTAATGTTGAGTATGAAACTTCTGCTTAGATACTGTTCTGCTGCTTTGAGAGGACTTGACATCACAGTCATGTTAGAACCTATCTGTGTTGCAGTACCCATTTTTTTTTTATCAGCAGATGGCTCAGGACCATACCTATAAGTTAATGTGCCCAAAGAGGTGAAAGAATGTTGAGGTGTGTCATAGTGGAAGTTTTCCATCTCCACATATCCTTTTGTGCCTTTTGTCATAACAGTGAGGCTAGGGCTCATCAGTCTATATATGGTTATATCTGTGCTTAAATAACTGGAACCATAAAGTTCTAAAGTTACTCATGATCATATTATGAATAACATAGAACAATATTATTATTATTTTAATCATAATCGGGTCATATTTACTAATTTAGACTCAAAAAGATGACTGAGGAGGAGAACTGATGCTGTCCTAATACATGTATCAGTTGTTATGACTTCCCTACAATTGAATAAGTGAAGCTGCACTCAATTGATGGTGAAACAGTTTCAGATCTTTATAAAAAGTACTGTATCATACACCCAGTTCTAATTCACCTACTGGCATCCAACTGACAAAAGGGGCAGTGTCTGAGGTTTCCAAAAACTGTTTACCAGTACAGTAGAAGCTTACCTTTACTCTTTCATCTCTCTCGCATTCCTATTTATCAATCACTAGGATGGGCTGCCTCAACACCCAGGAGGAATGTGTATAGGGTGGGCAAGCTTTAACACTACCAGGAATTGTCAGAGCTGTGCCAGTCACAGTGGCACAACATCTGAGCTTGAAGGTTCCTGCAATTTTTACCTGTTTTTTTGTAGTTAAAGAGTTATTTTAAATCAGACTTGCATTGCCTCTTGATTTTGACAAGCTAACTAAAAGCTAAAAAACAAAAAGATTACTCTCAAGTAAGGATGGGCCCGGTGCTCGATGCGAACCCACGTTCGCATCGAGCACCGGGCGTTCGCTCGCTCGGCGAGCCCAGAACTATTTGGGCCGCCCGCATCCCGTTGGTGTGAGGCGCGCGGCCCCGCAATGCATTGCGGCCGGCGCGGCCGACGCAGTGCATTGCTGGCTGATGATTGGCCAAGCATGCACTGTGACCCCGCATGCTTGGCCAATCACAGCCCCGGAAACTCGAAGAGCCATAATTGGCTACAGGCAGGACGCCTGTAGCCAATTACAGCTCAGGGGCTGTAGTACACGCCCCCCCCTATAAAACGCCGCCACGCCGTCTGCGCCGGTCACATGCTGTTCCGGCGCAGATTGAGCAGGCTGTTTCTGTGACACTCTGCTGCATTTAGATAGTTAGAGAGATTCACTTACAGAGATTGAGTTAGATAGATTCAGTTACAAAGATTGATTGACAAAGAGGGGCTTGTAGTGTGCTCGTGGCAGGCAGGCAGAGCTCCTATATTTTGTTACCAGAAGCACCTATAGGACTTGTAGTGTGTTCGTGGCAGGCAGGCAGAGCTCCTATATTTTGTTACCAGAAGCACCTATAGGACTTGTAGTGTGTTCGTGGCAGGCAGGCAGAGCTCCTATATTTTGTTACCAGAAGCACCTATAGGACTTGTAGTGTGTTCGTGGCAGGCAGGCAGAGCTCCTATATTTTGTTACCAGAAGCACCTATAGGACTTGTAGTGTGTTAGTGGCAGGCAGGCAGAGCTCCTATATTTTGTTACCAGAAGCACCTATAGGACTTGTAGTGTGTTCGTGGCAGGCAGGCAGAGCTCCTATATTTTGTTACCAGAAGCACCTATAGGACTTGTAGTGTGTTAGTGGCAGGCAGGCAGAGCTCCTATATTTTGTTACCAGAAGCACCTATAGGACTTGTAGTGTGTTCGTGGCAGGCAGGCAGAGCTCCTATATTTTGTTACCAGAAGCACCTATAGGACTTGTAGTGTGTTAGTGGCAGGCAGGCAGAGCTCCTATATTTTGTTACCAGAAGCACCTATAGGACTTGTAGTGTGTTCGTGGCAGGCAGGCAGAGCTCCTATATTTTGTTCCCAGAGGCACCTATAGGACTTGAAGTGTGTTAGTCCCATTACACACACAGAGCTATATTTTCTTCCCAGAAGCACCTATAGGACTTGAAGTGTGTTAGTCCCATTACACACACAGAGCTATATTTTGTTCCCAGAAGCACCTATAGGACTTGAAGTGTGTTAGTCCCATCACACACACAGAGCTATATTTTGTTCCCAGAAGCACCTATAGGACTTGAAGTGTGTTAGTCCCATCACACACACAGAGCTATATTTTGTTCCCAGAAGCACCTATAGGACTTGAAGTGTGTTAGTCCCATCACACACACAGAGCTATATTTTGTTCCCAGAAGCACCTATAGGACTTGAAGTGTGTTAGTCCCATCACACACACAGAGCTATATTTTGTTCCCAGAAGCACCTATAGGACTTGAAGTGTGTTAGTCCCATCACACACACAGAGCTATATTTTGTTCCCAGAAGCACCTATAGGACTTGAAGTGTGTTAGTCCCATTACACACACAGAGCTATATTTTGTTCCCAGAAGCACCTATAGGACTTGAAGTGTGTTAGTCCCATCACACACACAGAGCTATATTTTCTTCCCAGAAGCACCTATAGGACTTGAAGTGTGTTAGTCCCATCACACACACAGAGCTATATTTTGTTCCCAGAAGCACCTATAGGACTTGAAGTGTGTTAGTCCCATTACACACACAGAGCTATATTTTCTTCCCAGAAGCACCTATAGGACTTGAAGTGTGTTAGTCCCATCACACACACAGAGCTATATTTTGTTCCCAGAAGCACCTATAGGACTTGAAGTGTGTTAGTCCCATTACACACACAGAGCTATATTTTGTTCCCAGAAGCACCTATAGGACTTGAAGTGTGTTAGTCCCATCACACACACAGAGCTATATTTTCTTCCCAGAAGCACCTATAGGACTTGAAGTGTGTTAGTCCCATCACACACACAGAGCTATATTTTCTTCCCAGAAGCACCTATAGGACTTGAAGTGTGTTAGTCCCATCACACACACAGAGCTATATTTTCTTCCCAGAAGCACCTATAGGACTTGAAGTGTGTTAGTCCCATTACACACACAGAGCTATATTTTGTTCCCAGAAGCACCTATAGGACTTGAAGTGTGTTAGTCCCATCACACACACAGAGCTATATTTTCTTCCCAGAAGCACCTATAGGACTTGAAGTGTGTTAGTCCCATTACACACACAGAGCTATATTTTCTTCCCAGAAGCACCTATAGGACTTGAAGTGTGTTAGTCCCATTACACACACAGAGCTATATTTTCTTCCCAGAAGCACCTATAGGACTTGAAGTGTGTTAGTCCCATCACACACACAGAGCTATATTTTGTTCCCAGAAGCACCTATAGGACTTGAAGTGTGTTAGTCCCATCACACACACAGAGCTATATTTTGTTCCCAGAAGCACCTATAGGACTTGAAGTGTGTTAGTCCCATTACACACACAGAGCTATATTTTGTTCCCAGAAGCACCTATAGGACTTGAAGTGTGTTAGTCCCATCACACACACAGAGCTATATTTTGTTCCCAGAAGCACCTATAGGACTTGAAGTGTGTTAGTCCCATCACACACACAGAGCTATATTTTCTTCCCAGAAGCACCTATAGGACTTGAAGTGTGTTAGTCCCATTACACACACAGAGCTATATTTTGTTCCCAGAAGCACCTATAGGACTTGAAGTGTGTTAGTCCCATCACACACACAGAGCTATATTTTCTTCCCAGAAGCACCTATAGGACTTGAAGTGTGTTAGTCCCATTACACACACAGAGCTATATTTTCTTCCCAGAAGCACCTATAGGACTTGAAGTGTGTTAGTCCCATTACACACACAGAGCTATATTTTCTTCCCAGAAGCACCTATAGGACTTGAAGTGTGTTAGTCCCATCACACACACAGAGCTATATTTTGTTCCCAGAAGCACCTATAGGACTTGAAGTGTGTTAGTCCCATCACACACACAGAGCTATATTTTCTTCCCAGAAGCACCTATAGGACTTGAAGTGTGTTAGTCCCATTACACACACAGAGCTATATTTTGTTCCCAGAAGCACCTATAGGACTTGAAGTGTGTTAGTCCCATCACACACACAGAGCTATATTTTCTTCCCAGAAGCACCTATAGGACTTGAAGTGTGTTAGTCCCATTACACACACAGAGCTATATTTTCTTCCCAGAAGCACCTATAGGACTTGAAGTGTGTTAGTCCCATTACACACACAGAGCTATATTTTCTTCCCAGAAGCACCTATAGGACTTGAAGTGTGTTAGTCCCATCACACACACAGAGCTATATTTTGTTCCCAGAAGCACCTATAGGACTTGAAGTGTGTTAGTCCCATCACACACACAGAGCTATATTTTGTTCCCAGAAGCACCTATAGGACTTGAAGTGTGTTAGTCCCATTACACACACAGAGCTATATTTTGTTCCCAGAAGCACCTATAGGACTTGAAGTGTGTTAGTCCCATCACACACACAGAGCTATATTTTCTTCCCAGAAGCACCTATAGGACTTGAAGTGTGTTAGTCCCATCACACACACAGAGCTATATTTTCTTCCCAGAAGCACCTATAGGACTTGAAGTGTGTTAGTCCCATTACACACACAGAGCTCCTATATATTCTTCTCAGCAGCACCCACAGGACTTCTAGTGTGTTAGTGGCATCACACAGAGCTCCTCTATTTTCTTTGCATAAGCACCCACAGGACTTCTAGTGTGTTAGTGGCATCACACAGAGCTCCTCTATTTTCTTTGCAGAAGCACCCATAGGACTTCTAGTGTGTTAGTGGCATCACACAGAGCTCCTATATTTTCTTCTCAGCAGCACCCACAGGACTACCGACTACAATGGCTGGAAGACCGCCAAGGGGAGGCAGAGCGTGCAGAGCCAAGAACACAGGGCAGGCAGGCTCTGTTTCTAGTGGACGTGGCCGTGGACGTGGACGTGGTCGTGCATCGTCATCAGCACGTGGCCATGGGACACGCGCGTCTTTGTTTTCGGCAGCTGGACATGTGGAGCCGCATCATGCTGAAGGCTTGGTAGAATGGATGACCAAGCCCTCCTCATCCTCCTCATCCTCTCTCACCCAGGCTCAGGGTACTGACAGAGCATCATCAGCCACCCCTTCCCTAGACCCACCATGTCCTCCTGAGGAGTCCCCCGAACTCTTTGAGCACAGTGTTGGGTACATGCTCCAGGAGGATGCCCAACGATTCGAAGGCTCGGATGACGATACCCAGCTTGAGGAATCTGGCAGTACAGTTCCACCAGCTGCAGCTTACTGCCAGGTTTGCTCTAGTGGTGAAGAGGGAGGGGATGATGAGGTCACTGACTCCACGTGGGTGCCTCAAGGGAGAGAGGATGAGGAGGAGGACGAGGAGGAGGAGGATGCGGCGTCACATGTCCAACGAGGCAGGATGCCCCCTGGAGGCCAGGTAGAGGCCAGCACAGCAACTGTACAACACCGCAGAGCTCCGCCTGTGCAGGGCGCTGCCTCTGCACGTTATCAGAAAAGTTCTTTGGTGTGGGCCTTTTTTGAGACGAGTGCAGCAGATCGCACCACTGCTATTTGCAATATTTGTCTCAAGCGTATCTCGCGTGGCCAAAACATCAGCCGCTTGGGCACGACAAGCATGACCAGACATATGGCGACCTGCCATGCAGCTCGTTGGCAGGCACACATAAAAGACCCACACCAAAGAACTAAGCGGACCTCTCCTTGCTCCTCCTCAGCTGGGATCTCCATCCCCACTACACCTTCAGTCCTCTCTGAAAGCTGCTCTGAGAGGACTGAAGGTGTAGAATTCGGTGTGTCACAACCAAGTACTTGCAGTACACCGACGTCCGAATGCAGCAGGCAAATTTCCCTGCCCCAGCTGCTGGACCGTAGAAAGAAGTACACTCCCAGCCATCCACATGCCCAGCGGTTGAATGCTAGCCTTGCTAAATTGCTAGCACTTCAACTGCTGCCTTTTCAGTTGGTAGACTCGGCCCCCTTCCGTGAGTTTGTTCAATGTGCGGTTCCTCAGTGGCAGGTTCCCAAACGCCACTTTTTCTCGCGGAAGGCGATTCCGTCTCTCTACCGGCATGTGGAGGGCAATGTCCATGCCTCGCTGGACAGGGCGGTCAGCGGTAAGGTGCATATTACCGCTGACTCATGGTCCAGCAGGCATGGACAGGGACGGTACCTTTCTTTCACGGCCCATTGGGTCACTCTATTGGCAGCTGGGAGGGATGCAGGACAAGGTGCAGTAGTGTTGGAGGTTGTTCCGCCACCACGCCTCCAAAACGCGACTACTGCTACTGGTTGTGACACACCTCTCTCCTCCACCCCCTCCTCTTCTTCTTCCTCCAGTGCTCTGTCCTTGGAACCAGCGGTGCTCCGTAGGCGTACAAGGGGCTACGCAAGTACGCAGGCAAAAAGATGCCATGCCGTGCTTGCGCTGGTGTGTTTGGGGGACAGGAGCCACACTGGGCCAGAGGTTCTGGCAGCTCTGCAGGGGCAGGCCGAGAGGTGGTTGACGCCACGTCAGCTTAAGCCAGGAATGGTCGTTTCTGACAATGGCACCAACCTCCTCTCCGCCCTGCGACAGGGGCAGCTCACCCATGTGCCCTGCATGGCTCACGTCCTCAACCTGGTGGTGCAGCGGTTCTTGGGCAGGTTCCAGGCTTACAGGATGTCCTGAGGCAGGCCAGGAAAGTCTGTGTGCATTTCCGCCGATCTTATAATGCCAGTGCTCGGCTGACTGAGCTGCAAAAGGAGCTGAACCTGCCCAAGAACCGCCTAATATGTGACATGCCCACCAGGTGGAACTCAACGTTGGCCATGCTGCAGCGACTGCACACGCAGCAGAGGGCCATCAATGAGTACCTTTGCGACTACGGCACCAGGACAGGGTCAGGGGAGCTTGGTTTTTTTTCCCCACGTCAGTGGAGCATGATCAGGGATGCATGCACTGTCCTCTCACCATTTGAGGAGGCCACGAGGATGGTGAGCAGTGACAGTGCATGCATCAGTGACACTGTCCCTCTTGTCCACCTGTTGGAGCATACGCTGCGTGGGATAATGGACAGGGCACTTGAGGCAGAACAGAGGCAGGAAGAGGAGGACTTCCTTGCCTCTCAAGGCCCCCTTTATCCGGACAGTGTTCCTTCTGTCCCACCCATCACACAGGAAGAGGATGAGGAGGAGGAGGAGGAGGAGGAGGAGGAGGATTGTGTGAGCATGGAGGTGGAGCCTGGCACTCAGCATCAGCAGCAGCAGTCTTTTAGGGATGATGTACAGTCCCAACAAGCCAGTGGACTTGTACGTGGCTGGGAGGAGGTGGCTGGCGATCATGTCATCCTCAGTGACCCAGAAGACTCCGGACCGAATGCCTCAGCTAACCTACGCTGCATGGCCTCCCTGATCCTGCAAAGCCTGCGGAAGGATCCTCGTGTTCTTCGGATCAAGGAGAGGGACCATTACTGGCTGGCCACTCTCCTTGATCCGCGGTACAAGGGTAAGGTTGCGGACCTTATCTTGCCGTCGCAGAGGGAGCAGAGGATGAGACATCTCAGGGAGGCCTTGCAGAAAGGTCTGTGCAACGCGTTCCCAGAAACTGGGAGGCTACAAACTCCTGGTCCTGGGCGACGAGTTGCTGAGGCTTCGGTCAGTGGCAGAAGGAGCGGTGGGGAAGGTGGACGTCTGACCGATGCGTTCAGACAATTTTTTAGTCCGCAGCCCCAAGGTATGATCGGTTCCAGCAACCATCGCCAGCGTCTGATATACATGGTGCAGGAATACCTTGGGGCAAGGTCAGACTTGGACACCTTTCCCACCGAAAATCCTCTGGCTTACTGGGTCCTGAGGATGGATCACTGGCCAGAGCTTGCACAGTATGCAATTGAGCTACTGGCCTGTCCTGCCTCCAGCGTTCTTTCCGAACGCACATTCAGTGCTGCTGGAGGATTTGTGACTGATCATAGGGTGCGCCTGTCCACCGCCTCGGTTGATCGACTGACATTCATCAAAATGAATCAGTCTTGGATCACCACCAGCTACCAGGCACCTGAGGCGGATATAACCGAATAATTTTTAATGTCACATCCCTTCAAGACTGCCTATGCTGATGCTGAGTGACTGTCCTCTTATGTTCACTGACTATCCTCTTCCTCCTCCTCAATGATCCATGCCACCACACCAGTGCCTAAGGCACAATTTTTCAGCCCCTGTTTAACAGGGGCGTGTACTTACAATTTTTTAAAAAAATGCTTCGCAACACGTGTGACTGCTGTGCTCCAAGTACAGTCTCTGTGAGGGCCGTGTTGCAGTGTTGTGGCACCAGCACCAGTGCCTAAGGCACAATTTTTCAGCCCCTGTTTAACAGGGGCGTGTACTTACAATTTTTAAAAAAAATGCTTCGCAACACGTGTGACTGCTGTGCTCCAAGTACAGTCTCTGTGAGGGCCGTGTTGCAGTGTTGTGGCACCAGTGCCTAAGGCACAATTTTTCAGCCCCTGTTTAACAGGGGCGTGTACTTACAATTTTTTAAAAAAATGCTTCGCAACACGTGTGACTGCTGTGCTCCAAGTACAGTATCTGTGAGGGCCGGGTTGCAGTGTTGTGGCACCAGCACCAGTGCCTAAGGCACAATTTTTTCAGCCCCTGTTTAACAGGGGCGTGTACTTACAATTTTTTTAAAAAAAATGCTTCGCAACACGTGTGACTGCTGTGCTCCAAGTACAGTATCTGTGAGGGCCGGGTTGCAGTGTTGTGGCACCAGCACCAGTGCCTAAGGCACAATTTTTCAGCCCCTGTTTAACAGGGGCGTGTACTTACAATTTTTTAAAAAAATGCTTCGCAACACGTGTGACTGCTGTGCTCCAAGTACAGTCTCTGTGAGGGGTTGCAGTGTTGTGGCACCAGCACCAGTGCCTAAGGCACAATTTTTTCAGCCCCTGTTTAACAGGGGCCGGTAATTACAAATCTTGATCTAATAGTTCACAGCAGGGCCCATTCCTGCGCCCACCAAGAGTAACTATGAGGGCCTGCAGTCTTGTGGCAACACCGTCCACCACCACCGCCAAAGGCCCAATTTTTCTGCCCTGTTCATCAGGTGCTTGCAATTACAAATCTTGATCTAATAACTCACAGCAGGGCCCATTCCTGCGCCCACCAAGAGTAACTATGAGGGCCTACAGTCTTGTGGCAACACCGTCCACCACCACCGCCAAAGGCCCAATTTTTCTGCCCTGTTCATCAGGTGCTTGCAATTACAAATCTTGATCTAATAACTCACAGCAGGGCCCATTCCTGCGCCCACCAAGAGTAACTATGAGGGCCTACAGTCTTGTGGCAACACCGTCCACCACCACCGCCAAAGGCCCAATTTTTCTGCCCTGTTCATCAGGTGCTTGCAATTACAAATCTTGATCTAATAACTCACAGCAGGGCCCATTCCTGCGCCCACCAAGAGTAACTGTGAGAGCTTACAGTCTTGTGGCAAAACCGTCCACCACCCCAATTTTTCTGCCCTGTTCAACAGGTGCATGCAATTACAAATCTTGATCTATTAACTCACAGCAGGGCCCATTCCTGTGCCCACCAGTCTTGTGGCTACACCAACATCCAATAGGGCAAATTTCTGCAGAGTATATACGCCAGGCCCCTACTTTCAAACATCCAACTTACAAACGACTCCTACTTGCAAATGGAAAGAGAAAACAGGAAGTGAGAGGAAATCTACCCCTAGGAAGGGAAATTCTATCCTGTTAGATTTAATTTGGGAAAAAGGTATCTCCTCTCTACTGATACTTTATCACCAATCCTTGTTTCAATTAAAACCCCACTTTTCCAAAAACATTTGTCATTGGGACGGAAAGTGAGGTGACATGTTCTGAACAGATGTGCAAAGACAGCAAATGTTACAGGGGTGATAACCCCTCCCTATGTTCTCCAAAAAGCTTTAAAAATAGATTTTTTTGGGATGGAGCTACACTTCATAATGTACCTGTTCAGATTCTACTTAAGATCAAACCTAAAGCCGCAAGTGGTTTTTAAATGGCTTCTTTTTTTCCTTTACAAATGTCATTTTGTGCAAGGACAGTTCTAAACACGGGAAACACATGCCACTTCACAGGCATACTTTGGACACCCCCCAGGTACCATATTTAAAGGAAAATGTCACTTTTTTTTTTCACTTTATGCATCATTAAAATGACTGCTCCCGAAAAAACGTTAGTTTTTAAAAGTTCTTTTTGCATTGATATATGTCCCCTGGGGCAGGACCCGGGTCCCCAAACCTGTTTTATGACATTAACATGCATATTGGCCGTTGTAATTAGCACTTTTGATTTCGAACGTTCGCGTCCATTATAACGTATAGGGTTCGAAAATTCGCGCGAACTTTCGGTCCGTTCGAAGGTTCTGGTTCGAACCGAACCCGGGGGTGTTCGGCTCATCCCTACTCTCAAGTGACACTACCCTAAAATGTTATGCTTAATGACATTTATCTATAATTATATAAGTAGAATTGGCTCCTATATGGACCCTTACAGGCTTATTTAATAAAGCAATGCAGATGAGAAATAGGCAAGCATGATGTTCTTTATCCTTTAGCAGCCATGAGATGACCATCACAAGCGGCCATGGTCATCTTGACTTCACTCCAAATTTAATATACCACTCCTGCTCCAAACACATTTGAGTTGACTTGAGTCAGGGTAGTACATTTACAGTACAAGTACCTGCTCTCCCTTCCTCAAATTTCATCTAGGTGAGAATAATGTCTGCTTGGAATGCCTCTCTTGCCTGACACATGTCCTAGGAGGCTACAGGACCAGTCCCACAGCACTGGCATAAAGCATGCACAGTGGGTAGCCAGCTGTGAGACATCAGGAGGTCAAAGTCGATTCCCAAATCCAAGCGTGGAGAATAATCAACTGTGGGGAAGGCAACACAACTCCATGGGCTGGTGTGTTTAGTTCCTGAAAGTCAGTAGCTCCAAAATTTGTAGATACTGACCTAATTTTTTAAAACAAGAATGGAATTCCTCTTTGACAACAAGTCACATCGGTGCATAGATGACCTCAAATCCATGCACTATATATGTTTTATAAAAATATGCACTGTAAATAAAACTAGTTTACAAAATTACTTAGAAGTCCCAACAGAAACAGCATACATTCATTCTTACATCAAGCCAGCACAGAGATTTTAAAGTACACAGGAAGCAGTCATTGATCTCATGATGTAGTACTTGAAATCATGATTAATGGTAATAATGGAGAGCAATTTTGCCTTAAGAAGAGACACCTGCTAAGCATTGTTTTCAGTTCCGTCTGTCAGAGGTCCAGGCATGCCCACACACAAACATGAAAACATAGTGGCCTTTTGCTTTTATCGCTACCATTCTCAAATTGCAGTTTTACTACGTGGGCTGTTGCGAAACCTAGGTAATAAAACAGGTTTAATGATAGTATGACCTGTTAATTTGTTTAAAAAAAAAAAAAAAGAACTCAAACGGTTCTCTAGTATTTAAAGAACCAATAAACCTCAAATAAAATAAGTTATACTGTGTACTTTATGTAAAAAAAACATACTAACATTTACAAATGTATATCTAAAAGCACCCACACCAATATCAAAATTGAATAAAAATGTTTTCAAATGCATGAAAGCCTTTCGTTCTTCTTTAGATAGCATGTTAGGATAACCATTACTAATGTTATCATAATACAAAAAAATCAGTGTAATGCAATATATTAATTGCTATGCATATGATTTTTGTGAAATGGTTTTGTTTTTGTGCTTGTGCATTATTAGAATTAGTACTTTGAAAAGGCTACCCCTTTTTTGAGGTTTCCTCTTAAATTCCCCTATGCTACTGAAAGCTATGCAGGCTGGTATCAGCACAACAAGGGGATGCAGATTTGCTGTCTTTTTTGCCATGAACACTATGGGGGTTATTTACGAAAGGCAAATCCACTTTGCGCTCCACTTGAAAGTGCACTTGGAAGTAGACATGTGCATTCGTTTTCGTCCAAATGCATTTTCGTCCGAATTTCAGGTATTTTCGTTATCGTTTTAACAAACGATAACGAAAGTGCAGAATCCGAAAAACTAAAGATCCGACATAAACAAATGCTTTATTTTCATTTTCGTTGTGACAACAGTTCGATATAGATAGGAGATTCAACGCTGACAATAACAATCTGTCCATTGCACCTATGGTCGAATATGCCTAACCTGAACTCTATTAGTCCGAGATTATTCTACATAGAGAGAAAAGATTTGACGCAGAGAGGAAAGATTCAACGTAGAAAGGAAAGATTCGACATGGAGAGGAAAGATTCGACGTAGAGAGGAAAGATTTGACGTACAGAGAAAAGATTGCTGCTGGAATTGGGTGGAGTTGCAGCTAAATTATACAGTCATACAGTTTAGCTGCTCCTTCGAATCTTCTTCGAACATTCGACAGACACCATAAGCCTTCAATGACAGATTCGACCTTAATTCATTTGGATTTTCGGACGAATGCAATTTTTTAAGAAAAACAAAATAAATAAAAACAAATTTCGGGAGTAACTAAATAAATTAATTGTTCGGACGAAAACGAAATTCAGAAACAAAATATTTCAGTGTGCACATGTCTACTTGGAAGTGCAGTTGCTCTAAATCTAAGAGGTAGATCTATAATGAGTGGAAGCTCTGCTGATTTTATTATCCAATCATGTGCAAGCTAAAATGCTGTTTTTTACTTTCCTTGCATGTCCCCCTCGGATCTACAGCGACTTTACTTCCAAGTGCACTTGCAGTGCAAAGTGGATTTTTCTTTAGTAAATAACCCCCAATATCCTCATGTTTAATGTTCTGTGCTGGTAGTGGGATGATTGAGAGGTAGTGGGCATGCATTTTTTAAATTTACATTTTACAAAAATGTAACAAGTCACGTATTGCTAAATCTCGCTGGTCAGGAGTTATTTTAACAGCTTATAGTTTATACCTTTTATAAATATGGTATTAGGAATATGGGCAGCTGTTGAATGTGTTAAAACCACCAGAATTTTCCACCTTCTGTTTATAAATCCACACTTGAGTTGTTGATCATGTTTTGCCATGCATATGAACATTCCAGTGTGTTTTCATTACATTGCACTGCTTTTGAACCAACTGTTTTCTGTATAGTAAGTTAATGTGATCAGACGTAACAGAACTATATGGAAAAACACTGTAAATATAAAGATAATGTGCGTAAACACCCTGGTTATGCATCTAAGATTTCTGTAATTTCAACTAAAACTGTTAAATTTGTTTTATATTTATTTAGTCAGATAAATGTCCTTATATTGAACAGTATCCCTCTGTCAAGCCAGCATTTGAAACTTTAGCCTTCTTTTCACATACGGTACTTTCCTCTGTTTCCTATATAGTAAAAACACATGTAGTTTATAGAGCTCAGTAGTCCAAGCTGTAATTTATTTAAGTAAGTGAATCAAAGGAGATTATTATGTCAGGGCTAAAAAAAGTTAGTATTTTTCCTTTAATGTCTAGCAAATATAAAATATAATCAACCCAGTGCCACAGACATACAATATCCCAAAAATAATATTAATGCATTGGTCAATATCACAGCCTTCTATACCCAAAATATGTTACACAATATAACAATATCACAGACCAGGACTCACCAGACAACAATGCCTTTCGCTTTACATATTCGCATATAATGCTTATACAGATGACTTCTATCTAATATGGCTTCTGGTCTCTCCTCTCTTGTGGAACTCCCCATATGGTCGAAAATATTACTTGCTAATATTTTGCATTCTGCACACACAGGCTTTGACATTAGATTGATTTCCTATGCTGTATTAATAATGTAGAGTAGTACTAAATGAGAAAAAAATGTCACAAATTGAAAGGAGATAATCTATTTGACATAAGCAAGGCAAAATGAAAACGCTAATTATATGGCTCTCTAGCCTTAGTGCTGGAAATTTGCCTAAAGGCTGTCCTTTACTCTCCTAATCTGCTTGTGACACACAGATCGGGATTCATACAATTTTATTTAACTCCTTTGCCTCTGAAAGTCTTTTTGAAATGCACCTGCGTCTGCTTTCCAGCTTACTCACCTAGGCTGGTTCATTGGAATCATTTGATCATTCTGTCACTAAACAACCTCAATGCTAAGAAAATTAGAAAGATCTAAACTAAATTAGTTTCAGATCTTTATTCAAAGCGAATGATCATACAAGGAGGAGTTCTTTTTTAAAACAGTATTTATATTATGCTTCTTTGGATAATGCAAGTGTACACTGGAGCTAACCAGTCGAAGGATCAGGCTACAGACTGATGGTGTTTGAAAAATTCACATAGGACACCTCCCACCTGAGGCCAAATCTAATGTATTTTACCCTTTACAGGGCTTAGTCATAGGTAATCCCTGTGTGGCCCAATCCTCTAACTGGGGTGCAGCGTGGAGTGGAGGTGGGCTCCTGGGTTCTGGCACCTGGCTGCACCATGGGATGAAGTATACTTCCTAATGTACCTTGTACACTGATCGTACACTGGGGCTTAGTTTAGAGCTATAGCTGAGTTTAGGCTAGGATTAACCACTTCAATACTGGGCACTTTCACCCCATTCCTGCCCAGACCAATTTTCAGCTTTCAGTGCTCTCACACTTTGAATGACAATTACTCAGTCATGCAACACTGTACCCAAACAAAATGATTTTGGTGGTATTTAATCACCACTGGGTTTTTATTTTTTTTGCAATATAAGTGAAAAAAGAGCGAAAATTTTGAAATGTGACATTTTTCGTTTCTATTATAACATTTTGCAAATAAGTAATTTTTGTTCATAAATTTGGGCCAAAATTTATACTGCTACATATCTTTGGAAAGAATATCCCAAATTAGTGTATATTATTTAGGCTACTTTCAGACTGGGGCGAGCGGGCGCCGGTGGTAAAGCGGTGCTATTTTTAGCGCCGATCTTCCGTCGTTTTAGCTGCGCTATTCGGTTAAAACCGCCGGCAAAGCGATGGCAAAGCGCCGCAGTTTGGCAGCGCTGCCCCATTGTTTTCAATGGGCAGGGGCGCTTTAGGAGCAGTGTATACACTGCTTCTACAGCGCTGCAAAGATGTGGCTTGCAGGACCTTTTTTACCATCCTGCAAGCGCACAGCTCCAGTGTGAAAGCCCTCGGGCTTTCACACTGGAGAGATAGGAGAGGCTCTTTAGAGGTGCTATGCAGGCACTATCTTTAGGGCTGTAGCACCTGTAAAGCACCTCAGTGTGAAAGTAGCTTGTAAACTGCTAGTAAAACACTGAGCACGTTTGGAGAGCTTTTCAGGCACTTTTGAAGAGCTTTTCAGGAACTTTTGAAGAGCTTTTCAGGCACTTTTAAGCGATTTCCATTAATTTCAATGGAGAGGGGTTTTTTTTTCACCACCCTGCCAGTGCACTGCCCCAGTGTGAAAGCATTCAATGATTTGAATAAAAAAAGGTATTCGTGAGCTTTTCAGGTACTTTTTTTTAGCGTGAAAGTGCCTGAAAAGCGCCTCAGTGTGAAAGGGGTGAAAGTTATAGAGTCTACAAGCTATGGTGCCAATCATTGAAAATTGATCACACCTGATGTACTTGAGGTCCTGAAAGGTCAGAACAGTACAAATACCCCCCAAATTACCAATTTTTGGAAAGTAGACAGTCCAAGGTATATAGTAAGAGGCATGGTAAGTTTTTTGAAGTTGTAATTTTTTCCCACAATTCATGGAAAAAGGAAGAAATTAGCATTTATTTTTTTTACACAAAATTGTCATAATAAGTTATTTCTCACACACAGCATATGCATACTTGCAATTACACCCCAAAATACATTCTTCTCCTGAGTATGGCAATACCACATGTGTGAGACTTTTACACAGCCTGGCTACATACAGAGGCCCAACATTCTAGAAGCATAAATTACACATATAATTTCCTGATGACCCATCACACTTTTGAAGGCTCTGGAGCACCAGGACAGTGGAATTACCCACAAAATGCCCCTATTTTCGAAAGCAAACACTGCAATGTATAATCTATGAGGCATAATGAGTCTTTTAAACATGTCATTTTTTTCCACACGTTTTTGGAAAATGTGGAAAGAAAATGAAATTTTTTTTTTTAACACAATGTTGTTTTATAAGATTTTTCTAACACATAGCATGTACATAATAAAAATGACACCCCAAAATACATTCTGCTACTCCTCCTGAGTATGGCGATACCACATGTGTGAGACTTTTACACAGCCTGGCTACATACAGAGGCCCAACATCCAAGTAGCACCTTCAGGCAATCTAGGAGCATAATATACATATCTAATTTCCTGACAACCTATCACACTTTTGAAAACCCTGGAGCACCAGGACAATAGAAACGCCCAGAAAATGACCCCATTTTGGAAAGCAAACACCACAACATAAATTGTATGAGGCATGGACTGCAGATAGGTACTCAGGAACTCTGATGGGCTGCAGATAGGTACTCAGGTACTCTGATAGGCTGCAAATAGGTAATCGGGTACTCTGATGGGCTGGAGACAGGTACTTGGGTACTCTGATGGGCTGAAGATAGGTACTCAGCTACTTTAATGGGCTGGAGACAGGTACTCTGATGGGCTGCAGATAGGTACTCGGCTACTCTAATGGGCTGGAGACAGGTATCTGGAGATAGGTACTTGGTACTTTTTCCAGTGGGTTAGGCATTTGTTTTCTTTTTTGTTTTTTTTTTTCTTTATTTTTGCCTGGTAACCTTTGAATGACACTCTTCCTTTCCCTGAGTGGCTATGCTGGCTCCTTCGCCATATCTATGAGGTAAGCCAAAGTTGCTACCTAACCTAGACTTCATACATGTCTCCTTCTTCTCATTTCCATTACACAGAGGGTGATTAGATTAGTAATTTATACAAGAAAGATAAGGTTGTTTTTGTTTTCAGTTTGTCACATGGAAATTGATAACTGCATTTCTGGCAATAGGCATTTTCTGCACTTGCTACAAATGTTAAAACATGTCTGAAATTGAAAATGAATGCAGCACCACATGTACAAATTGGTACACTGCAATGTATTATTTTTTTCGTCTTGGGTTTAGGTATACTTTAAGAAGCCTTGCATGTTCACCTCTCCTGTGCTGGGATGCCAAAGAAATTCCTACAGCAAAATCCTCTGGGTCCAGTGTGATTGTATTTATTTTATTTATTTCCGGTACTGTACTTATATAGCGCTGTCAATTTACACAGTGCTTTACATATACATTGTACATTCACATCAGTACCTACCCTCAAGGAGCTTACAATCTAAGGTCCCTAACTCACATTCACACATACACATACTAGGGCCAATTTACACAGGAGCCAATTAACCTACCAGCATGTCTTTGGAGTGTGGGAGGAAACTGGAGTACCCGGAGGAAATCCACGCAGGCACCGGAGAACATGTAAACTCCAGGCAGGTAGTGTCTTGGTTGGGATTTGAACCACCGACTCTTTTGCTGCTAGATCTTTCCACTTTCCTAAACTTTTACAGCTGCAAAAGACTTCAATGTCCAAGTCCTCTGCTTCTTAGGATGATACCATTTGGATGACCGGTATCAAAAGGACGGCAGCTAGTGCTGCCCTGATACATCATGCAATTAAAAAGGAAACGTTATATAAAAGGAGAGTATTTGGAAACTAATGGCCGCTTAAGTGAGAAACCATATCCCACATGGTGTTGCTTCAAGAGCTGAGAGTCTTTAACCCAGAGGACTATCTACTACCTGCCTGTTTTCAAACCCAATTAAATGACAGAACAGTCATCCCAGAAAAACAATAACTGCATGCAGAAGCCTATAAGTACTGAACAAATCTGATAGCTTTCCTTTAATATTTAGCTACAAGGAAGTCACTGGACAACTTAACCGCTTCCCGACCGCCTAGCGCCGATATACGTCGGCAAAATGGCACGGGCAGGCAAAATCTCGTACCTGTACGTGATCGCGCATGTGCCTGCCTGTGGGTCGCGCGCGCGCCGCCAGCGGCGCCCTTGCGACCCGGTCGGGAGCTTCGTGACCCCGGCCGCGGGACCAGCGGACCCGATCGCCACTGGTGTCCTGCGATCGGGTTACGGAGCTGAAGAACGGGGAGAGGTAAGTGTAAACAAACCTCTCCCTGCGCTTCCTACACTGACTGTCAGTGATCGGCTGTTCCCTGTCATCGGGAAAGCCGATCAATGACGTCAGACGTCAGCCCCGCCCCCTAATGTAAAAAAAAAACACACACGTCACAGCCCATAACTCCTCCCCTCCCCCTAGTGGTTAACCCCTTCACTACAACTGTCATTTATACAGGAACCAATGCATTTAAATAGCATTGATTGCTGTATAAATGACAATGGTCCCAAAAATGTGTCAAAAATGTCCGATGTGTCCGCCATAAAATAGATTTATCAGTGGGCCATAGTGTGCATGAACACTGGCCAATACCCCTGAGGGATGCTTGAAGTGGAGATAGACACTTAGAAAGTATATGCTTTTAATAAAGTAAATGATTTATTCAAAGAAAGAATGTACATAAATATGAATGCTGGATAAAGTTCAGTATGTTTGCATACAGAAAAGGGTAGGTTTGTACAGTTATTAACATGTCAACAGCATAAACATACAAAAAACGTTGTGACAATAATAAGAACTTGCTTGATACATATGTGATAAGGATGATGCCAACATGTTTCGGACTTTGGTCCTTTATCAAGGCAACTAGATATCCTTGAGATTCACATCTGTATGTATGTAAGAATCATAAGGTTAGTACATATTTGTTGAAGCGTATAATACAGACATAATACATTGCTATGCACAGTCAATGTGGTACAAAGAATGTAGAAAGAACAGGTACTCACATGTAATGCCAATATCTATTTTTGCCACAGGGGGAGCCACTAGACGTGGTGTCAGGAAGTAAATGGGTAGGTTGTTTGTAAAAAACAGGGTAGAAATGACCACTAAACGTGGAAAGCTTGCTGAGGTAACCTCAAAGGCTACAAGGTCCAATACAGGGCTTGGGCCGAGGCCCAGGTCTTGTAACAGGCAAAGATGGGCCAAACAGTGTATGGCTGTGAAAATAGAATATAAAAATATATTGAGGGTAGGCTGCATTGAAAGTACATATACAGCCAAGCAAGGCATTGTAATTACCTGAATAAAGGTTGTTTGGAGTGAGGGATCAGTCAGCCCTGGAACGTCAGCAGCATATACTGAGGCCATGTAGTATAGAAGTTTATATGTGGTCATGAAATAACAATCAGCTGGATAGGGGTGTGGGTATTCAGCTGAAAAAGTATGCTGATTGGCTGTTTGTCTGGAAGGAAAAAAAGCGCCTGAGGCGCCATAGGTGTATTTCCTATGTGGACCTCTGACGGGGCGGCGCCGGGCGCGATCGCGTCATGACGGCGCGGTCACGTCCGGCGTCGTGACGTCACCGACGCGGGAAAGAGCCGCTGACGACCTGATGCGCTCCACTATGGAGTGCAAACAGGAAGAGGACAGGATGGTGAGTCCAAATTGACAGCGGAGAGTTGGCGCATGCGCAGAACGTAGGTCGCGCATGCTCGCCAAGTCTTACCCGCGCCGGGTAGTCATATTGAGGAAAGGCAAGCTAGTATGTAATATGCATAAACCTGTTGGGTATAAAAATATGTGGCAAATAGACATGGGAAACATGTGTAGTACCTGCAAAGTAAATATTAATCAGCATGGGATATAATATTTTGTGATATATGACAATTGGATCTGGTGGGCAAATCACATGTTACAAACACAATGTAGAATACACATATTGAAGATATTGACAAGGATTTTATGTGGGTGCTTGGAATGTGGGGAATAGGGTCAAAGATCTAATTCACAAACTCCAGTTTCAAAACCCTCGAGATAGGGTTTGAAATTAAAGGCCTCGTTGAGGCCAGGAGGTAAGGTAGCATTAAGATGGAAAATCCATCGAAGTTCGCTTTGTAAAAGCGCTTTGTTGTAGTCACCGCCTCGGGCAGGAGGTGGGATATAATCTAGAGCTTTGAATGAGATTTTGGGAATAGCATCTGGATGGACAGTATAGGAGTGTCGTCCCAATGGTAGGTCAGGATCTCTTTGGTTTATACTGCTAATGTGGCCATATATCTGTTTCCAAAAGGGTAGTTTGGTCTTACCCACATAAAAGCACCCACATTCACATTCCAAAAGGTAAACAATGCCAATTGAACGGCAGTTCACATAATGTTTGGGAAAAAAACGTTGACCATTAGGTAAAACATTGTGTATATTGGATTTGGATAAGTATTTGCAATAGCTGCAATTACCACATGGAAATGTGCCCTTGAGTTGCCTCTGGGATTTATTACTGCTTTTGTATTCACTGGTAATAAGTTTGTCTCGAAGGGATGGAGGACGTCAATGACGTCAGACGTCAGCCCCCCCCTAATGTAAAAAAACACACACATGTCAGAGCCCATAACCCCTCCCCTCCCCCTAGTGGTTAACTCTTTCACTACAACTGTCATTTATACAGGAATCAATGCATTTAAATAGCATTGATTGCTGTATAAATGACAATGGTCCCAATGGTCCCAAAAATGTGTCAAAAATGTCCGATGTGTCCGCCATAATGTCGCAGTCACAATAAAAATCGCTGATCGCCGCCATTACTAGTAAAAAAAAAAATATAATAAAAATGCTATAAAACTATCCCCTATTTGTGAATTTTTCAAAAGCTTTTATATTGTTATTTTGTCAAATGTTCTATGTATAATTTTTTGTAATAAAACGTTTTCTCTCAAACACACAATATTTCATATTATATCTGGGGTTATATATCCTACATGCCTTAAAAGTCCAAACCCTTAGGGGACCCTTTTTCTGTTCCCCTATTTTGTAAACGCTATAACTTTTGCGCAAACCAATCAATAATCGCTAATTGTGATTTTTTTTACCAAAAATATGTAGAAGAATACGTATCGGCCTAAACTGAGGAAAAAAAATTTTTTTTTATATATATTTTTGGGTGATATTTATTATAGCAAAAAGCAAAAAATATTGCATTGTTTTCAAAATTGTCGCTCTATTTTTGTTTATAGCGCAAAAAATAAAAACCGCAGGGGCGATCAAATACCACCAAAAGAAAGCTCTATTTGTGGGAAAAAAAGGACGCCAATTTTGTTTTGGAGCCACGTCGCACGACCGCGCAATTGTCAGTTAAAGCGACGCAGTGCCGAATCGCAAAAAGGGGCCTGGTCCTTTGTCTGCCAATTGGTCCGGGGCTGAAGTGGTTAAACAAGAATTATCCCAAATCATTTTTATTGCTTTTAGATGGAGAAGGGAAAGTTTAAAAATCGTTGGCAGAATTTTACTGCTATCTGTGTCCCTTTTCCATAAAGAATATCTATAGTCAAAATGTAAGGTCATATATTAGATTATGCATTGTATTTCAATTATTTCTAGCCTACTCCTTATAATCTGGATGATCTTGAAGTTTGAAAACTAAACATTACTTTCCTGAATTTTGTGACTCCTTGAATTATGTGACATGTATTCACTGTGCCCTGTGAGTAGGCACTTCTGTGTCACACATTCCACAGAGTCTGCCTTCTGAACTACAGAAGTGCTGAGAGGTGGAGTTTCAGGAATACAGGATATCACTTCTTGTAGTAAGCAATGTACCATGGGATATGTAGTCATTATAAATTGAAAGTAAACAGCAGAGGAGAAGCTGCAAATCAAGGAAGTTGCAAAAAGAAGTGGTGAGCAAACAGGCAAAACTCACAACATTAAAGGACATTTTTCAAGTAGGATTAAAGCGGTTTGTGGGATCACAGCTAAAAGAAACCTGACCCTTTCTCAGTCTATTGGTCTGTTTTATATTACTTCCTGTTTTAGGTAGCACCAATAACCAGAAAAAGAAAGCGCACTCTGTAAAATACATTATACTTCCAAATATATTGTGCTGCTTCTGACTTAATGAAATAAAATGAAATAAATCCTGAAGTGGGAGACACTGGCTGGTAACTAAAGGAAAGCTTAATATATGTACATATTTTTCAAGATGTTTTGGTGTTGGGTTATGAGGGTTGCAGGGGTAAAGCCCATATTCTTTGCATTGTCTGTGTTTTATGGCATAGGCATTTGTGCTCTGGTTACCTCACAAGTTGTTTACCAAGTATTCTCTGCTCTTAGCCCATACATCTAATTTCGCTGGCTGAAGTAAATGGTGTATTATTCATTGTCCTGTTTGCTCATTAGGGCAGGAGCTTTGTTTATCAATGTATCCATCAACCTGCCTGCTATTTTCTGACCTTTATGTTATATGTTTTTCTTTTTGCAACTTTCAGTGTCATGTGTGTCCAATCTGCCCTAAGCATCATCCTCAATGACTTTGTCATCTGAATTTATATTCTGTGTGAAAAGAAGAATTCATGCTTTTTCACAATCTCCTAAATGTTTTAAGGAAGACGGGAACTGCAGTTTGTAGATATTTTTTCAGATGTATCATAAGAAATAACTTTGAGACATTGCACCTTCCACCCCTGGCAAAATCAGGATCGTCCTGGCAGAAGTTATTGGAAGAGTTGAGAAGTTTTTAGACTCATCAGATTTGAAATGTTCCTTAGAACCATCAAGTTTCAATTAAAAAATATATGGCTTGTTGCCTTTGTTTGCTGTATTCTGCAAACTATCAGAATAAAGTTTATATATTTAAAATTATACATGTGATGAGAGCAGAATAATATACTTCGTACTGGTCAAACAGTAGCAACATCTCATTATGTAATTATTATTTCCAAATTCAAGTTTTCTCTTGGGAGATTCATTCCAAAAATGTACCTTTGAAACCACACATTTTACTAATGAATAGGTTACAATAATATTATGTTACATTCATAAGAACATTAAAACACAAATTTTACACCATTCCTAAACACCTTTCTGTCTTCCAGTTATTATGCTCAATTTAGAACGTATAGTTTAATATATTTTTTTTAGCATAATTTTGTTGTTGCTTCCAATTCACCATGTGATTTTGCTACAAGTGTCAAGCTCTTTTTATGTTCAGCAGGTTTCACGAAACAGCGTCTGCTTCATCAGGGCAGGTAATCAGGGTGAATGTCCAGAATCTTTTGGTTAGACAACATAAAATTAAGCGCACATACCACTAAACATTTATACCTTTTTAAAGCTGTATCAGCCAAAATCCATACATTTGCCTTTCATTGATTTATTGTAAACAGTGTGTTCAAAACAACATAGCTGTTCCTCTGTACTTCTACTATCCCTTAGGCTCCATTCACACTTGTACAACTCCAAATTTGGGCCGACTTTGGAGTACAACTTTGGTGCAACTTTGACACAACTTTGGATGGGTGCAACTTGGATACGACTTTGGGTTTGACCAGTGATAATGGACAACTCTTGCACACAAGTTGCATTGTATAAAAATCAGGTACAACTTTCATGCAACTTCTGAGGGTTAACATTGAGGTATATGGCCCTCAAGTTGCATGAAAGTCGGACCAAAGTAGTGCATGAACTACTTTGAAGTTTCTGCAATTTTAAGTTGCACATATCTGAATGGGTACAATTGGAAAACATGGAGAACGACTTGTCATGCAACTTTGATGTCCAATGTTGCATGACGTTGCACAAGTGTGAATGGAGCCCTAAGCATCAACATTCATTCAGAATGGTACACCAGATGAAAAAATAGGTGCATCAAGAATCAAGGAAGGGGACAAAAAGTATTTTCACTGTTTCCACTTAAAATACCACTAACCAACCTCCACCACCACCAAGTAATATATATATAGGTTACAGGGACTCACTGCAGGTAGAAAATAGAGCTGTTATAATATATGGGGGATTCCTATCAATGGTATGTGAAAGTCTATGATGAGTTCGAGAAGGAGGAGCATTAGCCTCATAAGGTTTGGACTGGAGTTCTACATTATGCCATCTAAAAAGAGAAACTTTGAATTTGGAAACATTTCATATACTGTAGGAAGAACATTGCTAATTATCAATCAAACCTGGACAATGGTGCCAAAAGCCATTAGTCCTTAGATACCTGCAAGCAACCACTGTTTAAATGCATCATCAACTTTAAGATCAGTAGCTAAAGTTCTTCAATGTTGTTGGTTGGCCATAGTGATATGAGCCTGATTCACTAAAGAATAGGTGTGTACACGGTTACATCAATGTGCATGGTAACAGTTGCCTTTCACAGCAAACTTCCTGACAATGTGGTTTTCTAAATAGGGAGGTCTATGAGGTGACAAAAATAAAAATGGGATTTCTTTTCTAATGGGTGGGTGGGATGTAGTCATTTTGGAGGAGTACCTGAAAGAAATGAGAATCCCCAGAAGTTTGAGGATCAAGAAAATTCCCTTGTTTGGTGTCAAGGATGAGGATTTCAGACCCAATGGAATGAGATATTAGACAAGGCATCTAGGAGTTTAATGAGGTTAATTATTAATTAAAAAAGCATGTTTAAAAACACTAGGCAATTACATAAGTAAAATACACAAGGATTTGGATATATATCAGAGTTTACCAGACTACCAATCAAGAGAAAAAAGGTCACTCAAGTCCTTAGATGCCTTGAAAGATGATATTACTAACGTGAAGGGACAAATAATCCTTAGAGATAAATCTGATTATGGAGGATGGAGTTGTATATAAATTGAAAAGCTCTTCTTCTCAACATGACACTACTGGACGAGATAAACCAAGATACTCAATATTGACAATGGGGGTTATTTACTAAAGGAAAATCCACTTTGCACTGAAAGTGCACTTGAAAGTGCACTGAAAGTCGCTGTAGATCCGAGGGGGACATGCAAGGAAAATAAAAAAACAGCATTTTAGCTTGCACATGATTGTATGATAAAATCAACAGAGCTTCCATTCATTTCAGATCTACCCCTTAGATTTAGTGTTTTTTTCCACTGTCTTCTACACCAACCCATACTAAAATAGTCAGTTTTTCTGACCCTGGTGGGGATATGCCAGCCTCATTTCCATCATCTTTACTATCCAGTGTGAGTGATAGGAAAGGAAAGGAGATGGGCACTTTTTCAGATGGAAACAATTCACAGAATCAAAAAAGTAAAAAAACAAAAAACAAAAAAAAAACAAAGGAGGGATACAAACACCATCAGAGAAGAAGAGTAGTGAGAGGGAAGAAAAGTTTGGTTACTCAAAATTACATATGCAATGTTTTGAGTCTGTCTGATTTTAGTTAATTCTCCAAAGCACTAAATGTCCTTACACTCGGTCTTAAGTCTGCACCTACATGGGACTTTGATCTTTTTTCCACAATTATTGATGTGAACAGTTTTGCACGTCATTTGATTCTCAAGAGACATTGGGGGATATTTACAAAAGGCAAATCCACTTTGCACTGCAAGTGCACTTGAAGTGCACTGAAAGTGCACTTGGAAGTGCAGTTGCTCTGAATCTGAGGGGTAGATCTGAAATGAGGGAAGCTCTGCTGATATTATCATCCAATCATGTACAAATTAAAATGTTGTTTTTTATTTTCCTTGCATGTCCCCCTCGGATCTACAGCGACTGCACTTCCAAGTGCACTTTCAGTGCAAAGTGGAGTTTCCTTTAGTAAATAACCCCCATTATCTTGATACTAATTTTGTCACTCCTTTTACTTGTTGGTTGACATGTTTTGTCCTAATCCCATTGGGCAATGGAAGTTAGATTTTCAAGATCTTTACGTGATCCATGATTTAAGTGTAATGGATGACAATGGATACTTTGGTTTGGGTATTTTGGTTTCCAAATAGATTAAAGTTCCCGACCACCTCCACATCACTTCAGGTTTAAAATCAGACTTTTACCCAATCCAATCCAGGGAAGATAAATTGTATCTCTTCTAAAAGTTGCTTGAGCAAGATCTTATAGCTCTGGCACAAAGTATGGACATTCATTCTACACACATTTCTTCAAATCTGACTTAACATGAAAGAGAATTTCCTAAATCCCTAAGGGTTTACATCTGCGAAAGTCCATTCACTTCACAATCAAATGCTTTTTGATGTACTTTCAATTGACATTCACCAAGTCATTGAGGGTCTGTTCATACATAGGCGATTTGAATCGTGGGCAGAATCACTGCGATTCTGCCTGCGATTCCAGAATCATGAAAAACGCAGGAAGTGTTCGCAATGCCATTATTTCTTAATGGCACCCCAAATGGCGTGTGATTCTGCTGCAATTGTCATGCGACACATTGCTGCAATCATGCAAACCAAATCGTGTGACACATCTCGCCTAAAAGAAGTGGGCGACATGTGTCGCACACTTTGGTTTGCCTTTTGGAAGCCCTCTAAGCAATTGTGGAAACTGCATTTCCTAGCATTCCTGCTACCATTTTCTCATAGTGAGATGTTTTCTGTGTGTTTTATGAGTGCCTTCTATACACTTTTAGAACCTATAGATATGTGTGTAAAGTAAGAACGCTGCCCCTTGCACAAGTCAGGTGCTGCTGTACTGACAGGCTCCAATGAGAGCAGCCGGTACTGGGTGTAAAATTACTTGAGCGATTTGCATTTTATGGGTAACTTGAAGGAATTAGGTAGGGAATGGATGTTCAACTAGGAAGAAGGGGAGGCAAGGGGGTTGGTTTACTAAAGGCAAATAGAAAGTGCAGTTGCACTCTGCAAGAGCTCCAGAGCTTGGTACATGTTGGTAAAAGTTCACTTTGCAAAGAATATCCAATCATGTGCATGGAAAATGAAAAAAAAAATTTATTTTTGCTTGCACATGATTGGATGATAGTAGTCAACAGAGGTTCTGCTCATTTACTAAGCTCTGGAGCAACTTCTCATGAATAATGCAACTGCATTTTGAAAAGTGCACAGTCTATTTACCTTTAGTAAATCAACCCCAGCCTATCACTGAGGTGTTGCATCCCGTGACTGCAGATGGTACCATGTGACGCTGTAGTCTTAAAGACTATAGTGATTTCAGCCAATGGGGTTGATTTACTAAAGGCAAATAGACTGTGCACTTTTCAAAATGCAGTTGCACTCTGCAAGTGCAGTTGCTCCAGAGCTTAGTAAATGAGGTAAAGCTTCACTTTTTGAAGAATACCCAATCACATGCAAGGAAAATAAAAAAAAACTGAATTTTTGCTTGCACATGATTGGATGATGAATATCAGCAGAGCTTCTGCTCATTTACTAATCTCTAGAGCAACTGCTCTTACATGGTGAACCTGCATTTTGCAAAGGGCACAGTCTACTTGCCTTTAGTAAATTAACCCCAATGACTACTGATTATTTGAGGAGAGTATGGAAGAGTGGCAACTGCATAGAAGGAAATGATAAATTAATAATATTGGGGCACTTTTTATCCAGTAAGTAGTGACATTGTTCTTGATTTGTTATACAACCAGAGACTAATTTAGGCTTTGATGTAAACTGCTGTCTTAGATAGTATTTTTAACAATTTGATTACAGTTTTACTTTAACCACCCTTGTGGTATGATTATGTCAGATTTTTGCGTCTCAAAGTGGTACATTGTTTTGCATAGAAATTTGGCGTTTTATATTGTAGGCCTGTAATTCTTAGCAATAACACACTTAAATCTGTCCAAACAAGAGTCTAGTAGATATCCCGGGTATGATAGAGTTTGAAACACAAAATCATAATACCGCTGGAGTTATACTACTGCTTTCACATAGAGGGCAGCAGTTCTCATCTTCAGAAGGGGTTCGCAGGAAGGAAATTTTGAGGTGGTGTTGGAACTGCACTTAAATAAAAAACAAGTAGGTGTTGTAAAAATATATTTTAATGCACCCTTGATTTCTATAATGTATAATAAACAAGGTTACTGGCTTTTAAATGAAATATATACTGGCTTTGTTGCCACAATATAACAATTGCTGGTAAAGTTCTTAAATTGATGTTAAACTCAAAACCCAAAATGTTAATATAGTGCAGCTTACCAGCCATTAGATGCGGTGGCTGCATTTTTTTTCTTTTTTTTTAGGCTTTTTCCCCTCTGATTTCACCTAGTGACCTAGCCAGTAACATACCTCTTCTATTAGATTGTCCCCACTCTGGAAAAAAGCACATTTGGACAGCAGCATTGTCAGTCAGGAGGGAGGGGAGTGTTATGCCGCGTACACACGAAGGGACAATCCCGCGGGATTATCCTCTGGACTGAAGTCCAGCGGATAATCCCCTTGTGTGTGGGCGCCGGCGGACTTTTTGGCGCCAAAGTCCGGCGGACTTTTTGGCGCCAAAGTTTTAAGTTTGGTTTTAAAATTATCCGCTGGACTTGGCAGTCCGGCGGACAATCCCGCCGTTAGTAGGCAAGTCCGCGGGACTTTTGAAATGAACGGACTTGCCGCTCATCGGCAAGTCCGTTCATTTAGCACGTGACTTCAGGTTACGTAGCTAGCGTAGGCAGTTACTGCCGCCGCGCTAGCTCCGTGACCTGGCATGGATTTAAAGGGAGTCCCCACGCCGAAAAAGCGGCGTGGGGGTTCCCCCCAAATCCATGTCAGACCCTCATTCGAGCACGCAGCCTGGCAGGCCAGGAAAGGGGTGGGGACGAACGAGCGCCCCCCCTCCTGAGCCGTACCAGGCCGCGTGCCCTCAACATGGGGGGTGCCCTGGGGAAAGGGGGGCCGTGCGGCCCCCCCACCCCAAAGCACCTTGTCCCCATGTTGATGAGGACAAGGGCCTCTTCCCGACAACCCTGGCCATTGGTTGTCGGGGCCTGCAGGCGGGGGCTTATCGGAATCTGGGAGCCCCCTTTAATAAGGGGGCCCCCAGATACCGGCCCCCCACCCTATGTGAATGAGTATGGGGTACGATGTACCCCTACCCATTCACCTAAGGTGTAAAATGTAAAGTACAAAAACACACACACTTTTGAAAAAATATTTTATTGCACTGCTCCGGGGGTCTTCTTCCGTCTTGGGGGTCTTCTCGCCGGACTCCTCCGCTCTCTTCTGCTCTTTTACCTAGCTCTTTCACGAGCGGAGGAGTCCGGCTACCTTCTTCGTCGTCGCCGTCGTCTGGGGGTCTCGATCCGCCTTCGGGGTTCTTCCGGGGGTCTCTTCTGTTCTGGCGGCGGTCGTCGTCTTCCGCGCCGCCGGCGCCGCCTTCTTCTTCTTGTCCTTCTTCTTGTTCTTCTTCTTCCGATGTTGACCCGACGCTCTCTCTGCCCGGAATGCCTGTGCCGCACTGCGCTGGGACTTATATAGGGGCATGGGGACAGGGTCACATGTTCATGTCACATGGTGACCCCGCCCCCTTGCGATGTCACAGTCCCAGCATCCTCCGGGATGCTAGCTACGTAACCTGAAGTTACGTTCTAAATGAACGGACTGCTCCGTGTGTGGGCAAGTCCGTTCATTTTCAAAAGTCCCGCGGACTTTTGGCCGGTGGATTATCCGCCGGAGAAGTCCGTGCGTGTGTGGGCAAGTCCACACGCTCGGAAAGTCCAGCGGACCCAGCTGGAAAGTCCCGCGGGATTGTCCGCTGGACTAAGTCCGCCGGCAAAAGTCCGCACGTGTGTACGCGGCATTAGGTGTACTAACAGATTTAAATACACTCAACAAGACTCAACAAGTTACAACTTCTTTCTGACATTTTTATTAATTAAACATTTGATTGCACTCAAGCACAGGATTTATATTTTCACAAGAAGAAATACACATGAATTTATTATATATTTGTATATTCACATGTTATTATATTGGCACTCATATTTGCACAGGAAAATTGATACACTAAGTGGTTGGTTACATTTATTATCACTAGCGCAGCATTATTTGTTTTGTGAATTTTTTTTTGAATTTTGTTTTTGTGTTTTGTAGTTTGATTTTGGGTTTATAACCATTTTAAGTCTTGTTAGCGCAAAGGTGATATTGTGAATTTATACTGAAACTGCCATAAATGGGCCTTTCAAAACTAGTTCATTAGCATAAAACAAAAACCTCCATGGCCAATTCACACTATGGGGGGAGATTTACTAAAACTGATACACATAGAATTTGGTGCAGCTGTGCATAATAACCAATTTTTACAGTTCTGCATTTCTGCCAAGATTGGTGTTTTCTGTACTTGCTGAAAATGTCCTTTTCTTTAACATAATACTAAAGTTTCATTTTTTTTTTCTATAAAAATAACAAACATGTTATACTTACCTGCTCTATGCAGTGGTTTTGCACAGGGCAACCCTGATCCTCCTCTTTTCTTGGGTACCTTGCCAGCCCTCTTGGCCCCACAGCAAACAGCTTGCTCTGAGGGCACCAGGGCCGAATCTCTGCTCTGTGCGTCCATTCAGACACCAACCTGCTACTCTCTCTCCTCATTGGTTCGCTGACTTTTAACCTCCTTAGCGATATTCCCGAGTGTGGCTCGGGGTGAATTTTCAGTACCAAAAGCGGTAACCCCGAGCCACACTTGGGATTGCATTGCAGGATCCAGGTACAGTTACTTACCTTGTCCCAGGATCCTCTGATGTCCTCCCGCTGTGTGTGCGAGCCGTCCTCCGCTCGATCTATCACAGCCCTGGGCTCCGTTCCCTGCGAGCGTTGCGACGCAGGGGGGTGGAGCACGGTGCCAAATTCAAAAAGTGAAACACACACTATACATACAGTATACTGTAATCATACAGATTACATTACTCTATGAAATTATTTCACATCCCTTTTGTCCCTAGTGGTTTGTCCTATGCCCTGCATGCAGTTTTATATTATATATACTGTTCTTTCTGCCTGGAAACTGGAGATTGTCCATAGCAACCAAAAAGTGTCCCTTTACATCAAAAGCGGTTTCAACCAGCTAGAAAACAGTGATAACAAATTAGAATCACTTGCAGAATTGAGCGATTTGTGGGGAAATCCGTCATCAAACACCGAAAGTAATGACAGCGACAATTCTGCAACTGAGCAAATTTCAGTGTTTTTGATTTGATTACATTATTGAATCATTTTTATTATTATTATATTATTATTTTTTATAATTATTTATACCGTATATACTCAAGAATAAGCCGAGTTTTTCAGCACATTTTTTTGTGCTGAAAGTGCCCCCCTCGGCTTATACTTGAGTCAAGCACTTTCTGCAGAAAAAAAATTAAAATTCCGACCCGACTTTGCGGCCCCGTATCTCAGGGCCACTTAGTGCTAGGAACCCCCTAGCACTAAGTGGCCCAGAGATACGGGGCCCCAAAGTCGGTTCGGAAAATGTCATTCTCTGCTGCAGAAAGGTGCTTGACATTTTCTGACCCGACTTTGTGGCCCTGTATCTCGGGGCCACTTAGTGCTAGGAACCCCAAATTTGGTATGCAAACCCAGTGGAACCAACACTACAACTTATCAACATCTGGAGTTCCTAGCAGGGCCCCAAATTCAGTCAACTGTGTCCATCTGCAGCAATGTCATTTCGGGACCCTTTGGCTGCAGCTAGGGGGCATCTTGGAACCCTTAACTACCAAGTTTGAAGTTCAGGGGACCTATGGCTGCAAATGGGCACAGTGAGGCATGCAAATGGGCACAGTAAGGCTGCAAATGGGCATTGTTGACCCCCTTTTTCACTTACAGTAGCTGCGCATTTCTCACCCTAGGCTTATACTCGAGTCAATAAGTTTTCCCATTTTTTTTGTGGTAAAATTAGGTGCCTCGGCTTATATTCGGGTTGGCTTATACTCGAGTATATACGGTAGTTATTTATTATATTATAATTTATGATTTTGTGTTTCAAACTCTATCATACCCGGGATGTCTACTAGACTCTTGTTTGGACAGATTTAAGTGTGTTATTCCTAAGAATTACATGCCTACAATATAAAACATCAAATTTCCATGCAAAACAATGTACCGCTTTGAGCATCAAAAATCTAAAATATTCATAGCGCCAGGTTAATGGGGAGCCAATGGCACCTGCTGCTGTGTCTCAGCCAATCAGGAGGCCAGGCCAGGTCCCCAGACTTTGTGGCTCTTGTGCAGCATCGCTGGAGCGAGAGGGAGCTCAGGTAAGTATTAGGGGGGCTGAGGGGGGGGGGGGCTGCTGCACACAGAAGGCTTTTTATCTTAAGGAAAACAATGCATTAAGATAAAAAACCTTCTGCCTTTACAATTATTTTTTTTTAAAAAGCGAAATAAACCACCACATCTAAAAACTGGTAATATGTTACATTTTATTTTGGAGCTTAGATATCCTTTAAGGTAGTCTCTTAAAGGATGGAGGTAGAGAATGATAAGGAGTGAGAGAGCTGGACTTGATTAGTGGGAATTGGGGCTTCTGAAACTGTCTGGTTGACTATTCCCCAACAATAGTGGATGGCCATTGCCATTTATAGAAATTCAAAGACATTTGATCTTGTGGCCAAATATGGTATCTGTCCAGGGGTATATTTATATCAGGATAGCTAGATTTTATTTTGATCGAAATTCCGTCTGTATTAGATAACCAGGTAACCATTAGAGCTGATTGATTGCTATGCGTTATTGCACTTTGCATATAATGGTGTGGCTTCTACATAGACATGCAATGACTGTCTACCAATACATCTGTTTTTTTGCCATCAGGCAATGATGTCATGTCTATAGGTGTCTCCTGAGCCAGCTGACAACTTATTGTTGGGGAAACAATCCACTGAGCAATTTCGATAAGCTGCCCTGCTCACTGTTGTTCCTGCCCTGTTAAGCCGATGCCAGTTCATAGGTTCTTCTCAATAGGAAGTACTTGTAAGCACAGCCAAGCTGAGCTTTGGAATAATAGTATGCTCTGCAATGCCTAACGATGGGTTCCCTAGATGGCGATTTGCATGATTGACCAACGCCTGAAGTTTATGGGTAGCCCTACTAAACAAGCTCAAACTTGCATAAATATCTTATTCTGGTTTGTGTTATACTAATGAAATGAAATAGGCAGAGATTCATTTCTCTTTCACAGCATAAGTGCAAGCAACATCCCCTGGGCTCTTTCAGGAATGGTGGATAAACAATAATGATGGATGGGTGTTATTGTAGGTACAAGATAAAACTAGCACTCATGCACCTGTGCTTCTTTGCCTTTCCTGTCTAGAATGGGGATATACACTCACCGGCCACTTTATTAGGTACAATTCAACCTGTTCAATTGCTTGGTAACACAAATTACTAATCAGCCAATCACATGGCAGCAACTCAATGCATTTAGGCATTTGGACGTGGTGAAGATGACTTGCTGAATTTCAAACCGAGCATTAGAATGGGGAAGAAAGGGGATTTAAGTGACTTTGAATGTGACATGGTTGTTGGTGCTATATGGGCTGGCCTGAGTATTTCATAAACTGAAAAAAATGAGTTCACTGCACTCTAATAGCCTCCACAGTCACCAGATCTCAATCCAATAGAGCACCTTTGGGATGTGGTGGAACGAGAGGCTTACATCATGGATGTGCAGCTGACAGATCTGCAGCAACTGCGTGACGCTATCATGTCAATATGGACCAAAATCTCTGAGGAATGTTTCCAACACCTTGTTGAATCTATGCCATGAAGAATTAAGGCAGTTCTGAAGGCAAAAGTGGGTCTTATCCGGTATTAGCAAGGTGTACCTAAAAAAATGGTCGGTGAGTGTAGATACAGCGGGTAAAGAAAATAATTACCCCCTTTAAAATAATCACATTTTGTTGCTTTGCAGCCTGGAATAAAGACAGACACATTTTTTGTTTTATCCAGCTGTAATTACTCAGGGTGAAAGATATAACACCAACATGTCAGAAAAAAAAACATGTCAGAAAAAAAAAACATGTCAGAAAAAATAAAACACAAAAACAGAATCACTGAGTTGGAAAAAGGATCACTCCCCTGTCTCAGTATTTTTCGACCTTCTGCTTTAATTCTGGTTCCTCTCTCCCCTCTCTGTACAGATCGGTAGTGTGCAAGGGGAGAGGGGAGAGATCAGTGGCAGCAGCGCTGGGGGCTGGATCTGCAGTGCCCACGGTGCTGATATGTGCCCATTCCAGCCATCCACCCATCCATGCTCAGCCATCCATACTCAGCATACCTATCCATACTCTGCATACTCATCCATCCATCCATACTCAGCATACTCAGCCATCCATACTCAGCAAGCATAGTCATCCATCCATCCATGCTCAGCCATCCATATTCAGCATACTCAGCATACTCGTCCATCCATTCATACTCAGCATACTCAGCCATCCATACTCAGCATACTCATCCATCCATCCATGCTCAGCCATCCATACTCAGCATACTCATCCATCCATCCATCCATACTCAGCATACTCAGCCATCCATACTCAGCATACTCATCCATCCATCCATACTCAGCATATTTATCCATTCATCCATGCTCAGCATACCCATCCCTTCTCAGCATACTCATCCATCTATGCTCAGCCATCCATACTCGGCATACTCATCCATTAATCCATGCTCAGCCATCCATCCTCAGCAATACTCATCCATCTATCCATGCTCAGCCATCCCATCCACCCCCATCCATACTCAGCCATACCCAGCAATACCCAGCCATTCCCAGCAATACCCAGCATTACTCAACCGTACCCAGCCGTACTCAGCCGTACCCAGCCATGCTTAGCCGTACCTAGCCATACTCAGCCATACTCAGCCATACTCAGCCGTAGCCAGCCGTGCTCAGCTGTACTCAGCTGTACTCAGCCATACTCAGCCATACCCAGCCATCCCATCCATACCCAGCCATACTCAGCCGTACCCAGCCGTACTCAGCTGTTCTCAGCCGTACCCAGCCATACTTAGCCGTACCCAGCCATACTCAGCTGTACTCAGCCATAATCAGCCATACCCAGCCATCCCATCCATACTCAGCCGTACCCAGCCGTACTCAGCTGTTCTCAGCCGTACCCAGCCATACTTAGCCGTACCCAGCCATACTCAGCCGTATCCAGCTGTACTCAGCCATACTCAGCCATACTCAGCCGTACCCAGCCGTACTCAGCCGTACCCAGCCATACTCAGCCGTATCCAGCCATCCCATCTATACCCAGCCATACTCAGCTGTACCCATCCATACTTAGCCATACCCGGCCGTACTCAGCCGTACCCGGCCGTACTCAGCCATACCCGGCCGTACTCAGCCATACTCATTCATGCTCAGTCATCCCATCCATACTCAGCCATCCCCATCCATACTCAGCCATCCCCATCCACGGCTCATCCATCCCCATTCATGCTCATACATGCCACATCAGTTATCATCCATGCCACTACAGTGCCTCACAAAAGTGTAATAGGTAGTCAAATTAGATTTGAAACGTAAGCCCCTAGAACATCTGACGGTGCTCCTTGCATGTTGGGCCTCTCTATATGGCCACGCTGTGGAAAAGTCTCACACATGTGGTATCGCCGTACTCAGAATGAGTAGGATAATCTATTTTAGGGTGTAATTTTTGGTATGTACATGCTATGTGTTAAAAATATTGTTTAAATTGACGTTTGCGTTTTCTTTTTCTTTACACATTTTCCAAAAACTTGTAGAAAAAAATTACATGTTCAAAAGACTCATTATGCCTCATAGATTAGACATTGGGTTGTTTTCTTTACAAAATTGGGTCATTTTTGGGGCGTTTCCATTGTTCTGGTTCTCCAGGGCCTTCAAAAGTGCAAGAGGTAGTCAAGAAATGATATGTGTAATTTATGCTCCAAGAACACCTAATGGCGCTCCCTGCATGTTGGGCCTCTGTATGTGGCCACGCTGTGTAAAAGTCTCACACATGTAGTATCACCATACTCAGGAGGAGTAGTAAAATGTGTTTTGGGGTGTAATTTGTGGTATACATATGCTGTGTGTGAGAAATAACCTGCTAATATAATAATTTAGTGAAAAAAAAAGACAAAAGAAAAAAAATCTAGATTTTGCAAAGAATTGTGGGAAAAAATTTCAACTTCAAAAAACTCACAATGCCTCCAACTAAATACCTTGGGATGTCTACTTTCCAAAAAGGGGTATTTGTACTTTCCTGGCTTGTTAGAGTCTCAAGAAATGAGATTGGCCTTCAATACATCAGGTGTGATACATTTACAGAGATTGGCACCTCTATAACTTTCACAAAGGACAAATAATATATACCAATTTGGGTTATTTTTACCAAAGATATGTAGCAGTATAAATTTTGAAGAAAATATATGAATAAAAGTTACTAATTTGCAAAATTTTATAACAGAAACGAAGAAAAATGCATTTTTTTACGGAATTTTCTGTCTTTTTTTTAATAGCGCAAAAAATAAAAAAACCAGCGGTGATTAACTACCACCAAAAGAAAGCTCTATTTGTGTGAAAAAAAGGACAAAAATGTCATATAAGTACAGTTTTGCCTGACTGAATAATTGTCATTTAAAATGTGAGAGCACCGAAAGCTGAAAATTGGTCTGGTTAGGAAGGGGGTTTTCGGCTGGATTCACACCTATTCACACCTATGCAGTTTTAATGCTTTTTGCATAAAAAACAATGTTAAATGGGCTGTAGTGCAAATCTGCAAAATGCAAAAAGCACTAAAACTGCATAGGTGTGAATCCAGCCTAAGTGCCCAGTGGGCAAGTGGTTAAATTTGGTGACCATTTGTAAACTGCAGTCATGTTGACAGTTTGTTCTCCACTCACTCCCTCCGAGTGAATTACACTTGTTTGGCCCCTTAAATTAGTTCCTTGGAGGACAGCATTTCAGCACTGATGATGAAGTGAAACAGGCTGTCCTAGAATGGTTCAGGCGTACTAACAAATCTTTCTATGCTAAAGCTTTCCAGGCATTAGTTAAACACTAGGGTAAGTGTATAAACAAAGTAGAGGAGTATGCTCTGTAGTTACCACTCCTTGAAATTTGTGCTTTTATTATATGAACTCAAAAGTCACGGTTTTACTTAAAGGGGTTGTAAAGGAGATTTTTTTTTTTTAAATAACAAACATGTTATACTTACCTTACCTAACCTGGTCTTCTGGGGTACTGAGGTACTGCTCACCTTAATGTGAGCTCACTCGCATGGTGTGGAGTACTTGTGGGCGCGCTCCCGTGATACAGCCGGCGGCTATAGCCGCTTGCTGTAACACTCGTCCCCACCCCCCGGCGCGCCGCGTCATTGGATGTGATTGACATCAGCGCGAGCTTTCAATCCATCCACTCTAGCCAATCAACGCCCAGGGTGAGCGGCGAAGAGGATGTCGGGGGACTTTCGAGGGGTCAGGTAAGTAAAACGGGGGGCTGGGGGGGGGGGGCGGTATTGTCAGATGTTTTTTCACCTTAACCTCCCTGGCGGTATGATTCTGGCTGGAATTTTGTGCTGAAAGTGGTACAATTATTTTGCATGGAAATTTGGCGTTTTTATATTGTAGGCATGCAATTCTTATGAATAACTCACTTAAATCTGTCCGAACCAGAGTCTAGTAGACATCCCGGGTATGATAAAGTTTGAAACACAAAATCATAAATTATAATATAATAAAAATATATATAAAAAATGATTCAATAATGTAATCAAATCAAAAACACTGAAATTTGCTCAGTTGCAGAATAGTCGCTGTCATTAAATTTATTGTTTGATGATAAATTGTGATTCTAATTTTTTATCGGTGTTTTCTAGCTGGTCTAAAACCACTTTTGACATAAAGGGACACTTTTTGGTTGCTATGGACAATCTCCAGTTTCCAGGCAGAAAAAAAAAAATTTTTATTATATAAAATGACATGCAGGGCACTGGGCAGACCACTAGGGACAAAGGGGATGTGTATTTTTGGTATACAGTACTGTAATCTGTAAGATTACAGTACTGTATGTGTTGTGTGTTTTTAAACTTTTTTAAATTTGGCGCCGATCTCCGCTCCCGTGCGTCGGAACGTCGCAGGGAACGGAGATCGGCGGCACCCGGCACTGTGTGAATCGAGCGAGCGGACGGCTCGCTCACACAGCGGGGAGACATTGCAGGATCCAGGGGAAAAGGTAAGTAACTTCCCCCCTGTATCCTGCACGCAAGCCCGAGTCTGGCTCGGGGTTACCGCTCCCAGCAGAAAAAACTGAACCCGAGCCAGACTTGGGGTTACCGCTAGGGAGGTTAATGCATAGACTGCATTAAGGTGAAAAAACTTTTACCTTTACAACCCCTTTAAACGCCCTTCGTATTTAATAATTTTACTAATGTTAGCAGCATAAATTAGTCAATGTTGATTGAGAGAGTGAAGTTCCTCTTTAAAGTTTGCAGCCTTTTCTGGGAGATAAGGCTGTGTGGCTTTGAGCAGGGCCACACAATGAAGATCATTGTATCAAGGCTGAAGGTACTGTAGGTACATTGTATGACACTCAGTATACAGAACATTGGAAAAATCCCCCAGATGTTACCAATTCCAAAAACTGCATCTTCTTGTAGCACACTTTTTAGGTGGATATGACATTTTATTTTGTGAATTCAAATATAACATTGAAATACCCAACCATTATGACCTGGGCAACAGAATTCAGTCATGCAACAAAAGTAAAAACATTAAGCTATTCGCAGTTATTTAGAAGGAGGCTGCAAAGGATAGCACAATTCCATATGCTACAACTTAGATTAGAAGAACGTTTGTAATGGAATTGAATGTGAGGAACTGCCAACATCCTTTATTATAGACAGAGGTAATATGCAACTGGTGCAATAGGAGCCACCCCCTTGGACTTTAAAGGCAGAAAGGAGTAGAGAAGTATATAAAAGGCAATCAAGTGCCACTTTTATTGAAATACAAAAAGGTAAGTTTTACCATCAAAAAACTGTAATTTGTTACAAAAAATATATGCAAAGTACACCAATTGAATTAATTGTACATAGATAAATATATATAGCAAACCCAAGGCTGATAATCTAGGCACTGCCAGAATCAAGCTGAGGTCAGTCCATACAGATTTGTAGCATGCATCCCAACATGTTTCGGAAAAATTTTATTGGTACACATTTTCCTTCATCAGGGGAGATTTACTTTGGGTGACTTTATCTTTATCTGCAACATAAATGTAAGACATAATATATGTGCAGTAGTATGTGGAGGCAAGTAATGTTATATACCGTATTTATCGGCGTATAACACGCACTTTTTCCCCCTTAAAATCGGGGGAAAGTCGTGGGTGCGTGTTATACGCCGATACCCCCAAAAAAAGTGGCCAAAAAATTAAAACGGCGACGAAAAACAGCGGCCGCCGCCGAAAAAAAACGAGCACCGCCGGAAAAAAACGAGCGCCGCCGAAAAAGACCGATCTGTCTGTTCCGCTCTGCTCGCAGTCCCGCCTCCCTGCGCTTGCTTCCGAAACAGCAGGGAGGCGGGACTGCGAGTGGAGCCGGAAAAGCCCGAGCTGTCTGTTCCGCTCTGCTCGCAGTCCCGCCTCCCTGCGTTCGCTTCCGAAACAGCGGGGAGGCGGGACTGAGAGCAGGAGCCGAACAGACGGCTCGGGCTTTTCCGCCGACGCTCGTTTTTTTTCGGCCGCGCGGTCTTTCTAGGCGGCAATTTCAAATGCGCAAAAGATGGAAATGACGCTGACAAGCTGCAGATCACACTGGGCAAGCTGCACATCACACTGGGCAAGCTGCACATCACACTGGGCAAGCTGCACATCACACTGGGCAAAGCTGCAAATGATGCTGACAAGCTGCAAATGATGCTGACAAGCTGCAAATGATGCTGACAAGCTGCAATGACGCTGACAAGCTGCAATGACGCTGGGCAAGCTGCAAATCACGCTGGGCAAAGCTGCAAATCACGCTGGGCAAGCTGCAAATCACGCTTAAATGTAAGTGTTTTTTTTCCCTAAACTTCCCTCCTAAAACTTTTTTTCCTTAAAATGCCCTCCTAAACTTGGGGTGCGTGTTATACGCTGGTGCGTGTTATACGCCGATAAATACGGTAGTAAATTTATATAATATTTAGAGTCAGAAGGTACTTACATACAAACTACTTACGTTACACCAACTAAGGGATGAGTAAAGGGTGAAGAAAGCATAATCCATACAGGGATACAGATTTTTAAAAGCTTAATTGAATTGGGAGTTTATTCAATCCAGGAATACCTGTTAAATTTAACTCCTTGTTGAGTCATTTTGGCATCGGTGTATTTAATCTCTAAATCCACATTTGTTTCCTTTTTGAATAGTACCTTATTAAAGTCACCCAGTCTTTTACTCAGCTTCAACGCATAAATCCCCTTGAGCCATCAGCCAAAATCAACTTTTGGCTGATGGTGAAGGAGGAAATTCTGAGCTAAAGGTCTTTTTGGCTCCTTATGTTTAATATCACCAAGATGTTCGCCAATGCAGACACAAAGTTGGCGTTTAGTTTTGCCCACATATATTTTTTTACATGGACATTGCAGACTGTAAATTACTTTAGTGGTTGAACAGTTAATTAGACTTTTGATCTTGTATGTATTACACTTGTCCGTATCAGCAAACGTCTCGTGCGCTCAACAAATTTACATATCTGACAATGCCCACATGGGACCATCTCTGTTGTTCTAGGGAAGGTGGTTAACCAGGAGTCCCCAGATGGCCATACATATTCGGACTGGGTGAGCATGTCAGATAAGTTAGGGGCCCTTCGGGTGACCCTATGTGGATATTCTCCCACTATTTCCGACAAAATGGGACAACGAGACAGAGTGGACAAATGTCTTTCGATAATCTCTCTGACTTTTGGCCACTGTGTGCCATATTAAGTAATACATTTTACAGGTTCTTTCTGTATATCCTGTCTTGGAGGAGGGGAGACATGTTCCATAATCAATGAAGATCTATCTTGATTTAATGCTCTTTACTTTGCCGCTCCTAGGACATAGTATAGTCTCTTTTCCTGAATCTGGCATACATTTCATGGGCTTCTTTTTTAAATCAGGATCACTGGTGCAATTCCTCCTGATTAGGGATGGGCCGAATGGACCCCTGTTCGGTTCGCACCAGAACTTTCGAACACCGCAAAAGTTCGGACCCGAATAACAAACCCCATTAAAGTCAATGGGACCCGAACGTTAAAAATCAAAAGTGCCCATTTTGTAGGTTTATATGCAATGTTAATAGTCTTCTACACACCCTAAAGCAGGGGTCTTCAAACTACGGCCCTCCAGTTGTTCAGGAACTACAATTCCCATCATGCCTAGTCATGTCTGAGAATGTTAGAGTTTTACAATGCCTCATGGGATGTGTAGTTCCTCAACAGCTGGAGGGCCATAGTTTGAGGATCCCTGCCCTAAAGAGTTAAACAAAAATTATTTATTCTTAAAAGAATATATAATTTAACCCTCTCAAAAAATATTCCTCTTAAAACCAAGCACACTATGTAGGGAAAAAATACCCCTCGTATGACCGAGGGTCAAAAAAAGGGCAAATAAAACCCCAATAGGCAAGCCCACCCTCTCAATGCAAAGCACCCCCTTGATTCCTAAATAATGTCTCAAAGCCAACTAAAAAACAGGATCCCTGCAGCTCTTTCCTAAAACAGAGCAGTGTGTGTCTGTGTAAAACACATGTAACATATATCACACAATCCCCTAATGGAAAGATGCACAGAATGAGAACCACACTCTATAATATCTACAAAGCTACCCTGGTCATACGTCCGTCAGTCAGTGGGGCTGAAAAGGAGCTGGTAATTTCCTTGACTATAAGATTCAGATTGTGCTCATTAGTATTTCTATTTCAGTAGGGATCGGGGGTGTCTGTCCCAGTGTTTAGATGTTCATCTAAATGCTGGGACAGACACCCCCATTCCCTACTTGGCTCAGCCACCCATTTTCAGGGATATTTTAACCCAAGCATTCGATGCACAGATCCACAGACCGGAGAAATCCATCCAACCTCCTCTCAAGGACTCTGGAGAATCACTATACTATATACTTAAATAAAAAAACTGATCAGAACAATCTGAATCTTATAGTCAAGGAAATTACCAGCTGGAAAAAAAACGTATGTATTGGGAACACACCGACAGGTCGATTCCCCTGAATGTATGTGGAGATCTCTGTACAGTGACCAGCGGGATCTGTGAGTAAATTTAGCATGAAGAAACATTGAGAAGTGTTACCTATAATTGAGAGTGAATATAATTACCTGTACGCTGCAGGAATCTTTTCACATCGCCATGCTTTACTTTACTTGAATCTGTTGCAATATCCTATGTACAATGAATGAATATCTGAGCAGATTGGATCTGTATTGTGCATTTTATGCCATTTTTATCCAGTGAATCTTTGTATTTTTTCTTTTTTATTTGTTGGTTTAGATCTGTACCATGTCTAGAATCTGCTGCAGCAATAATTGCATTTATAAAGCCCAAAAAATGTAATTTTCCCTGCAAGCTGCCTTTATTTTGCTCAGCAAATGCTGGGGAGCCAGTGTGTATGACGAGGCCACAATGTAGTGCACTGGGAACAAGATTAGAGTTTTTTTGGATACATTCTGGTGTCACTTTGACTTTGGATAGACGTAACGGGTGCGTAAAAATTGGTCTTTGGGTGTCGGTGGCGCTTTCCCACCGTAACCCTATAGAGGTAATCTTGATGAAAGCAAGAATTGGCCTTGCTGTAAAAAATTGCAATGATATGCACCTGTCAAACAGGTGCAGAAAAATTGGTCTTTGGGTGTCGGTGGCGCCTTCCCACCGTAACCCTATAGAGGTGCTCTTGATGAAAGCAAGAATTGGCCTTGCTGTAAAAAATTACAATGATATGCACCTGTCAAACAGGTGCATAAAAATTACTCTTTGGGTGTCGGGGCGCCTTCCCACCATAACCCTATAGAGCTACTCTTGATGAAAGCAAGAATGGGCCTTGCTGTAAAAAATTGCAATGATATGCACCTGTCAAACAGGTACTGAAAAATTGGTCTTTGTTAATTGTGAAACCTATACCAAAAACATTCTTCCAGATGAAATGATTGAACACCCTCAAAGCTAGGCAGCCTCGAAGTCCTGCAGAGATTCCACATCCCAAAAAGACCTAATCAATGACATCAGCATCAGGGGCTTCATAGCTGGTAATCCAGGACTGATTCATTTTTATCAACAGACAGATGCATTCTATGATCAGTAACAAAACCTCCTGCAGCACTGAATGCCCGTTCTGAAAGCACGCTGGATGCAGGGCAGCCCAACAACTCAATAGCATACTGGGCAAGTTCTGGCCAGTGGTCTATTCTCATGACCCAGTAAGTCAGTGCATCCTCAACTGGAAAGCTCTCCATCTCTGTTTTGGCCCCGTGGTAATCGTCCACCATGTGATGAAGACGCTGCCGATGCGAAGTGGAAGCTGACAGCCCTGGGCAGCGAGGACTAAAAAAATTCTGAAATGCCTCACTTAGGCGGAAGACTCAACAGAAGACTCAAAACTACGTTTTCCATGACACTGTAACCTACTGGATTCAGGACAAACGTTCAATAAAATCCTCTTTAACGTGTCCTCAAGAGATTTTATTTTCTGCACTCTCTGTGGGAACAGGATGAGGTCTGAGACCTTCCCCTTATAACGGTGGTCAAGGAGGGTTGCCAGTACCAGTAATCATCCTCCTCCTTTATGCCGCGTATTCTTGGGTCCTTTCGCAGGCTTTGAAGCATGAGTTTGCCCATGGGCCTCAAATTTGCCGAGGCTTGTGAAGCAGACTCCTCGGAGTCACTCAGGATGACAGCATCTGGAACTTCCTCCTCCCAACCATGTACTACTCCCAAGGGTCCTGGAGTTGAAAAGCCATCGCTTACAGATTGACGCATGTCTTCCTCTTCGTCGAAGCCTATGAAAGTGCCAGAATCCTCCTCCTCATCCTCCTCCCCTCTCTCCTCCTGTGTGTTCTGTGACATAGGAATGATGGAGTCTGGATAAAGTGGGCCTTGAGAGGAAAGGAAGTCCTCCTCTTCCTCCTGCTGCTCTGCCTCCAGTGCCCTGTCCATAATGCCTTGCAGAGTTTGCTCCAGCAGGAGCACAACAGAGATTTTGTCACTGATGCATGTACTGTCACGTCTCATCATCCTTGTGGCCTCCTCAAATGGTGACAATACAGTTTATGCATCCTTAATGATCAGCCTGGCACAGGTACTCGTTGACGGCCCTCTGCTGCATGTATAGCCACTGCAGCATTCCCAAAGTTGAGTTCTACCTGGTGGGCATGTCACAAATCAGGCGGTTTATAGGAAGGTGGAATTCCCGCTGAATTTCAGCCAACCGAGCACTGGCTGTGTATGACCGCGTGAAATGGCTACAGACTCGTCTGGCCTGCTTTAGTAGATCTTGCAACCCTGGATACATACTTAGAAAACACTGCACCACCAAATTGAGGACATGTGCCAAGCATGGCACATGTGTCAACTTTCCCTGTCTAAGGGCGGACAGGAGGTTTGAGCCATTATTGGACACCACCATTCCTGGCTCCAGCTGGCATGGTGTGAACCACCTCTGGGCCTGTCCCTGCAGAGCTGTAAGAATCTCTGCTCCGGTGTGGTTCCTGTCCCCTAAACACACCAGCTGAAGCACTGCATGGTACCTTTTAGCCTGACTCTGAGAATAGCGGTTTAAACGCTTAGGGGGTTTCTGATGTTCATAGGACAATTCTGCAGAGGAGGGCATGGAGGTGGCAGAGGAGGAGGAGGAGGGGTTAGAGCTCACATGTCTGGCAACAAGCTGCAGCACTGAGCCCTGTCCTGCATCCTTTTGATTCGCAAGCAGCGTTACCCAATGTGCTGTGAACAAAATATATCGTCCCTGCCCATGCTTGCTGGACCACGTGTCAGCAGTAAGGTGGATTTTACGGCTGACTGCCTTGCCCAGCGATGCTAGAACATTCCCTTCCACGTGATTGTAGAGAACTGGAACAGCCTTACGTGAAAAGTAGTAGTGACTGGGAACCTGCCATTGTGGTAGAGGACATTGTGCGATATCACGGAAGGGGGCAGAATCCACCAGGCTGAAAGGCAGAAGTTGGAGAGCCAACAGCTTTGACAAGCTTGCATTCAGTTGCTGGGCATGTGAGTAGCAGGGGCTGTATTTTTTGCTGCAGCAGATGGGGCAGAGAAATTTGCCGGCTACAGTCTACAGCTGGTGGTGTGCTGCTAGGACCTGGGACACCTTGTGCTATACCATCATCCCTGTCAGTGGAGGCTGCTGAAAGGTAATGACTCAGTATCGTAGGGGCAGACTGAAGTGGGTAAGGTGGAGGAGGGACAGATTTGTGCCCCTTGTGTGTGGCTTTTAGGTGCTATTGCCAGCGGGCTGAGTGGTTGGACGTTAAATGCTTTGTTAAGCATATGGTACCCAAATGGTTGGTGGTTTTGCCATGTTTGATGTGCCTGAGACACAGTTTGCAGATAGCAACAGTGCGATCTGCTGCAGATGTGCTGAAAAAGGCCCAGGCAGCTGAGCTTTGGGGAGTTGGCTGGGAGATAACAGCTGCAGAATGTGATGGAATAGGGTAGCTGCTCTCTACTCTTTATTGATGTCGCCCTCTTTGGGGTTGTGTCACCTCACCTTCAGTTTCCTCCTCTGCTCTATCTGGCACCCAAGTTGCATCAGTGACCTCATCATCATCATCATCTCCATCTCCTCCATTACCACTGGAGACAACTTGGCAATACGCTGCAGCTTGGGGAATATGAATGCCAATTTGTCTACCAGTGTTCCTCCCTCTATCTAGGCTCATGTTCCTGTCATCCTCAACCTCAGAACCAACATCTGAATCCAGTAATGGCTGGGCATCATCAAGGAGCAAGTGGCTGACACTGTGGTCAAATAACTCAGCTAATTCCTCAATGGCTGATGTTGGCAGGAATAGATGTGGACAAGGAGGCAGGTTTATCCAGGTTTATCCACTCTGGCAACTCCAGGGGACTGCACACTTGTCTCTGCTTGCGTGACAGAGGATGAGGAGGATGAGAAAGTTTTAGTAAGCCAGTCCACCACCTCCTCTGCATGCTGTGGCTGGATAGCACGGGCAATCTCACTAAACAGAGGAAATGATGCCCTGCCTGAGGACTGACCACCATGTCCACCTTTGCCTGTGGACACATTTCTTGCTGGCCCCCTTACAGTGCCAAGGAAACGTCTGCCTTTCCTTGTTGTCCTCCCATTTTTGGGCGGTGCTTATAAGCAAATGTAAAGAAGAAGTTGAAATCTGTATGTAGATGCACTTTAAACAATGTAAAGAGGTGTTTGGTGCACTTTAATTTGAGTACACACACTACACAGACACACTCCATGGATACACTATAATATACTGCAATATAATGCACCAAACGTACAGTGATGCACAGAACTGTATGGCGTTAAACTGGCAGTAACGCACACAAATCGATATGGCGTTAAACTGGCAGTAACGCACACAGAACTATATGGCGTTAAACTGGCAGTAACGCACGCAAAATTATATGGAGTTAAACTGTCAGTAACGCACACAAAATGATATGGCATTAAACTATCAGTAACGCACACAGAACTATATGGCCTTAAACTGGCAGTAAAGCGCGCAAAACGATATATGGTGATAAACTGTCAGTAATTCACACAAAACTATATGGCGTTAAACTGGCAGTAACGTGTGCATAACTATATGGCGTTAGACTGGCAGTGACGCATGCAATCTATATGGCATTAAACTGGCAGTAATGCACACAGAAGTAAATGGCGTTAAACTGGCAGTAACGCACAAAACTATATGGCTTTAAACTGGCAGTAATGCACACAGAACTATATGGCGTTAAACTGGCAGTAACACACACAAAACGATATGGCGTTAAACTGGCAGTAACACACACAAAACTATATGGCGTTTAACTGGCAGTAACGTACACAAAACGATATGGAGTTAAACTGGCAGTAACGCACACAGAACTATACGACGTTAAACTGGCAGTAACGCATGCAAAACTATAAGGCATTAAACTGACAGTACCGCACACTAAACTATATGGCATTAAACTGGCAGTAACGCACACAGAAGTAAATGGCGTTAAACTGGCAGTAACGCACACAGAAATAAATGGCGTTAAACTGGCAGTAACGCAATCAAATAGACGTGTTCAACCGTCACTACACTAACGCTATCTGAACTGTCCCTACTCTAGCTATTAGGGGTGCAACGGATCAAAAAACTCACGGATCGGATCGATCCTCGGATCAGGAGTCACGGATCGGATCATTTTTCGGATCAGCAAATAATAATTGAATTTGCAAAAACCTGTGAAAATTCCGCCACCATATAGTCCCCACTGTAATATCCACGTCATCTCCCCCACTGTAATATCCACGTCATCTCCCCCACTGTAATATCCACATCCTCTCCCCACTGTAATATTGGATGGGTATCGCAGAGTATTGGCTGGGTATCGCAGAGTATTGGCTGGGTATCGCAGAGTATTGGCTGGGTATCGCAGAGTATCGCAGAGTATATGCTGGGTAAATGCAGAGTATCGCAGAGTATATGCTGGGTAAATGCAGAGTATATGCTGGGTAAATGCAGAGTATATGCTGGTTAAATGCAGAGTATATGCTGGGTAAATGCAGAGTAAATGCAGAGTAATGCAGGGTATGTTTACAAGTGATCGCTCCGTCATTTGACGGAGCGATCACATTGTAAACAGTGGCCGGGTGTACCAAGATGGCCGCCGCTCCGGAGCTAGGCCGAAGCCGCGGCCTTTCCTAAGGCCGCCGGGTGTACAAAGATGGCCGCCGCCGCTCCGGAGCTAGGCCGAAGCCGCGGCCTTTCCTAAGGCCGAGGCCGCGAAACGCTCCGCGGATCGCAGGGTGTGCCGATCCGAACGGGGTGGCCCGTTCGGATCACGGATCGGCGACGATCCGTTGCACCCCTACTAGCTATACACTAATGTCAAAATTACTGACATGATCTCACTATACTACACTGAAACTATATGAGCTGTCCCTACACTAATGTATGTATGAATAACACGGTCTCACTACACTACAGTGAAACTATCTGAGCTGTCCCTAATCTAGCTGCGCACTATGCAAAGCTGAATGATGTCCTCCTCACTACACTCAAACTATCCCTAGACTGACACTAAACTAATATTCTACACTGACAATTGAAGCAAAATAGCACAGTATAGCACACTAACTAATAGCACTGAACAGAGCCCTGTTTTATCTCTCTCCATGCCAAAATCAAACAGAAAATGGCTGCCATTGAAAGAATACTTTCATACTGTGGGGCGGGAATGAGCCATGATTGGATAAAGTCATGATGACAGTGTCCAATCCTGACTCTGACAGTGCTCTGTGTCCTGATTGGCTGAAGCTTTTCCTGCTTCAGCCAATTAGGGCTTGCAATGCACTGTTCAGCTCCACAATGCATTGTAGTCGGTTTGGGGGGCCTAACAAACGGTCGAACGACCCATTTGTTCTGCTGTTCACCGAACGATCGAACAGTGAAAGTTTGGCCCGAACTTGTGCTCGGGCCGAACCGTTCACCCATCCCTACGCCTAATACGGAGTAATTGGCCAATAGGTATGCCTTGCACAAGCGATTTGGGGTGCAAGCTGTCCGCATGAAGTAGATGGTTGGCTGCTGCAGGTTTTTGATTTGGAAGAGGAAATTTCCAAGTGGCCATCTTTTTTAGAACAAAATTAAAGCAGTAGGTGAGCAGTGTCTATACAAACACAGGAGAGGGAAGGCAATGGCAACACAAAGAGAAACACAAAAGGACGGGGGCTATACGTTTACACACATGGAGTCATGGCACAAAGAGGAAACCCGAAACATGTATTCTTGTTGTCACTGGGATGCTATACAAAACCAGATTGTTACAGTTTAAGCAAATTTCAAATAACTGCCTTACTTCTGAGCCTTGGGCCATATACTGTAAAATAAGTATTGAACACCACCATTTTTCCAGGTAAATATATTTCTATAGGTGCTATTGGAATGAAATTTTCACCATATGTCGGTAACAACCCATGCAATCAATACATACAAAGAAACCAAAACAAATGAGTTCAGAAATAAAGTTATGTGTAATAAAATTGAAACACATAAGGAAAAATTATTGAACACGCTAACTGAAACGTATTTACTACTTAAAATACTAATACAAAATCCTTTGTTGGCAATGACAGCTTCAAGACGCCTCCTGTGTGGAGAAAATAGTCGCTAGCATTGCTCAGGTATGATTTTTGCCCATTCTTCCACACAAATATTGAAGGGTCCATGGGCCTCTTCTATGAACTCAGAACTTTAGTTCTTTCCAAAGATTTTCTATTGGATTCAAGTCAGGTGATTGGCTGGGCCATTCTAGCAGCTTTATTTTCTTTCTTTGAAACCAATTGAGAGTTTCCTTGGCTTTGTGTTGGGGATCACTGTCTTGTTGAAATGTCCACCCTCCTTTCATCTTTATCACCCTGGTAGATGGCAGCAGATTTTTATCAAGGATGTCTTGGTACATTTTTTCATTCATCCTTCCTTTAAAGATATGAAGTTTGCCAATACTGTATGCTGAAAAACAAACCCACACCATGATGTTCCTACCTCCAAACTTCACTGTTGGTATGGTGTTTTTGGGGTGATATGTAGTGCCATTTGACCTCCAAACATGGTGTGTATTATGGCATCCAAAGAGTTCAATTTTGGTTTCATCTGACCAGACTATATTCTCCCAATATTTCACAGGCTTATCTAAATGTTGTGCAGCAAACTTTAATACCTTCGTGCCTAAGCTTTTTTCTGAGAATTGTTGCTTACAAGTTAAAATCTGTATTTTTTACTAGAAAATATTATATATATTTTTTTAGCAGAGACACTAGAGAATGGCAATTGTTGTAATATTTTATGTCACACTGTATTTGCGCAGCAGCCTTTCAAATGCATTTTTTTTTGGAAGAAATACACTTTCGTGAATTAAAAAAAAAAACATTAAAGTTAGTCCAATTTTTTTGAATAATGTGAAAGATAATGTTACCTCAAGTAAATATATACCTAACATGTCATGCTTTAAAATTGTGCACACTTGTGGATTGGCGACAAACTACGGTACTTAAAAATATCCATAGGCAATGTTTTAACAAATTCTACAGGTCACCTGCTTAGAGTTACAGAGGAGGTTTTGCACTAGAATTATTGCTCTCGCTCTAAAGATCTTGGTGATACCTCACATGTGTGGTTTGAACACTGTTTACATTTGTGGGTGCAAATTACATATGTGTTCGTTTTTGCACGCGAGCAAGGAGGGATGGGGTGCTTTAAATTTAAATTTTTTATTTAATAGAATTTTTTTACTTTTACACGGTCCCTTTACATTTTTTATTTTTGAGCACATTTTTTGCTGTCCCACGGAATGTACACATCCCTTGTGACAGTAATAGGCAGTGACAGGTACTCTTTATGGAGGGATCTGGGGTCTATAAGGCCCCAAATCCCTCCTTTGCACTTAAAAGCATTCAAAATGCCAAGTTCGGCTGTTTTGAATACTGTCATTTTTTTTTAATCTGGCGCCTTTAAGTTTTCAGTAAACGGGAAGTGATGTCATGAAATCGCTTCAAGGTTACTGGACCCGAGACCCGATCAAAGCCGATTCAGGCATTGTTCGTGTTTTCGGCCAGCCGGAGTAGATGCCGACTGGTCGCTCGGTCCTCAGGCCTCCCGGTAGAAATCCTTCTGTAAGCAATGCCATCAGTATGTTTTGCAACAATAAGGTTGGGATGGTCTTGAGAGAGCTCTTTGCTTTTACCCATCATAGGATGTTTCTTTTGTGACACCTTTGTAATGAGACACCTTTTTATAGGCCATCAGTTGAGATTGAACTGGCTGATATTAATTTGCACTGACAAGGGGCAGGACTGCTGATAGATTTCAGCTGGTGTCTTGGCCTTCCATGCCTTTTTGCACCTGCCTTTCTTCATCGTGTTCAATCCCTTTTCCCTGTGTCATTCCATTTTATTATATATAATTTAATTTCTGAACTTATTTGTTTTGGTTTCTTTGTATGTATGGATTGCATGGGTTGTTACAGACATATTTCATATCAATAGCACCTTTAGAACTATACTTTCCTATAAAAATGGTGACGTGTTCAATACCTATTTTACCCACTGTATATGCCTCATTAGGGAACCTCAGAAACGATAGCACACTAAATAAACTAATATTATTCATTTTGAGGAGGGAAAATCTCAGCAATTTTCTCAATTAATATGTCAGTTTGTCAGGTGCCCCCATCCTAAGCACCTGTTGCTGTATAGTAAAAGGAGCTCTGAAAGGAAATGCCCCTGGATCAGTATACAATTGCTGATGTGAAATTAATTAGTAGTTATGTGGCAGAAGCAGACAAATTTGATCACCAGGTTCCTCATGTCATAAAGTGGATCAGTAATAATATACGTATTGGATAATTATTATAACTATGTCATTTTAGTAGATGGGTTGCTGGACACACAATAGGAAATGGAAAAAGAACTATAATTAGGATAATGCATGCACTCAGCTTGGGAGAAGGAAGTTCTTGTGTTAATGACTCATATAGGGAATCTGGGAGAAAATATTTATACACTGAGTAACCAGATTTGAAAGGCATCTTATATGTTTTCCTAATATTAAATGTCTGTGTTACGGCTGTAACAATGTGGGGTAAGCACCATAACAAATCCATTAAGGGCCCCCTGTCTGTCTATTTTACATCTCAAAAGCAGTTCTTGCAGTGGTAATAAATATGTAGCAAGGACCCAGGCCTCCTTTAGTCTAATGAGAACCTCCAGAGCCAAAAGCTGCTGACATCCTTCCGTATAGAGTGGGTTGTTAGGCATAGTGGGTGTAATGCAAGATAGATTCATGGGCGCCAGACACTTCTTGAATGCAAACAGATTTTATTTCTCTTGAACTGAACTTTAGGAGAAAGGGTTAGGGCCAGGACACCCTTAGGTAGTTGCAATCTTAATTAGCAGACTCTGAGACTTCTATAGGTAGACAGCCATGCAGGGAAAGCTTCTCTGCTGGGTCCCTAACTTGGCACTCCAGATACTTCTCAAGCTTCACCCCACTGGCCTGCTCGGTCCCTCACTTGACACACAAGGCTGCTCTGCAAGCATCACCTCCACTGGCTGGGTCCCTGGCTTGACAGGGACAGAATATTGCTCTGGTACTTGTTTCAGCTACTCACTGTGGTCGCTAGGTGGTTGGTCCCTTAGTCACGACAGCTTCCCCTCTACCTCTGACCACGACAGGTTCTCCAGCAGGTAGAACCGTCACTTCTGGTTGGACTGCAAGCCGAGGTCCCAACGTTACGCTGCTCTCTTGCTTCTGGATAGGCCCTCAGACAGCATAGCAGCCAGATGTGCCCGGGATAGACCCAAACTCTGGCCTAGCAGCCCAGGCAGTACAACACACGTCCACCCAGACAGCCGTCCAGGTGGCACAGAACAATGATTACCTGATGTCAACCAAATATATAGGTTCTCCCAGCAGGCTAAGAAAACCCCTGCCCATTGGCTGAGGTACCCCATATACTCCTAATCTGTTCTTGCTTTGTCCTTCTCTTATCTAATGTCACCAGGTACCCGGCCACCTAGCGGCAGAAGAGAGAAGTGCAGCAATTCTTCTTCAGCAAAGACTTAGGGTGAACTCAATTGATCCCAATGAGCCAAGGTAACTACACCTGGCAGGTAAATTTAGAAGCAACCCTGCCTAAAAATCAGGGTGCTACAAATATTTAATAGTAATGTCAAAAAGAAATGTATACAGTGCCTTGAAAAAGTATTCATACCCCTTGACATTTTCCAAATTTTGTCATGTTAAAACCAAAAGCGTAAATATATTTTATTGGGATTTTATGCGATAGACCAACACAAAGTGGCACATAATTGTGAAGCGGAAGGAAAATGATAAATGGTTTTTAATTTTTTTTACAAATAAATATCTGAAAAGTGTGGTGTGCATTTGTATTCTTTACGCTGACCCCTAAATAAAATCTAGTGGAACCAATTGCTTTCAGAAGTCACCTAATTAGTAAACAGAGTCCACCTGTGTGTAATTTAATCTCAGTATAAATACAGATGTTCTCAGAGGTTTGTTAGAGAACCTTGCTGAACAAACAGCATCATGAAGGCCAAGGAACACACCAGACAGGTCAGGGATAAAGTTGTGGAGTATAAAGCAGGGCTAGGTTATAAAAAATTATCCCAAGCTCTTCTTGCATTCAAGAAGATAAATAGACATCATACATTTTTTTATTTTTTAATAAAGGACTTGTCCCAAGCTGTGTCTTGTTTTTTTTAACATTTTGACACTTTCCTTGTAAAATGGTAGGGGTACATTTGTACCCCATTACCATTTCACACAGGGGGGGAGACCGGAATCTGGGGATCCCCTTGTTAAAGGGGGCTTCCAGATTATGATAAGCCCCCCCCGCCCGCAGACCCCCACAACCACCAGGCAAGGGTTGTGGGGATGAGGCCTTTGTCCCCATCTACATGGGGACAAGGTGATTTGTTGAGGGCATGTGGCCTGGTACGGTTCAAGAGGGGGGGTGCTCTCTCGTCCCCCCTCTTTTCCTGAAAGGTTGCGTGCTCGGATAGGGGTCTGGTATGGATTTTGGGGGGACCCCTACGCCATTTAAAAAAAAATCTTGGCGCAGGGTTCCCCTTAAAATCCATATCAGACACAAAGGGCCTGGTATGGATTTTAGGGGGACCCCCACGCAATTTTTTTTTACATTTTGGTTCGGGGTTCCCCTTAATATTCATACCAGACCCAAAGGGCCTGGTAATGGACTGGGGGGATCCCATGCTCTTTTTTCAGTGAGTTTTATCTGTATTGCCGAGACCCGACAATTCATTACAGCCGCGATCAGTTTTAAATGACAATTTTCCTTTAGAAATATAATTTAGCTGCGGTACTGTTCTAAACACGGGAAAATGCGCCACTTTACAAGCATACTATAGACACCCCCCAGGCATGATATTTAAAGGAATATTTCATTTTTATTGTTTCACTTTAAGCATTAAAAAAAATCACTGCTCCCAAAAAAACTGCGGTTTTATAAAAAAAAATGTTTGCATTGATACATGTCCCCTGGGGCAGGACCCGGGTCCCCAAACACTTTTTATGACAATAACTTGCATATAAGCCTTTAAAATTAGCACTTTTGATTTTTCATGTTCTTGTCCCATAGACTTTAACGGTGTTCTGTCGGCTTTCAAATTTTCCCCGAACACTACATATTGTTCGGTGTTCGGCTGTTCGCCAGAACATCCGAACAACCAAAATTCGTCCCGAACTTACACTCGGGCTGAACCGTTCGCCCATTCCTACTGCTGAATACATTGCTGGACAGACAAGCCAAATGATATGCAGCTCTGTACTTCAGTACCACCCATCATGGCCAGAGTGGCACACATGTATGATGGTGTTAGTGCCCTATTATTGTAGCGCCTGCCCTGCAGGTGTGGTGAAAATTACCCCTTAGTTCTTAATAGATGGGACGGACTTGGTGGTGAGCAAGTGTAGTAGTGAAATATGTAAAGTAAGTGTAATCAGAAGCTCTCTCCCAACAACATATATTAAGGGAAAAAAGTGTTGGGTCCCCTGCTGATCAGTGTTGGTCATCTTACTTTAAAAAAGTAATTAGTTAAGTTACAAATTACTTCTCCCAAAAAGTAATTGCGTTAGTAACTCAGTTACTACATTGGAAAAGTAATTAGTTACGCAGCAAAGTAACTGACTTTTTTTAAATATTCTATACGTGTAACTAAGGGGCGGGTCTAGTATTACTGTTACCAAGGGGCGCATTTATTATTATAGTTATATATCGTGTAACCAAGGGGCTGCTCTTTTATTACTCTAACCAAGGGGCAGATCTGTTATAGCGTGTAAGTAAGGGGCGGGTCTATTATTATTATATCGTGTAAGGGGCGGATGGTTACAGAAGAGGGCGAATGTTAAATTAATGGGCAGAGCTCGATATATAACAATAATAAATGCGCCCCTTGGTTACAGTAATACTAGACCCGCCCCTTACTTACACGATAGACGCCCCTTGCAGAGTAGCATGAGCATCGGGAGCGTGCGGCATTGCCTTGTACAATTACATGTTAACTGCACCTGCGCGGTGTAGAGTTCACTCAGAGCTGTTTAGGTTCGGCAATTTTCTGAAGCTCCGTAGTCCTTCGTACTGCGCAAGCCCTGCGCCTGCCCGCAGTACCCGCAGTTCCCCCTGTCCTTATCGGGCGGGGGAACTTTTTCGTCAGGACACCGGAATTACACTACTGCCATCTACTGGCGGTAGATGTAATTGGGGTAACTAAGCCCAAGTAATGGGAACTGAGTTACCATGAGGGGAAAAGTAATCAGTTAGATTACTCGTTACCCTCTAAAGTAACTGCGTTAGGTAACTCAGTTTATTTTAACTCAGTTACTTACATCACTGCTGCTGATTTTGTATGTTTGTCCACTGACAAAGAAATGATCAGTCTATCATTTTAATGGTAAGTTTATTTTAACAGTAAGAGACAGAATAACAACAAAAATATCCAGAAAAACGCATTTCAAAAAGTTATAAATTGATTTGCATTTTAATGAGTAAAATAAGTACTTGACCCCAAAACATGACTTAGTAATTGGTGGCAAAACCCTTGTTGGCAATCACAGATGTCAGACGTTTCTTGTAGTTGGCCACCAGGTTTGCAAACATCTCAGGAGGGATTTTGTCCCGTTCCTCTTTGCAGATCCTCTCCAAGTCATTAAGGTTTTGAGGCTGATGTTTGGTAACTTGAACCTTCAGCTCACTCCACATATTTTCTATGGGATTAAAGTCTAGAGACTGGCTAGCCACTCCAGGACCTTAATGTGCTTCTTCTTGAGCCACTCCTTTGTTGCCTTGGCCGTGTGTTTTGGGTCATTGTCATACTAGAATACCCATCCATGACCCATTTTCTATGCCCTGGCTGAGGGAAGAAGGTTCTCACCCACGATTTGACAGGACATGGTCCCGTCCATCGTTCCTTTGATGTGGTGAAGTTGTCCTGTCCCCTTAGCAGAAAAACACCCCCAAAGCATAATGTTTCCTCCTCCATGTTTGACGGTGGGGATGGTGTTCTTGGGGTCTTGGTGGCATTCCACCTCCTCCAAACATGGCGAGTTAAGTTGATGCCAAAGAGCTTGATTTTGGTCTCATCTGACCACAAAACTTTCACCCAGTTCTCCTCTGAATCATTCGGATGGTCATTACAAAACTTCAGACGGGCCTGTACATGTGCTTTCTTGAGCAGGGGGACCTTGTGGGCTCTGCAGGATTCCAGTCCTTCACAGCGTAGTGTGTTACCAATTGTTTTCTTGGTGACTATGGTCCCAGCTGCCTTGAGATCATTGACAAGATTCTCCTGTGTAGTTCTGGGCTGATTCCTTATCGTTCTCATGATCATTGAAACTCCTTGAGGTGAGATCTTGCATGGACCCCCTGATCGAGTGAGAGCGACAGTTATTTTATGTTTCCCCCATTTTCAAATAATCGCACCAACTGTTGTCACCCTCTCACCAAGCTGCTTGGCGATGGTCTCCAGCCTTGTGTAGGTCTACAATTTTGTCCCTGACATTCTTGGACCGCTCTTTGGTCCCCCAGGAAGAAGAGTAATGCCGTGTACACACGGTCGGACTTTCCGGCAGAAAAAGTCAGATGGGAGCTTTTCATCAGACATTCCGACCACGTGTATGCCCCATCTGACTTTTTCTGTCGGCATTTCTGATGTACTTAGATATAGAACATGTTCTAAATCTTTCCGTCGGAAATGCCGACGGAGCTTAGTCCGTTGGCAAGTCCGACGTGTGTACGGGGCATCAGTGTTATTTCAAAACAAGAAAATATTTAAAACAATACAAATTAAATCAGGTTTAATTTGATAGAAACAGAGTTCGCTCACACATTTTAAGTATATGTATTTTATTAGAGTTACTTAAAGTGCTTTGAAATAATAAAGCAGCTTTGCTTTCCTGCTGACAGGACAGAGCTCTGCCTTGTTTACATAGGCAGAGGTCTGTCCTGTGTGTCTTCCCAATGATCTGTAGGTGCCAGTGGTCATCCATTGGCCGGCACACACTGATCGGCATCTGCTGTGTATCATTACAGCACAGCTGGGTCGCCAGTGGCGTGCACGTGTGCCCCCTACCTTGGAGTACCTAGTACGTTATCCAGTGCAGCAGAGCCACTGTACATGTGATATGGTCAGCAAGTGTATAATAATGACCACCAGCATCAGTCCAAGTCTCTGCAATTATATCCCCCAGCATCAGTGCCAGTTTAGAAAATAACAACTCTCAGTATAAATGGCAGTCTTCTTAATAATAACCCCCAGCATCAGTGCCAATTTCTACAATTCGATTCCAAGCATTGGTGCCAGTTTAAGAAACAGCAGCCAATTTATGCAATAATAACCCACAGCATTTGTGGCAATTTCTGCAACAATAATCCCCAGCAATAGTACTATCTTATGTAATAACCCCCAGCATTGATGGCAGTGTCTGCGATCCCCATGTGAACTGGCTGGAGTGGTTAGCTCTTTGGGGGGGTTGATTAACTACTTGAGCTCTGGAAGATCTTACCACCTTCATGACCAGCCCATTTTAGAACTGCTCGCGGTATATGTACTATGGCAAGTGGTTAATTATCAGTGGTATTTGTAATATGCAGCATGAAGGAGGTTCATGTATTGCCACTGTCACTAATGCATTAATGACCAATGTCAGTTAATTAACCCCTTTGTGCCCACCACCACCCCCCACCAAAGTTAGCCGATTCATTGGTAGATGCCAATCTGCTGCGCAGCCCGGCAGCTCTCTATGGTCCTCTCCCATCCCGCCTCCCGGCTGGCCTCTCAATGACGTCATGCCTCGCTGGGACTCGGAAGCGCCTGTCGGCCGGAGATTACTCTGCGGTTCAGCCTGGCAGGGAAGTGAAGGCTGGGCCCTAGGCTTGTGCCGGGTGCAGGAGCGCACTCGGCACATCGTTGCAGGCAGCTCCCTTACGTGGAAATGTTTTATCCCTATTGTGGCATCACCAGTACGGTATTTGTACATTGAAATCATATCCCCTCTCAAGCATCCCTTCTCCAGAGAGAACAAGTTCAGTGCTTGTAACCTTTCATCATAACTAAGGTCCTCCAGTCCCTTTATTAGCTTTGTTGCCCTTCTCTGTACTCCATTTCCAGCACATCCTTCCTGAGGACTGGTGCCCAGAACTGGACAGCATACTCCAGGTGCGGCTGGACCAGAGTCGTGTAGAGTGGGATAATTATCGTTTTATCTCTTGAGTTGATTCCCTTTTTAATGCATGCCAATATTCTGTTTGTTTTGCTTGCAGCGGCTTGGCATTGCATGCCATTGCTGAGCCTGTCATCTACTAGGCCCCCAGGTCCCTTTCCATCCTAGATTCCCCCAGAGGTCCCCCCCCCCCCCCAGTGAGTAGATTGCATTCATATTTTTGGCACCCAAATGCATTATTTTACATTTGTCCACATTAAACCTCATCTGCCATGTAGTTGCCCACCCCATTAATTTGTTCAGATCTTCTTGCAAGGTTTCCACATCCTGCAGAGAAGTTATTACCCTGCTTAGCTTAGTATCATCCGCAAATACAGAGATTGAACTGTTTACCCCATCCTCCAGGTCGTTAATGAACAAATTAAATAGGATTGTTCCCAGGGCAGAACCCTGAGGGACCCCACTACCCACCTCTGACCATTTTGAGTACTCCCTATTTATCATTACCCTCTGAACTCACCCCTGTAGCCAGTTTTAAATCTATGTACTCACCCTATGGTCCATGCCAACTGACCTTACTTTGTACAGTTAACGTTTAGGCCCCTTTCACACTGGGGCGTTTTTCATGCGGTGCAGCGCTAAAAATAGCGCCTGTTCACCGCATGAAAAAATCCTGCCCCATTCACTCCAGTGTGAAAGCCGGCGGGCTTTCACACTGGAGCGGTGCGCTAGCAGGATGACAAAAAAAGTCCTGCTAGCAGCATCTTTGGAGCGGTATAGGAGCGGTGTGTTCACCGCTCCTATACCGCTCCTTCCCATTGATTACAATGGGAGACCGCCGTAAAACCGCGGCAATACCGCGGTTACCGCGGCAATACCGCGGCTACGGCGGCGCTCTGCGGGGGGTGTTTAACCCTTTTTTCGGCCGCTCGCGGGGGGTAAAACCGCACCGCGAGCGGCCGAAAACCGCGGTGAAAACGACGGTAAAGCAGCGCTAAATATAGCGCTGCTTTACCGTCACCGCGGATCACCGCCCCAGTGTGAAAGGGGCCTTATGAGGAACTGTATCAAATGCTTTTGCAAGAACCACGGAACATGCAAGACCCTGCAAGATAGTGTGTTTCGGGTGTAAAGAGGGTACATATGAAAGTGGAGTAGAGAGGATGAAGCGTATGGGATCTTAAACACTCTGGAAACTGGCTACCTGGCCCCTGGATGACGTGTATTACTGTGGGCCATTAACTGGATGTTTGGCCATGTGTTGCCAATAGAGGGGCGCTTTTAGGCAATCAAACTACAGACTCTGCTCTTGGCTCTGCTCTTGGCCCTCTTCTTTCCCAGGCCAGTCCTACAATAACTATTGATTGGTTTGCGCAAAAGTTATCGCATCTACAATATAGGTGATAGATTTATGGCATTTTTATTAATATTTTTTTTTATTAGTAATGACATCGATCTGCAATTTTTATCGTGACTGTGACATTGTGACGGACAGATTGGACACTTTTGACACTATTTTGGGACCATTGGCATTTATACAGCGATCAGTGCTATAAAAATGCACTGATTACTGTGTAAACGTCACTAGCAGGGAAGGGGTTAAACACTAAGGGGCGACCAAGGGGTTAACTGTGTTCCCTCAGCGTGTTCTAACTGTAGAGGAGATGGGATCACTAGAACATGACAGAGATTACTGCTCCCAATCACTAGGAACAGTAGATCCCTGTCATGTTGCTAGGCAGAACAGGGAAACGCCTTGTTTGCTTCTCCCCGTTCTGTCGCTCCGTGCCGCGATCGCGGGGCCACTGGCGGACATCAAGTCCGCGGGACCGACAAGCATGCTCTCGGGGATGATGCAGTGGCATACCAGTATGTTGTTTTGCGCACCCGTGCCACTTTGCCGACGTATATCAGCATAAGCCAGTCAGCAAGTGGTAAAGGAAATCTATGCCCAGATGAATACAAAGGCTGCCACTGGATTCCTCTCTTTGTTGAAATGCTAGTTGCCTGCCTGTCATGCCAATAATGTGATTTCAATACTTCCCTAGTCACTGATCTGAAAAGGATCAGTATGACAACCAGACAGCAATTTTCAGAAGGAGTTTAACTATGGCAGCTGTAAGAATTATGCTTTATTTTAAATATTATATAGTCACGCTCAATTGATTTCTTAGGCCCCTTTCACACTGGGGCGAGCGGCCGAAAAAGGGTTAAACACCCCCCGCAGAGCGCCGCCGTGCGGCGGTATTGCCGCGGTTTTACCGCGGTCTCCCATTCTTTTCAATGGGAAGGAGCGGTATAGGAGTGGTGAACACACCGCTCCTATCCCGCTCCAAAGATGCTGCTAGCAGGACTTTTTTTTTCATCCTGCTAGCGCACCGCTCCAGTGTGAAAGCCCGCCGGCTTTCACACTGGAGTTAAAGGGGCCGGATTTTTTCATGCGGTGAACAGGCGCTATTTTTAGCGCTGCACCGCATGAAAAACGCCCCGGTGTGAAAGGGGCCTTAGAGTTAGGCTTTAACTTCTAATTCTGCTAAAAATGCTCTGTCTTTTGCAACATTTCTGTGTTATCTAAAGCCTGAGAATTTGTGTTTTCATTTTTTTCAGCTTATTCTAGTATCTCCCTTTTCTGAGTTTGTTTCCTGTTACATAAGTTTCCTTTTTACGTACATACACTGAGTCTCTATTATTTCAAATTGTCATCACGTGCGCACTACTATTTCCTATGACTTATATATGTATTGATCATTGCTCGTAAATATTCTAGGTATATTTTAGTTGGTCTAGGGGACTAATGCTACATCCCCTTTTTGAACTGTATATAAGCTATTCTGACTTGACTTAAATTCAATACAGACTGAAAGACCACACAAGTCTTGATGTTTACAGGTTAAAGGGAGGCTGGCCAGCAGAAGTGTACCTACCAAGGGGTATTACCTAACAGCAGCCTTTGTATTTCTCTTGGTACTTTGCTTTAAGTGCCACCTTTATCAATTGTTAGGATTTGTTACAAAGCTCTAAAACTATATCCGTTATTAAACTGACCTTGCACCTGGCGTTTTTGTTTTAAATTTTTTGGTCAGTATACACCAGATTTTACGGTTTGAATTATAAATACATTGCACCAGTACATTAACACTAAACCTACTAATGCCCATATTTTATTGTAGTAGGATATTTGCCACCAAATAGCGATGACATGATCTCACCACCGCTGTTTCCTGGTTGAATATTCACAGGTGTGTACCTTGCCATTCTTTTACAACAATGTGGCATCGATAGATGAACGCAAAGCTGTTTTTCAATGGGTCTGTGCTTAATTACAGCTCAGACAGAACCAGTGTATGTAATTACAGAAGGCTTAATACTAGAGGATTAGAAATGTTGTGCTATTATGTGGCACATATTATACACTAACAGACACACACCAGATAATAAAGGGTCCATGACATTCTGCATCCCCATCGGTTTACATTTTTTGCTAAAAAGATTATAACTCAACGTGCCCAATGTGTCCCCAGAGAGCCTCCCCCTTACATCAGGGTCCCCAGAGAACCCCATGGCTCAGGAGTGTGCTACATAAAGAATGCAGGGATCAGGAGTGCGCTACATAAAGAATGCAGGGCTCAGCTGTGCCCATCTATGCAGCCTCACCAGTGCCCAGAAATGCAGCCTCATCAGTGCCCAGCAATGCAGCCTCACCTGTGTCCACATCTCAGCCTCACCAGTGCCCAGGAATGCAGCCTTACCAGTGCCCAGCAATGCACCCCCACTGTAGTGTCCTCTGTCCCCTGCACCCCCCACTGTAGTATCCTCTGTCCCCTGCACCCCACCACTGTATTGTCCTCTGTCCCTTGCACCCCCCCCCACTGTAGTGTTCTCTGTCCCCTGCCCCCCCCCACTGTCGTGTCCTCTCTCCCCTGCACCCCCCACTGTAGAATCTTCTGTCTCTTGCACCCCCACTGTAGTGTCCCCTGCACCCCCACTGTAGTGTCCTCTGTCACCTGCACCCCACCTTACTGTAGTGCCCAGCAATGCAGCCTCATCAGTGGCAAGGAATGCAGCCTCACCAGTGCCCAGCAATGCAGCTTCACCTGTGCGCAGCAATGCAGCCTCACCAGTGCCCAGCAATGCACCCCCACTGTAGTGTCCTCTGTCCCTGCACCCCCCACTGTAGTATCCTCTATCCCCTGCACCCCCCCACTGTAGTGTCTTCTGTCCCCTGTACCCCACCCCACTGTAGTGTCCTCTGTCCCCTGCACCCCCCATTGTAGTGTCCTCTGTCCCTTGCACCACCACTGTAGTGTCCTCTGTCACCTGCATCCCCCCACTGTAGTGCCCAGCAATGCAGCCTCACCAGTGCCAAGGAATGCAGCCTCACCTGTGTCCAGCAATGCAGCCTCACCTGTGCCCAGCAATGCAGCCTCACCAGTGCCCAGCAATGCAGCTTCACCTGTGCGCAGCAATGCAGCCTCACCAGTGCCCAGCAATGCACCCCTCACTGTAGTGTCCTTTGTCCCTGCACCCCCCACTGTAGTATCCTCTGACTCCTGCACCCCACTGTAGTGTCTTCTGTCCCCTGCACCCCCCCCCCCCCCACTGTAGTGTCCTCTTTCCCCTGCAACCCCCCCCCCCCCCCCCCACTGTAGTGTCCTCTGTCCCCTGCACCTCCCTATTGTAGTGTCCTCTGTACCCTGAACCCCACCCCACTGTAGTGTCCTTGTGTCCTCTGCACCCCACCCGCACTGTAGTGTCCTCTGTCCCCTACACCCAACCCCCACTGTAGTGTCCTCTGTCCCCTGCAACTCACCACCACTGTAGTGTCCTCTGTCTCCTGCACCCCCTGCCCCACTGTAGTGTCCCCTGTCCCCTGCACTCCACTGTAGTTTCCTCTGCCCTCTGCAACCCCCCCCCCCACTGTAGTTTCCGCTGCCCCCTGCACCACCCCACTGTAGTGTCCTCTGTCCCCTGCACCCCACCCCACTTTAGTGTCCTCTGACTCCTGCACCCCACTGTAGTGTCTTCTGTCCCCTGCACCCCCCCCCACTGTAGTGTCCTCTTTCCCCTGCAACCCCCCGGCTGTAGTGTCCTCTGTCCCCTGCACCCAACTGTAGTGTCCCCTGTCCCCTGCACTCCACCCCACTTTAGTGTCATCTGTCCCCTGCATCCTCCACTGTAGTGTCCTCTGTCCCCTGCACCCCCCCCCCCCCCCCACTGCAGTGTCCTCTGTCCCCTGCACCCCACTGTAGTGTCCTCTGTCCCCTGCACCCCACTGTAGTGTCTTCTGTCCCCTACAATCCCCCCCACTGTAGTGTCCTCTTTCCCCTGCACCACTCCACTGTAGTGTCCTTTGCCCCCTGTACCCCACCACACTGTAGTGTAGTGTCCTCTGTCCCCTGCACCCCACCCCATAAACACACACTATGCGGGTAGAACTCTCCTACCTTACACAGGTGTACAGCAAGCAGAGCATCAGAGATCGATGGGGACGGGAGCTACTAAATGTAACTTTTCCCATTAGGCTGGTGATTGGTTGCTAGGATGAACCGGCAACCAATCACCTGCTGCTTAATGTAAAAAGTTAACTCCAGCAGTTCCCGTGCCCATCCAGCCACAGTGGCGGGCCGGGGGCAGCCCGCAGGCTGCAAGTTGCCGACCCCTGCCCTAGAGACTCAGGGCTATGGCCCAAGATTCGGGCTATAGCCCCAGTAGCTACCCCCTAGCGACACCAGTGGTCTGATGTAATAACCCTGTTAATCCCAATCTAAGCTTGACACTTCTTCAAATTGTCATCAGCAGCTAAACTGTGGGACAGTGCGATGGGACCATAGGGAACCCCATTTCCATATGGGACAAAGCTGTATAGCTCGTGTCGGGACTGATTAGCAGACCCCTGAAAGAGTCTGCAGTTGTACTCAAATCCCAGCCTGCAAAGTGTTGTAATTGGGCTGAAAAGTAGTACGTTTGCGGTTGTGGGACAGTCAGTCCACCTTGATCCTTTGGAAACTGCAGAGTGGTCAGTTTAATACGGGCCACTCCACCTCTCCAAATAAGAGCCTGGAATTGTGAGTCTATGCGTTGGAACCAGTAATTTGATATCCATTATGTAAAATATACAATAATTGCGGGCCCAAATCATCTTAATGAGGTTTACACGTCGGTAACCGTCAGCGGCAACCAGCTATATTTTGATCCACCTATGGGCAGGCTGGTTGTATTGAAGTCAATCTATTGATCAATTTCAATGCAACTAGCTTGTCAGGTTTTTTTTTTTTGCTCGATCACTGCCGGTGGCTATAGCCACCGGCAGTCATCATTGTATTCTGATGGTGGGGAAAGCTCCCACTGTCAGAATAGAATAACGCAGCAGGATGGATTCCCCATCAACACTGACTGTGTTGATGGGAGAATCTAGCAATTTTCTTTCCTTCAACTGGTGATTGAAGGTAAGGAAATTGCACAATGTATGGCCTGTTTTAGTGACATGATATGAGTGACAACATCCCCAATAGGCTCACAGAAAGGATTATAAACAAAATAGAATATGTTAAAGTATATTTAAAGCAAAAATATTTAGTAATATTGGATAGATTAGGGGAGGATTAAAACTGAGATTTCCTTTCACTTCCTGTCCTGTAGACCCAATAGGGAGTAAGAGGATATTTTTCCAATCTGAGGCAAAAAAACCTTTAGGACAGTTATCACAGGAAATAAATTACCTCCATTGGAAGTTTACCCTCTATTCCTGCTCTGATGACAACTCCAAATTTTGGACATGACATTCATTCTTGGTGACACTGGTGATCAGATCAATTAGAGAGAGTAGAATCTCCCTAATGCCCCGTACACACAAGCTGATTTTCCGTCAGAAAAAACTTTCTCCGAACTTTCGACTGCCAAGAATGCGGTGACGTACAACACTACGACGAGCCGAGAAAATGAAGTTCAATGCTTCCGAGCATGCGTCGAATTGTTTCCGAGCATTTAGCGCGTCGGAATTTGTACAGACAATCAGAATTTCCAATTGGAACTTTTTCCGACCGAAAAATTGAGAACATGCTCTCAATCTTTTGCTGCCCGAAATTCCGCCAGCAAAAGTCAAATGGAGCATACACACGATCGCATTTTCCGACCAAAAGCTCTCATCGGACTTTTGCTGCAGGAATATCCGGTCTTGTGTATGGGGCATAACAGGGACACCAACAGGAATATACACTTGTCGGCAGTTTTATCCCTTCACCACTTTTTCTAAATCTAAAAAACAAAGATTTTTTCTTTAACTATACTTTAATTGTTTCCCACTCTATCGAAAACTAACTAGCTAAAGCAAGGCTTTAAACTTTACATCTGCTATTTTAAGCTGTTTTTTATAAAAGCATTTTGCCAAGGACATTAAAGCTCTGAAGAAACACTTCCACATCGAAATAAGAAAAATTGATGACTTACACATTTTTCATTTACCGGAATATTTGCATACTAATCTGTCTGATGTGCAGGGAGTTACACCATTTAGGAAGCCAGGCAATTGTGATTCATCTTTTCTATTACTCAGCATAGTTTGGTGAAATGCTTGCATATATGAAGAACATTAGCAATTTGCTAATTTAGGTGCTTTTGATTTGCCCATCACTAATTGCTACTATGTAAGTAACTTGTTGGAAGAATGTCATATGTAATGCAACAACAGTTAGGAACTGCAGAAACCCCCAGTTAGCCATGATTTTTTTTAATCCGTTATAGGTCAGATTTGGTAAAGTATTTCATACCTGAATGATTACTACCCAGTGCCAACATATTTCTGTATTCACCTTAAAAAAACAAAAAAAAAAAACGTTATATTTTGCAATAAAGAAGTGTTTATTTTTACTTTTAGACCTGTGTTTGGTATTTTTAATTAAAAAAAAAATAGGTTTTATGTTCTACAAGATCAAGCAACCTAGGGCTTTGGCTCAAGCTAGGCTTCACATTGCTTCATTTCTCATATCATCAGGCAACCTGAAGCAAAGGCCATAATTTATGCTGGTCCAGGTGAATCATGCAGTACTGCTCATTGGCATATTTTCTCCATAGACCCTAATAGCTTTTCCATTAAGGTCTACAGAGATGGAAGTGGGACTTGAATAGATTATGACCTTTGCCCTGGGTTGCCTGCTGATCTAAGGTCTGGCGGTTTAAAATTGCATGGGGAGGGCAAAGGGGGAGCATTTGGGATCAACATTTTGCAAGTATAGGTATCCCGTCATCTCTTGCACTCTCTATTGAGTTTCCCCATTTGCAGTACACCAAATTGGACAAAATATTGACTGTCTATGGCCAGCCTTAGTTCTAGTCCAGTACAGAACAGGCACAGCAATCACTTATGATTTTTGACAGGTTGTAATGAGGTTAAATTAATACAGGTATGTGGCTGTTTACCTAGATTTTTGCTTTATGCCCTATTTTTCTTTATATAGCAAGGAATTGATGTAACTGGTAAAACATGTATATAATGGGTAAAAGCAAATAATAAATTTGCCAATATTTTTTGTTTGATAGCTTGCCAGTTATTTGTACAAATAACTTAAAATTATACTCTGTGCTAATTGCCAAATTATTATTTTTTTTTTATAGGTAAAACAAGAGCTTACACTAGTCAGTTTTTAAGATTTTCAAGAGTTATATTTATGTGTTAAAAACAGCTTATGTTGCAATACTTCCCTTCAATCCGGAGCTGTCGCCTGCAATACTTTTCAGCTTCAAGATTTCTTCTGTCTTCTGGGTTGAATGATGGCCAGCCTCATTCAACCATCTTCATCTGAGCCTAGGCAGTTATAAACTTGCCCCCAGCCTGTAAATGGTTAGTGAAGGAGAAAAAGCACATGTTGAATTCATCTCTTTGTTACTCTTTTTAATTAGCTTCCAGCACATGAAATATCTGTCTCCTTGTGCTGTTTCTTCCTCTCCAACTCTAAGCTCTGCTGCACAGGGGCCTACAAGAGTCTAATACCAAGTCAAATTCAGATATTTACACTACTTGCATTTAAAACATACCTTGGGTGATGTATCAATGAATTGCATTCATTTGTGTCTTTTATATTAACTCTACCTTATGCTGTCAACATTGTGTTGTGATCTTGCTACTCATTTTTAAAATGTAAAGTACATAAAAGTGCATGTGTAATACTATGATTTAAAAAACTGTGGAAAAAAACATGTTGATTTTTTTTTTTTTTTAAGGTGTGTCCTGACCATTAATTTGGTCTGTTGATACAGAACCTACTCGCCACCTAATAGTTGCATGTGAAAAACCTCTGCCTTTCCTTTAAGGCCTCACAGATATGAGGATAATGGGTGATTTCTTAGCTTTAGTAACAGTTATGGGGCAATGTGGTGCTTTTCTGCACTTGATATTGTGGTGTTTTTTTAAACTAAAATAGCAGGACAATACCGCATACTATTGTATTCTTTTTTTTTTAAACTCTTTATTCCCTATTTTTTAAACAATACATTTCATATTTACAATGTTCCTTAGTATGTAACATTTCTTCTAATTCAATCATTTTCTATGAGATATGGTGCTTATACTTTACTTCTTCTAACCTCCTCTTAGCTCACTCTTCTCTCTGTCTCTTACCCCCCCCCCAAAAAAAAAAAGAAAGGAGGTAAAGTCCCTCGTTGGTAGTGCTTCCTTTTTCCACAAAGCCGGGATACAGGCTCTCGCCGCCGTGAGAAGATGCTTCATTAAAGATTTTTTATATTTTTCAACCGACATAGGAACGTTGTTTAATAAGAATGCAGCCGGGTTTTCTCCGAGCGACACGCCTGTAATTTTCCTTACTGTTTCCTCCACCGTTTTCCAATACTCTCTAATTTTCCCACATTCCCAAAAAATATGCAACATCGTACCCTCTGATTCTCCACATCGCCAACATACATTTGGAATCTGCGGGAATATTCCATGTAACTTACTTGGGGTCTTATACCATCTGGTGAGGATCTTATATCCCCCTTCCTGATATCTACATGCTATTGACGTTTTGTGGACAGAACTCAAATTTTTTTCTTTTTGCTTTTGGGAGAATGTGACCTTCAGTTCTTCTTCCCAGGCTCGTATAAAACCTAAATTTTCGGCAGCCTCTAGTCCTGTAATCATTTCGTAAAAATATGACAGGGAGTGTCTCAAGTTTTCACCGTCCAAGCAAATCTGCTCGAACCCCGACAATCCCCGGATTTCCGAATATTTTCTACCTTTTGAGCGAATATAGGCTCCCAACTGCATTACTCTGAAGTAGTCTAGCTCTGGGGTAAATTCACTTTCTATCTCCCCTCTTGTCATTAATCTTCCCTCTTTTGAGAAATCTATGACCCTGCTTATCCCCCTACGTCTTAAGTCGGAGAATTTCTGATCTATGATACCTGGCTTAAAATCTGGTGTGCCTAATATAGGTAACATAGGGCTAGATTCGGTTGATATCTTGTTTTTTTGTTAAATTCTTGTGGTTATGTTTAAAGTTGCCCCTATCAGTGGGTGTTTTTTTACTGCCATTGGAATATCCTTTCCAGCCATCCATGCCATCCCCTCCAAGGGGACTTTACTCGATGTTTGTTCCATCTTTACCCATGGCTTTTTTTCCTTGGCACACCATTCCATTACTCTAACTAGATGTGAGGCCTCCTGGTATTTACAGGGATCTGGAAACCCAATTCCTCCTTTTTCTTTGGGGAGAACCAAAATAGATCTCCGTACTCTTGCAGGCTTTCCAGCCCATATAAACCTCAGGAATCCTGACCGAAGCTCTCTCATAAAACTTTGACTTATTGTATTCTAACAAGGAGCAGCATCTGCTTTGTCACCAGAAAGTTCACTTGCTGTTGATCCTGTAAAACCATAAAAGTCCCTGACAAAATTGCATAGAAAAAAATATACCTCACAAAAAAATAAAGGATAAAACTAAACTGAAAACACTATAACCAAAGAAAAATGTTTTGCAATTTCTTTTTTTTTTTATAAAATTAAAAAATAGATATACAGTAAGATGCAAAAGTTTTAGGCAGGTGTAAATAAATTATTTAAATTAAGAATGCTTTCAGAAATAGACGTGGTAATAGTTTATTTTTATCAATTAACAAAATGGAAAGTAAATGAACAGAAGAGAAATCCAAATCAAATCAATATTTGGGGTGACCTCCCTTTGCCTTCAAAACAACATCAATTCTTCTAGATACACTTGCACACAGTTTTTGAAGGAACTGGGGAGGTAGGTTGCTTCAAACATCTTGGAGAACTAATCCCATTTTCATCTAAATTTTCATCACCAGTAATGTGTCATGTGCCCTAAACTTGCACTTAACAGGTCATGGAAGCAGATGGGATCTAGTGGATAAGTTACTTGTATATACTGCAGGCCAGGAAGGGCGTGTGGGTGCATCATTTACACTTGTTTTAAACTCCTAGAATGCAATGTCTTATTTTTGAGTTCCTGTATCTCTCTTGCAAGAAGCGAGAAGAAGCAGAGGCAATACGGTGCTGCTTCAGGTCCTCGACCATGCAACAGTTGCCAAGCAGGGCAAGGGATAGAAGTGACAGTTGGGATAAAATGATATGCCTGCACTCTGGCTAAAGATATTGTGGCAGACGAAAGAGAATTTCAAGAGGAGCTGGGTGTTCTGTGGGAGACTAAAATTCTCTAAAAGTACTCTTACCCCAGCGGCAAGTTTTCCTGATGCGTTGGTACCCCTTAACAGGCCCTAGCCCTGCTTATTCAGAGGTAAAACCTACTTGAAATAGGTATTATCAGTAACTAACATGTATAACTCATTTCATTAGCTTAAAACTCAGATTGGATGTTTGGAGAAGTGGTGGCCCTATTACAACAAGATCTACAGAAAATCAAGACAGAAAAGTGTTTATAGAGAGCATAGAGAATGACGTTGAGGTCAGACTGGATCCCCTTGCAATAGATTCCTCCTCTGCGCAGAAACTTGCTAAGGCTAATGCCCTTAAGAATGAGGCTATAGAGAACCGAATAGTCGGCCTACTGGAGTGAATGGAGGGCAGTAATCCTACTGAATTTGTAGAACAGCCACTACTATAAAATTTCAGAAGAGACTCTGCTGAAAGGAGCACTGGTGGGGGACCGAGAAGAGAGGATTGGGGCTGCAAACCATTGCACAGAGCAGGTCATGTTTGTTGTATATAAAAAAAAAATTACCTTTAGTATCACTTTAATGACCAGGACCAAATCCTGGCCAAATTTTCTCATTATCACCAATCAGTTTATAAGTCTAGGCTTTCCACAGCCCCTTCTGATATTTAAACCTATGTCCTGTAAATTAATCTATCCCAGCTGACACAGGCTCATAGGGAATTGCTTGACTTCCTAAGGTGGTAGCTGCATTCCCTAACAATAATGCACCAGGTGAACATGGCCTGTCAATTGAAGTATTCAAACATTATGCTGATATTTTGCAGGCTGAGCAGAATTTTCAATGAGGCCATTGAGAAGGTGACCTTCCACATTCTATGCAGGTGAACATCACTGTGTAAGGAGGTCATCATCTGCTTGATACACGCTTTAAGAGACCTATTTCTCTTCTTACTAGTGACAAAAAAGATCCTACCACAAGTATTATCCAGTTGAAGGTGATCAACTCATTAATGCTTGATGATCAAGCTAGTTTCATGCCAGACAAATCTATGGCCATGAATCAGTGTTTCTCAACTTTTTTTTAAATCAAGGCACCCTTTAAAATTCTGCACAATCTGAAACCACACCATTCTAAAATGGAAAAAACAAAACTAATAGTTTTACATAATGCACCAGCCTCCACACGTGTAGGACACCCAACATTACAGGGGATTTATTCATGTAAAGCAAATGAACCTTTGCATACTGGTACTGACTAGTATTCCAGTATTTTTCTTCTCCCTCAGTTTCTCTCCCTCTGCCAGCTAACACGACCCTAGTGCTGATGGAAAGAGGCAGGGAAGGGGCAAACAAAGCATGTATGTGGCCAACATCCTTCTTATCAAACAATAACATCATCGATTGTTAGTATGAGAGCAACTGGCGCCCAAGGTTATAATGCTGCACAATAAAAATCTGTGGCTTTGTGTAACAAAAAGGCAGGCTTGATCAACTCGTTGGCTTGTTCACAATTTCTGGGCAATTTTTATGTGTTTTTTGCCAAGGCACCCCTGAAGAACCCAGGAGGCACCCCAAGGTGCTACAGCACCCTGGTTGAAAAAGGCTGCCATAAATATACACCGGCTTTACCTTAATATGCAGACCCCAGTTGTTGTCTGTTGTTTATTTAGAGTAGTTAACACAATATTTACTTAAATTTGAGACGGTATGGGGTACATGGCTTACAAGTCACAGGATGCCCACCCTAGACTTAATAACCCTTCTTTTGGGATAGTAACTTATTTAAACCATAGTTTACTTCTATCTTGAGTACCCTTCCCTGGTTAACTAAGGAGTATGCTGACTGGATTTTGTGACAACTCCATTTTTTTCTTTTTTGCTAAATCTTTATTTACACAGTCTTATGCCCCGTACACACGGTCGGATTTTCCGACGGAAAATGTCCTATTGGACAATGTTGTCGGAAATTCCGACCGTGTGTAGGCTCCATCGGACTTTTTCAGTCGGATTTTCCGACGGATAACGTTTTATCTCCTGCTCTCAAATTTTCCGACAACAAAGTCCTATCGGACTTTTTCCGATCGTGTGTAGCGAATTCCGACGGACAAAGTGCCACGCATGCTCAGATCACATTACAAGACCCAAGCTATTGGCTACTAACCTCTACGTAGTCCCGTCGTAGGCAACAAACGTCACCACGTTCAGAATGATCGAATTTTCCGACAACTTTGTCCGACCGTGTGTATGCAACACCAGTGTCGGACAAAATCCGTCGGAAAAAATAAGATGGATTTTGTGGTCTGATTTTCCGACCGTGTGTATGGGGCATTAGAATGTATAACAGCATACCAATCTGGACATGAAACAAAAATAGGCATCCAGTTACATAAGACCACATAGTTTCACAGGCACCCCGACAAGATCATTCTCTCCAGGCTGTCCCAGGGGGCTATTATCATACTTTGAACAGTAGGGCTAGCTAAGAGTATGGTCTGAAAAGGCATGAAGAGGGCTTAGAGCCAGAGCCCATTGGAGCCTAATACAAAAAGCTCTAAATGATGTCCCTAGTCTAACAACATAAAGATAAGCTGTCAAAAATTAAAGATTTATTTATCCGCATTCAAGGAAATCGCAATAACAAATGTTTATACATGTCAGAAGTGTATAAACTGAAGATTTCCTGTGTAAAGGTATTAGGCTTTTGCCAGTATTGAGAAGCTGAGATATCAAGGATCATTTGTATTTACCAACAGGCAGATGGGTAGCATGAAATACCACAGGAGGATGATCATTCTCCAGCTGAAATTGGGTACAGTAGCAATCTGTATAGCATAGGTAGAAGTTTGGTTGGTTGGTCAATCTCCACACACATAGTCTCAAAAAGGTGAGAATATTTCTGGGTTATATCGTGCCTTGTAGACACTGTTGCGCTGTGGAATATGCTTCCAGGTATCCAGTGGGGTAATGCCCCATTACTTCCTAAGCTCTGACAAAGATTTCATTTTTAGAAACTGAAAGCATCTGACCCCTGCTGGACTGAAAAAAAGTGGGGGGAGGGGCAAACTAGGGGAAACCTCACAGTGGATAAAGAAGGAAGAGGGGACAGTCTTTATCTCTTGTTCAATCTATCCCAGATTGCCAAAGTAGAGTAGGGTAACAGAGGTATGGAGTCTGACAATCCCCCATGGGCACTATTGAGCCATGGACCATGTGCCAGGTTACAGCCTGCCAGCATTTTCTATAAGGGCACCCATATTTTATCATGGATATGAAGGTTCCAGTTAACAATGCAAGCCAATGCATTACCCTGACAGTATAAGAAGTGATCTGGAAGTCCTAGACCTTCTCTATCTTTGGCTCAATGCAGAAGGATAAACGGGGAGGTTTACCATTCAATACAAACCTTGTCACCTCAAGTCGGGCCTGTTGGAAATAGATCTTAGGCAGTTTTGCAGGGACCATTTGGAAGAAGAATAAAAAATTGGAAAGAATCATAGTTACATAGTTAGGTGTGGTTAAAAAAATAAACAAGTCAATCAAGTCCAACCTATGTGTGTGACTATATGTCAGTATTACATTGTATATCCCTGTATGTTGTGGTCGTTCAGGTGCTTATCTAATAGTTTTTAGAAACTATTGATGCTCCCCGCTGAGACCACCGCCTGTGGAAGGGAATTCCACTTCCTTGCAGCTCTTACAGTAAAGTCTCTATGTAGTTTAAGGTTAAACCTCTTTTCTTCTAATTTTAATGAGTGGCCATGTTCCTTGTTAAACTCCCTTCCGCTAAAAAAGTTTTATCCCTATTGTGGGGTCACCAGTATGATATTTGTAAATTGAAATCATATCCCCTCTCAAGCGTCTCTTCTCCAGAGAGAATAAGTTCAGTGCTCGCAACCTTTCTTTATAAGTAATATCCTCCAGACCCTTTATTAGCTGTGTTGTCCTTCTTTGTACTCGCTCCATTTCCAGTACATCCTTCCTGAGGACTGGTGCCCAGAACTGGACAGCATAATCTAGGTGCGGCCGGACCAGAGTCTTGTAGAGCTGGAGAATTATTGTTTTATCTCTGGAGTTGATCCCCTTTTTAATGCATGCCAATATTCTGTTTGTTTTGTTAGCAGCAGCTTGGCATTGCATGCCATTGCTGTGCCTATCATCTACTAGGACCTCCAGGTCCTTTTCCATCCTAGATTCCCCCAGAGGTTCTCCCCCCAGTGTATAGATTGCATTCATATTTTTGCCATCCAAATGCATTATTTTACATTTTTCTACAATAAACCTCCTTTGCCATGTAGTTGCCCACCCCATTAATTTGTTCAGATCTTTTTGCAAGGTTTCCAAACATCCTGCGGAGAAGTTATTGCCCTGCTTAGCCCTGCTTAGCTTAGTATCGTCCGCAAATACAGAGCTTGAACAACAGAGGCTGTGGACAGGCGCACTCTATGATTTGTTACAAACCCTCCAGCAGCACTGAATGTGCATTTAGAAAGAACGCTGGATGCAGGACAGGCCAGTAGCTCAATTGCATATTGAGTAAGTTCTGGCCAGTGGTCCATCCTCAAGACCCAGTAACCCAGTGGATGCTCTGTTGGAAAGGTCTCCAAGTCTGCTCTTGGCCCTAGATATTACTGCACCATGTAATGCAGACACTGGTGATGGTTGCTTGAACCGATCAGACCTTGGCGCTGAGGACAGAAAAATTATTTAAAGGCATCGGACAGCTAGCCACCATCTCCACAGCTCTTCCTCTGACTGAACGAAGCCTCAGCAACACGTTGTCCAGCACCAGGGAATTGTAACCTTCCAGGGTCTGGAAATGCATTGCACAAACCTTTCTTCAAGGCCTCCTGAAGATGTTTCATCCTCTGCGCCTTCTGCAAAGGCAGGATGAGTTCTTTAACCTTGTAACGTGGCTCAAGAAGGGTTGCCAGCCAGTAATGATCCCTCTCATTGATACCACGAATCCTAGGGTCCTTTTGCAGGCTTTGCAGAATCAGGGAGGCCATGCAGCGTAAGTTTACTGAGGCATTCAATTCTGAATCCTCTGGGTCACTAAGGATCACATGATTCGTAACAACCTCCTCCCAGCCACGTACAACTCCTTGGGTTTCTGGGGACTGAAAAATCATCCCTGGAAGACTGATGCTGAGTGTTATCCACCACGTCCATTCTGGCACAATCCTCCTTCTCCCCTTCTTCCTGTGTGTTTGGCAGGCCCACAAGAATACTATCTGGATAAAGGGGGCCTTGAGAGGTAAGAAAGTCTTCTTCATCCCGCTGTCCTGCCTCAAGTGCCCTGTCCATTATTCCACAAAGCGTTTGCTCCAACAGGAAGACAAGAGCAACAGTGTCACTGATGCATGCATTGTCGCTGCTCACCATCCTTGTGGCCCCCTAAAAATGGTGACAGGACAGTGCATGCATCCTTGATCAGTAGCCACTGGCGTGGCAAAAAGAAGCCAAGCTCTCCTGACCCTGTTCTGGTGCCATACTCGCACAGGTACTCATTGATGGCCCTTTGCTGTGTGTGCAGCCAATGTAGCATTGCCATCGTTGAGTTCCACCTGGTGGGCATGTCACAAATGAGGCGGTTGGTGGGCAGGTTGCATTCCCTTTGAATGTCAGCCAGCCGAGCACTGGCATTGTATGACTGGCGGAAATGACCACAGACTTTTCTGGCCTGCCTCAGGAGATCCTGTAAGCCTGGATACCTGCTCAAGAACCGCTGCACCACCAAATTCAGGACGTGTGCCAAACATGGAACATGGGTCAAGTTTTCCTTTCGGAGAGTGGAGAGAAGGTTGGTGCTATTGTCGCATACAACCATTCCTGGCTGAAGATGGTGTGGTGGTACAACCACCTCTGAGCCTGCCCCTGCAGAGCTGACAGAATCTCTGCCCCAGTGTGGCTCCTGTCCCCTAAGCAGACCAACTCAAGCACCACATGGCATCTTTTTGCCTGACTGCTTGCGTAGCTCCTTGATTGCTTACGGAGCACCGCTGGTTCAGAGGACAAATCTTCAGAAGAGGCCATAGAGGAAGAAGAAGAGGAGGGGGTGGAGGAAAGAGCCTTGGCAGAATCACCACTAGCATTTTGGAGGTGTGGTGGTGGAACAAGCTCCAACAATACCGAACCCTGTCCTGCATCCTTCCCAGCAGAGTTACTCAGTGCACGGTGAAGGAAATGTAACATCCCTGCCTGCTGGACCATGAGTCAGTGGTAATATGCAACTTACTGCTGACCGCCCTGTCCAACAAGGCCAAAACATTTCCTTCCACATGCCGTTAGAGAGCCGGATTGGCCTTCCGTGAAAAGAAATGGCGTTTTGGAACCTGCCACTGAGGTACAGCACATTCCACAAATTCACGAAAGGGGGCAGGGTCTACCAGCTAAAAAGGCAGCAGCTGCAGTGCTAGCAATTCGGCCAAGCTAGCATTCAGACGCTGAGCATGTGGATGGCTGGGACCAAATTTCTTTTTACGGTTCAGCAACTGGGGTAGGGAAATTTGCCTGCTAAAATCAGATGGTGATGTACTGGTAGCAGATTGGCTGCAAGTACTTAGGACACCTATTGCTATACATTCATTATTCTCAGTGCAGGTTTTTGAGAGGACTGAGGTATAGTGGGGTTGGAGATCCCAGATGAGGAGCAAGGAGAAGTCCCCCTTTTTCTTTGATGTGGGTCTTTCAAGTGCTGTTGCCAACGGACTGTATGGCAGGTCGTCATATGTCTGGTCAAGTATGTGGTGCCCAAGCGGTTGCTGTTCTGGCCATGCTTGATCCACTTCAGACATAGGTTGCAAACAGCAACGGTGCGATCTGCTGCACATGTGTCAAAAAAGGACCACACCAGGTAACTTTTAAATGTCAGCGGGAGTCAGCAGTTCCCTGCACCTGCGGAGCTCTGTGGTGTGATGCAATAGGGTGGCTGCCCTTAAGCTGCCCCAAGAGGACATCCTGCCTCGTTGGAGTTGTGCCTCCTCCTCTTCCTCCTCCTCTCTTCTCTCAGGCACCCAAGTAGAGTCAGTAGGTGGCACTGTTACCTTTGGCATTAGTATGATAGATTACAGTGAATTCAGGTTATGAGTGATCATGTTTTTCTCAGCCAATCAGCAGGAGTTTCTTTGGCCGCTGAGGCTCCTGAAATAGGCTATTTATTTAGAGAGAGTCAGGTGATCAGGGTTCTTTCCACCCGGGCTGCGGCATGGGTGTGTGTGGAGCAGCAGCCGAGGTGTAGGCCTAAAGCCTGGGGCTTAACCACGTGTAAAGGGGCTTGGCCTGATCACTGCCAGGAGGCAAGGAAGAAGTCAACCACTCTTGTTTCCGGAGGCAGAAGTTAAGGGATGGAGTTCTGAAGGAGTACCAGAGGAGACTCTTCATCAGCTGGGGACTGTGAAGTAGTTGGGAAAGCTTCAGGAGAGAACTCATCCACAGAGTGCAGCAGGTAGCTGTGAGGAAAGCTTGAAGAATCCAGCGGGTAGCTGTGAGCTAAGCTTGAGGATCTACAATGGGATACTTGAGTAAAGTTGTTGCTATAGGAGAAGCAGTTTCTATGAAATACAGATTGCTGCATTTAGCTTTATGGCCTTTTTTCTGTATTGCTGTCTGCCTAGTTTTATTTTTGTCCCAGGAGTCTGCCAAGTTGCTATTGCATTTGTCTAGGGGTATCCTGTGCCTTACCCCTCTCTCCCATTATTCCTGTTAAGAGAAATAAAACTCTCTTTGTTAATTTTTAAAAGTGTAGGTGGAGAGAATTACAGCGCTAAACTCAAAAGAAAACAGTGAAGTATAGCAGCAGCACTAGAATAAGACAAGTATTCAATGGATAATGAAGGAAGGAGAGTGCAGCGCTAAGAAGTGAATGGTAGTGACACCATTCAGCTATAAAGGTAAATGGCGGTAATACCCTTCAACTCCTCGAATAGTGATAAGAGGGGTAAAGTGTAAACCTACATAAACATGACAAATATCTATTCCTCAGTGATAACTATAGGAAAGAAACCTGTAAAAAAAGAGTGCAAACAGTGGTGGTGGTGCACCCAATGAGAAGCACCAATAACATATATTCCTCTATAATATCTGGGGGAAATAATGTGAACCTAAAACAAAAAAATAACAGCACAAATGATATTTTGAGTGAAACACATTAAAGTCCCAAGAACGAGTCCTCAATATTGATTGGGGAACTAATTCCTAGATGCATTTGAAGTGGAAATAGTCGTATCAGGTAATGTTAAAACAACAAAAAGTCCAAAGTGGTGAACTGTGGATGACTTGAGACCCAAACGGTCCTAAACCGAATCTTCAGGTATACACACTTGAATGTGAGAGAATAAAGATGTACGCTTACCGGAACTGGTGGACTCCCTGTCAGCAACAGGGAGTCAAACGGGCATAAAGAGGCTCTAGGTAGCCTACAATCTCGATGTCCCAGGCAGACAGACGAACTGTGCAGAGTCCCTCACAGCTGGGCCAACAGGATCGATCCTTCAGGAGAAGATGGCTGTCATGGAGTCTGGGTACCCATGGAAAGGATGGAATCTCCTGGACGGCTACTTAATGGATGGAGAGTGATGTAGGCAGATGGTGGACGCTCACTTGTGGATGAAGTGAGAGTGGACTTGGAGTACTCTCCCGATGGATGTCCAACCATATAGAGAAAAAACAATCGGAGGAGACTCCAATAGTATAGATCAATAGAGTAGGTTTTTATTTAAAAACCAATTACAAAAAAACAAATGGTAGGATAAAAGTGATCACAATTAAAAGCAGTGTGGGTGTAGGTATGTCCTGGCCCGACGCGTTTCGTCTGTAGTAGACTTCAACTGGGGCATATAACCATTCACCTACACTGCACATATATATATAGATATCAAAACATGATTACCATCCAATCAGAGAATGTTTACATGTGACATGACAATTACCTAGTCTGATAGGACCAGATCCGATCATGTGATGGGAAATGTGATCCCCCAGGGGATAGAGTGGCCAATAGGATGAGATAGTGGCAAGATGAGAAGCCCTGATAGGTGTCAACCTGACAACACCATCTCCAAACAATTGGACAGAGGCACATGTAAAAATGGCGCCAAACAGGAAAGCCAATGAGTGATCGAGCAGAACCCCTGGGCGGGGTCCACAGTCCCCATTGGATCGGAAATGGTTGATGAAAACATACTCTGGGCCAATCACCATAAAGAGCCAATGGGCGGTATCCTTAAGCCACCAATGACACAACACTAAATGGGCTTCAAACAGGAACACGCGTGACTAACATCAAGGTCGAACTCCATTGGGTAGTAACATCCAATGGAGCGACGCTAACACCATGCTCATTCCCGTCCTCTAATGTGTGCACATGCGACTATCTAACTGGCCGGTCCAATGAGACCGGACAATGATGTCACATGTGCCCTGCAGTCCAATGAGGGGGCGGGCATTCAAATCAATGGAGATCCCGCGCCGATCACGTGACATGTGGTCACCTGACACACCAGAGGTCAGATGACTATTCGGGACCAAGGGGAGGGCGGCGCCACAGGCGCTGAGCGTATCAATAGACTGGCAGACACTCTGAAAAGCAGAGGAGGCCGTCTAGGGACTAGTGAAGGTCACATGACCAAGCTAAAGCTTAACGCGTGCGTGATGACGTCACGCGTAAGAGGCTAGATAGTGAACTAAAAAGGGACCGGGATGCAATACAGGAAAACAAAACTTTCTATCTGGACAGTTAAACGTGCAGAAACACGGTTTTAGTAAGGACTACTCCTCCCCTTGTTCCTCAATCTAGGACCAGTGACCTCTAGTGGTAAAATAAAATGATAAAATGAAATATACAAAAATAAGATAAAGATGACGCACTAGCGCCATCTTGTGTAAATTTAACATAGTGAACGGATAAACATTCCAAGTGGTAAATTTTAGCATAATGTAGACCCATTCTAAATGCAATAGGATGGGACAAGTGGACACAAATAATATGTGAGAAAACCAACATGGAAAGTGGACAACTAACTGTATCCACCTACAACTCATAAATCTAACTCGTGGACATATCTGAAGCCACGAAGATATATGAATGAAGAGCTAAATAATGACTAAGGACTGAAGCAATGGTAAATAGAAAAATATAAATGAAAAAGTGTATAAACCGAATCAAGCTGTGTTAATAAAAGAGTTAATGTCCCACTCGACATTCAAACCGAATGGCGAGTAGGTACGGAGCTCGTAGATCCAGTAGGTTTCAAGGCGAGAAACACCCCGCACACGGGACTCTCCTCTCCAGTGAGGGACGAATTGGTCAATGACCAGAAATTGTGTCCCAATGGGATCACGCTGGTGGCATTCTAAATAGTGTCGGGGAACGCTATGGTTGGTTTTGCCTTTTTTGATGTTGTTAATGTGCTCATTTACCCGGATGGAGAAGGTCCTAATTGTGCGTCCAATGTACTGTTTTTTACATGGACAGGTCAAAAGGTACACAATGTAACGAGTCGCGCAAGTGGTGAAACATTTCATGGAATAGATACGTGAAGTAGTGGAAGACTGGAACGTCTCACTCTTTCTCCTGCCGCTGATGTTATGTAAACACACATTACACCTACGGCAGGGAAAGTATCCCTTACATTGAAAAAAGAAGGAAACCTTTTTGGGGGGATCAATAACATTAGGGGCGATCTGGCCCTGTATAGATCTAGCACCCCTGAATATGACACCCGCTTTTTCAGGTATTGCGGAGTGGAGAACTCTATCGTTCTGAAGTACTCCCCAATGTTTTTTTATGATATGTTTAATTTGCATGGACTGTACGGAAAAGGTGGTAAAAAAGGACCATTTGAATTTCATGTCAGTAGTCTTTTTGGTTTGTGTTTCTAGTAGGGCCTTACGATCTAACTGATGAATACGGTCAATCTCCCCATTAAGATCTTCTGACCTGTAACCCTTTTCCAAAAAACGTTGTCTGAGTACAGCGGCCTGTCTGGAGAAGTCTTCCACCCTAGTACAATTCCTCCGTAAACGGAGGAATTGACTACGAGGCACTGATTTGAGCCATTGGGAATGATGGCAACTATCGACCGGAATGTACCCATTCCGGTCGGTAGGTTTAAAATATGTACTAAACTGTAGCTTCTGATCGACAACTTTGATCTCAAGATCCAAAAAGTTGACACTAACAGAACTGGCCTCATGGCATAAGCGTATGCCCCTGTCGTTGGTATTGAGCAAAGATATGAATGTATCCAGCGACTCGCGATTACCCCTCCATAGGAGGAGGATGTCGTCTATGTACCTCGCCCAGAAGACCAATTCTGGTCTCCTGAGGGCATAGACGACATCCTCCTCCCATTTGGCCATAAACAAGTTCGCGAGGCTGGGCGCAAACTTGGCACCCATCGCCACTCCGCGCTTTTGTAAATAGAACCTGTTCTGAAACCAGAAGTAGTTGTGCTGAGCCGCGAATCTAAGCAGATCCATGATAAAGTTCCGCTGTATAAGGGGTATCGAAACACTCTGAGATAGATAGTGTTCGACTGCCTCGAAACCTAAATTGTGCGGAATGCACGTGTAGAGTGCAGCCACATCTGCTGTTACCAATAGCGTATCATCAAGGTGGGTGACTACTTCCAGTTTTCTGATGGTATCGCCAGTGTCCTTCAAATATGAAGGCACGAGTTTAACCAACGGCTGCAGGTAAAAATCGACATATTTGCCTATTCTAGCCGTAACGGAATCAATCCCGCTGACTATCGGCCGCCCCGGAGGGTGAACAGGATTTTTATGTACCTTAGGAAGGTAATAGATTGTGGGAATCCGAGGTACTACGGGTATCAAAAAACTCCTCTCTTTCTTATCAAGAATACCTAGAGACGAGCCTTCCTCAACAAGGGCGGTCAAACCCCTTTTAAAAAAAGTAGTGGGGTCGTTGGGAATAAGAGTATATGTGTCAGTGTCACTCAAGATAGTATCCATTTCCTTAATATAATCGTCTTTATCAAGAACGACTATACCACCGCCTTTATCGGCTGGCCTAATGATTAAATTCTTTCGATCACACAATTGCTTCAGTCCTGTTTTAACTTGATGGTTAGTATGTACCTTTTTATTGGGTAGTCTCTCGAGGTCTTGTAAGACCAAACTACGAAAAACCTGTAAGGAGGGGGCCATCGCCCCAGGAGGATTAAACAACGAGGGGTTGGATAGTCCTGAATGAACCTGACCATCTGATACCCTAGTGGTATTGTACATAGGTGTAGTAAGAAAATGTCTTTGTATGTTTAATTTTCGGACAAATTTTTGGATATCGATGAAAGTAGAAAACTTGTTCAAAGTCCTGGGAGGGACATATTTGAGACCCTTGTCAAGAACAAGCTTTTCTTCATCTGATAAACAAACAGTACTTAAATTAAATATGCCCGAACTGGTCAGGTCCTTTTTCTTTTGGCTTTGGACCCGCCGGCCACCTCGGGTCCCTCGTTTCCTTTTGAATTTCCCGGATAGTCTTGCACAGACCTGGGAAAATCCAAAGGATATGAACGTCCATCTCCATTGGAGTTATACTCATATGGAGAACGGAGATAAGACTCATCGTCTCTCCCCATATATCCATATGTATCATAATGTACATCATTCCTTCTAGTCTCTGGAGCAGGGAATGGACGTGAGTTTTGTCGAGTGGGAGTCCTATAGCCATTCTCTTGACCGCCATGGTAGTAATCTTCACGTGAACCATGCCAACCAGTAGAGTGTCCTCTAGGACTGTTATAATGGTGAGTGTCTCTATATGGACCCTGGTAAGCACCTCTGTTTTTATTATTAGGGGGGCCCCTGCCTCTAAGGTTTGGAGGTGGATATCCGTTAGAATTATACGGTTTCCCCCGGGGTTCAAAGTTTTTAGGAGGTGCAGGTTTGCCTGGTTGGGACACAGGAAGGGGTCGTATAGACCCTTCTGTATAATGGGGATCGTACATCAATCTCCTATCGGCACTAGGGTTATCAGACTGTGTAACCTCCATTTCTGGGTTAACATTGGCAGAGATGACTTTTTTCTGCCAGTTAAAGACAGTCTTAGATTTATAATCCTTAACATCCCTGTTATATTTTTTCTGTTTTTTTATTCTTTGGTCCTTCTCCTCTTTCTCCAAATGATTTTTAAGATTAGTAGAAAGGGAGATATACTCAGCGGACGTTTTGTAAGGACTCAGCTTTTCTTTGAGATCTTTGATCTCTTTATCGATATTAGTGAGTTTCAATTGCTTTCTTTCGATTAGAAATGTGAGAAGCTGAATACCCACTTCATTGAAATAGCCAAACCAAATATCGGTGTCCATATCTCCTTGTTGAGGGGAAACATCCCACCTCAAACCTCTGGGAACCATCTTTTCTCTAACGTATTGTTCAAGAAAAGCTGTATCCCATTGGATATGAATCTCTGTGGTCATGAGATTTTTAAGTCTCATGAACATACCGCTAATCTCTGTTTCAGATCCGGTAGAGGAAAAAACCACATCAGTGTTGAGTAACCTGGAGGTTCTATATTCAAAAACGTCCATATCTCTAAAGACGTGTGAGTAGCTGCTATAATTAAAAAAGTCAATGTGAAAATGTGTAGGTGGAGAGAATTACAGCGCTAAACTCAAAAGAAAACAGTGAAGTATAGCAGCAGCACTAGAATAAGACAAGTATTCAATGGATAATGAAGGAAGGAGAGTGCAGCGCTAAGAAGTGAATGGTAGTGACACCATTCAGCTATAAAGGTAAATGGCGGTAATACCCTTCAACTCCTCCCCTTAATTTTTAAAAGTGACTGGCCCCAATCTATCCAACTTGCACTACACCCACCATGCCTAGTAATCTGCACTCTGAGGAGGAATGTCAGCCCTCCCTGTCTCTGGGGGTCACCACCAGGCCTCTGGAGGTTGGGGAGAGCGGTATATAAGATAGCAGCACATCTGTGTATTTTAAAAAATAAGATCTGGTGAGTTTTTAGGCACTTGCAGAATCTTGGTTGGTGAGACATCCTGTTCCAAATCCAAAATGGCTTGGGAAGGCAGCCTTTTTCTCTTTTGATGGGATTTGTGGGGTGTACAGGTATAATGGTTAAGCTTATACTCGCTTATAATGTGATAATATCCAAATTCAGTTTTGTTTCATGTTGCCCAGTGACTCCATGAAAAAAAAAAACACTTATGACATATTGCATATGGAAGACTGTATTGTTTTTATATAATAGAACCTTTAACCGGTTCCCGACCGGCGCACGACGATATACGTCGGCAGAATGGCACGTACAGGCAAGAGGGCGTATATATAAGTCCCTCCTTAATGCCTGCCGTGCCATCGGGAGCGCGCCGGGAGCGGCGTGCTCCCGCGCCGGTCGGGACCCCCGTGAGCCCGGTCGCGGGTCCCGCAGACTCGATCGCCGCGGGGACACCCGCGATCGTCTCACGGGAAGGCTGAATGGAGAGATGCGGAAGTACACAGCATCTCCCCGTTCTGCCTAGCAACTAGTGACGCCGATCTCTGCTCCCTGTGATTGGAGCAGAGATCAGCATTCACTAGCTGACAGCCATGCCCCCCCACAGTAAGAAACACACTCCTAGACATACCTAACCCCTACACTGCCCCCTTGTGGTTAACCCCTTCACTGCCAGTGTCATTTATACAGGAATCAATGCATTTAAATAGCATTGATTGCTGTATAAATGAAAATGGTCCCAAAAATTTGTCAAAAATGTCCGATGTGTCCGCCATAATGTCGCAGTCACAATAAAAATAAAAATTATTAATAAAAATGCTATAAAACTATCCCCTATCTTGTAAACGCTATAACTTCTGCGCAAACCAATCAATAATCGCTTATTGCGTTTTTTTTACCAAAAATATGTAGAAGAATACGTATCGGTAATAAAAACCGCAGGGGCGATCAAATACCACCAAAAGAAAGCTCTATTTGTGGGAAAAAAAGAATTCAATTTTGTTTGGGAGCCACGTCGCACGACCGCGCAATTGTCAGTTAAAGCGACGCAGTGCCGAATCGCAAAAAGGGGCCTGGTCCTTTGGCTGCAAATTGGTCCGGTCTGAAAGTGGTTAATAAAGGTTAAGAAAAAAAAAATAGATAATGAGATAATTATAAATACCCAGCCCATATTTGTATAGATGTAAATTGTTCACCTGGTAAAATTACATGAATGGTAACAGTCCCACATTGCCACATTGCCACATGAGCTTCCAATTTAGACTACAAGTGGTTCAAGCATTACAACTGTTCTCACCATCAAGAAACACAGCCTGAGAAATGGCATGCAAAAACAACAGAGGAAAAGTGGTGAAAACTAGTATTTATAGTTATGATACACAGTGATTTAGCAAACTAAATGTCATTCATTAAGTGTTTACTTTAATGTAAATTATTATTATTATTTTTTTATAATCTTTATTTTATAATTTTTTCATTTTAAACAACATACATAAAATAAATTTGACAAAGAGAAATAAATATTCTATACAATAAACACATTATATTAAAAATGTCTCCTCTTCTTCATTATATACAGTGGTGTGAAAAAGTGTTTGCCCCCTTCCTCATTTCCTGTTCCTTTGCATGTTTGTCACACTTAAGTGTTTCGGAACATCAAACCAATTTAAACAATAGTCAAGGACAACACAAGTAAACACAAAATGCAATTTGTAAATGAAGGTGTTTATTATTTAAGGTGAAAAAAAATCCAAACCATCATGGCCCTGTGTGAAAAAGTGATTGCCCCCTAAACCTAATAACTGGTTGGGCCACCCTTAGCAGCAACAACTGCAACCAAGCGTTTGCGATAACGTGCAATGAGGCTTTTACAGCGTCCTGGAGGAATTTTGGCCCACTCATCTTTGCAGAATTGTCCTAATTCAGTTACATTAGAGGGTTTTCGAGCATGAACGGCCTTTTTAAGGTCAAACCACAACATCTCAATAGGATTCAGGTCTGGACTTTGGCTAGGCCACTCCAAAGTCTTCATTTTGTTTTTCTTCAGCCATTCGGTGGTGGACTTGCTGGTGTGTTTAGGATCATTGTCCTGCTGCAGAACCCAAGTTCGTTTCAGCTTGAGTACACGAACAGATGGTCGGACATTCTCCTTCAGGATCTCTTGGTAGACAGCAGAATTCATAGTTCCTTTTATCACGGCAAGTCTTCCAGGTCCTGAAGCAGCAAAACAGCCCCAGACCATCACACTACCACCACCATATTTTACTGTTGGTATAATGTTCTTTTTCTGAAATGCAGTGTTCCTTCTACGCCAGATATACTTGGACACACACCTTCCAAAGAGTTCCACTTTTGTCTCATCGGTCCACAGAATGTTGTCCCAAAAGTCTTGGGGATCATCAAGATGTGTTGTGGAGAAATTGAGACGAGCTTTGATGTTCTTTTTGCTCAGCAGTGGTTTTCTCCTTGGAACTCTGCCATGCAGGCCATTTTTGCCCAGTCTTTTCCTGATGGTGGAGGCATGAACGCTGACCTTAACTGAGGCAAGTGAGGCCTGCAGTTCCTTGGACGTTGTTGTGGGGTCTTTTGTGACCTCTTGGATGAGTCGTCGCTGCGCTCTTGGGATAATTTTGGGCGGCCGGCCACTCCTGGGAAGGTTCACCACTGTTCCATGTCTTCGCCATTTGTGGATAATGGCTCTCACTGTGGTTCGCTGGATTCCCAAAGCTTTGGAAATGGCTTTATAACCCTTTCCAGACTGATAGATCTCAATTACTTTCTTTCTCAATTGTTCCTGAATTTCTTTGGGTCTCGGCATGATGTGTAGCTTTTAAGGATCTTCTGGTGGACCTTACTGTGTCAAGCAGCTCCTATTTAAGTGATGCATTGATTGTGAAAAGGTGTGGCAATAATCAGGCCTGGGTGTGGCTAGAGAAATTGAACTCAGGTGTGGACAACCACAGTTATAGTATGTTTTAACAAGGGGGGCAATCACTTTTTCACACAGGGCCATGATGGTTTGGATTTTTTTTCACCTTTAATAATAAACACCTTCATTTACAAATTGCATTTTGTGTTTACTTGTGTTGTCCTTGACTATTGTTTAAATTGGTTTGATGTTCCGAAACACTTAAGTGTGACAAACATGCAAAGGAACAGGAAATGAGGAATGGGGCAAACACTTTTTCACACCACTGTATTATCCTATTAGAATCTGACATTTGGGCGATTTCTATCTTTCAATACATTTTAAAGTTATGCTTAAGATTCAGGAAAGTAACTATCAAAGGATTCATTCACTCAATCTACATATGTGGCTACGATATCTATTTCCCCTATATATATCAATAGCTGTATCTGTATTTAAAGTAGTAACCGTTGTTATTCACATCCTGAAGTTAATATTAAATATCTTTTACGCACCCATATAAACCAAGACTTACAGATTAACGCATAAAAGACAGACACCTCAAACATACTTAAGACAAAAAAAAGAAAAAGAAAAAAGAAGAAGGGGGGATTCTGTCAAGCAGTGCTAAAAATATTTTTATAGTATTGCAAAGGTCTGAAATTCATCCCATTGTTGCCATATCTTTAAGATTTGTTCCTCTGAGCTCTCTTCTGTCATTATTGCTTGTTCCAATTATCGCACTTCGCTCATCTCACATGCCCACTCTACTATTGAGGGGCCTGTCACCTTCCGCCATTTTCGAGCTATAACCGTACGTGCTGCAGTGAGCATGTGTCTTAAAGTATATATTTTTAAAGATTTTATTGATCCATGAATAATTCATAGTACAGCAATATATATATATATATATATATATATATATATATATATATATATATATATAGTTGCATAGTAGATTATGTAATTTTCTGATATATATTAAAAATCTTATATATATCAATATATACTTATATATCGATATATACTAAAATCTTAAAAATATAAAAACTTTTGGGCAATAAAAACATATATGTGACATTGTACCCTTTGCACTAAGACACCTCCAGCATGTTTCTTGATTTTCAACATTCATTTTATGCATATAAACCGGACATCGATACCATCTTACTAATATTTTGTAGTTTCTTTCTTGATGTCTAGTTTATATGGACAATTTAAGGGTTAAGAGGAACGACGTTTGCCATTCAGAGCTGGGAATTGTCATCTCTAGTTCTTCCCATTTAGTTAAATATGTTAATTCTTCACCGCTATTTTTAGGGAGCAAATATGTATAAATGGTAGATAGGACATGAGTTGGTTTTTGTTCTTATAGAATTAGTTGTTCAAATTCATTTAATGGTCTATCTAATGGAGAATTTTGTGTCAAGGATTGAATATATGTTTGTAGTTGTTGATGTTGCATCCATTTAGGCCTAATCTCCAAACCCAGATCACTTGTATGATATATATATATATATATATATATATATATATATATATATATATATTTTGTTTAATTTGTGGTTGAACTGGATGGACTTGTGTCTTTTTTCAACCTAACTAACTATGTAACTATGTAACTTAACGGGGGGAGTTTGCCATCCATTAAGGTCTGGACAAGCCTGACATCTTCACCTCCATGCCACTTTAAGAAAACTGGTGCTTTATCCACCGATGGGAATTCAGGATTAGAAAAAAAATGTGTCATAGGCCTTATCTGAGTAGATAGACATTTCTTCTTCATCAATAAATCCCATGCCCTTAGTGTTGAAGAGACCAGAAATGGCATCTCCTTCATCGCAGGTCGGGAATTAATGGCCACCCATGGCAATGATATCCTCTTCCAATTTCACCCATTGCTTACAGTTCTCACTATGAAACCAATCCACTATCCTGGTAATAAATGCTGAATGTAAGTATATTGTAAAATCTGGGAGAGCTAAGCCTCCGTTCATCTTAGTCCTAGTTAATATATCTCTTCTAATTCAAGGGGATCTATGCACCCGTATAAATCTCCCTATAGCTCTACGTAATTGGCCCAATAAAATTGTTGGGAAAAATATTGGAATTGTTTGAAATATGTATAGTAATTTTGGTAATATATCCATTTTCACTATATTAATCCTTCCAATCTAGGAAAAAAACACTCTATCGTATTTTTAGAGAAGTTTCATTATGTTTTGAACTATCGGAGAGTAAATTAATTATAAATAAATTATTTGACCATAGTTGACATTACAGGTTTATATATTTTTCTTAATTTTATGTTTCCATTATTATATTGTTACTTGTCACAAATATGCTGCTCATGGATTGACAACTTTGATAAAACTGAACTGGTACTGAAACAAGATAAGGCAGACAAGTTGGACCTGTTAGAGCTGCGCAGGCCCTTCTATGTAATAGTGTGTGTAATGGCCATCATCTAGAGCAGTGATGGCAAACCTCGGCACCCCAGATGTTTTGGAACTACATTTCCCATGATGCTCATGCACGCCATCACTGATCTAGAGTATTTTCTTCAGACAAGAAAGAGCCTGAACACCTGTAGAAAATGAATGACTGCATTTTTTTTCCAGAATTTTCCGGCAATGGTTTACATTCAGTCAGGGGTGTAAATAAGGGGGGGGGGGGTCAGGGGTTTTAAACCCCCCCCCCCCCCCAGAAAATACTGGCATAATGCCCAGACAGTGTCCCTACTGTTTAGCCTCAGCATCAGCACTGTAGAAGCAATCAGAGTCTCGGAGTGCAGCAGCCAGCCCCCCTTCTATTGTTCCCCATCCCCTCAGTTTAATAAGGGGTCCCCGTGCAAAGCATGAAATTACTGCAAGGTCTCAGATTCCGTAAATTGACAGTGCATGGTTGAGGGAACTCCTAGACTCCTCCCCGAGGTATCATATGACACACCCGAAGGGACTGGGGATGTAGAAGTTTTCCTACTTCTGTGCCGTACTGAATCTGAGGTCTGGTAAGTGGGGAGGCATACATTTTCTGTTTTGGGAAGGAGGAAGTAAGAATTCCAGCCTGGGGGAGTTTCTTTTGGTGGGGGGTTAAGGAAAGGGGGTGGGTTTTCGTTTGGAGAAAGGGGTATTTTTTTGTAGAGAAGTTTACAGGGGGGTGGTTAGGGAGATATTTTTGCTTTGGGGGGTCAGTTTAGAAACAGGGGGGGGTTAATTTTTGGAGGAGGGAGATATTTTACAGTGGCAATCTTTGCTTGGGGAGGGAGGGTTCTTAGGAGGGAGGGGGGGATTGTTTTCCTTTAACCTCCCTGGCGGGATGATTCTGTCTGGAATTTGGTGCTGAAAGCGGTACAATTATTTTGCATGGAAATTTGGCGTTTTTATATTGTAGGCATGCAATTCTTATGAATAACTCACTTAAATCTGTCCGTCTAGTAGACATCCCAGGTATGATAAAGTTTGAAACACAAAATAATAAATTATAATATAATAAAAATATATATAAAAATGAATCAATAATGTAATCAAATCAAAAAACACTGAAATTTGCTCAGTTGCAGAATAGTCGCTGTCATTAAATTTATTGTGTGATGATAAATTGTGATTTTAATTTTTTATCGGTGTTTTCTAGCTGGTCTAAAACCACTTTTGACATAAAGGGACACTTTTTGGTTGCTATGGACAATCTCCAGTTTCCAGGCAGAAAAAAAATCTTTTTATTATATAAAATGACATGCAGGGCACTGGGCAGACCACTAGGGACAAAGGGGGTGTGTATTTTTTGTATACAGTACTGTAATCTGTAAGATTACAGTACTGTATGTGTGTTGTGTTTTTAAACTTTTTTAAATTTGGCGCCGATCTCCGCTCCCGTGCGTCGTAACGTCGCAGGGAACAGAGACCGGCACTGTGTGAATCGAGCGAGCGGACGGCTCGCTCACACAGCGGGGAGACATCGCAGGATCCAGGGGAAAAGGTAAGTAACTTCCCCCCTGCATCCTGCACGCAAGCCCGAGCCTGGCTCGGGGTTACCGCTCCCAGCACAAAAAGCTGGACCCGAGCCAGGCTCGGGGTTACCGCCTAGGAGGTTAAAAGAGATGTTTTTTAAAAAATTATACTTACCTAGGTGGATGGAGCATCGATCCAATGTTGCATCTGTCCCCGGCTGCTTCTAAGATCAACAACAGAGCGATTGAAGACCGATGATCACTCAGTGCTCAGCCTTCAGTGAGCAAATTGGAATTCCAGGCTGTGGAGGGGGCAGGAGCAGCTTGCTCAAGGTCTCTTTGGCACACTGAGAGGCTGAGCGAGCTACTGGTCCAGGCATCTGAGTGAATCCTGACTTTAAAGTTAGGATCTTTCCACAGCCTGGACCTGCTGAGCGATATTAGCTGACAGCGGGCTATAGCTGGCTGTTGGCTAAAAATGGGTCACAAAAGTGCAGAATGAACTGCACTCCTCCCCAGGAGAAGTACAATCAAGCGGTATGCCGTCCCTTTAGAGCGCATGCACCGGTGACATCACCGGCTGCTTTCCATGTGAATATTTCGTAAATAACATATGTTTAGGAGATATTCACTGTACCTACAGATAAGCATTAGTATAGGCTTACTTGTAGGTACAAGTTCAAAAGCTGGGTTTACTACAGTTACAGACTGAATTAAAGCCAACCATATTGACCAGGTGCAAAGGGCACCATCCTGTGGTAGGCAGTGCACAATATTATTTTTTTTTCATCTCTTAAAACATTTCATAAAAGTTCTTAGGACACAGTTTTTTAAGGTTTAACGAAATCACTGAATTTACTGCCTACCACAATGTGTTGCCCCTTGCACCTGCTCAACTTGCAAAGTAAGGTTAGCTAAAATCTAGTCTTGGGTCTCATTCATACACCGTACATGACCATGGTGCAGCACTTGTACTGCAAATACCTGCTCCTGGGATCTCAGATATTCCAATCTCTGCTCAGCCTGTACACCTGTGGGCTGAAAAGAGCCTGCTGTCTGCTGCTGTAAACCATGTATCCACCTGTATCTACACGTCCAGTGGTTACCTGCAGGTAGGGATACATTTTTGCCCTTGGATAAAATCTCTCTGCATCCAGGGTTAGAAATTTGTCCCTAACAGCAGGTAACCACTGTGACCCACAGTTTGTTAATGTGTCGCTCAGGCTCAATCGATGTGGGGAGTAATGTAGATGATACCGAATATGCTGCAGGAATGTCGGCAAGGGAAGAGAGAAAAAAATCCCTGTTGCTGCACATCCACAGAGTCCTATGGTAATGTAGTAGTGATAGGAGAGACTACCTCAGCCCGGGTTCCCACCAGGCCACACCCCAATGTGTTTTGCTTTGTCTACTGGAGCTTAAACATGGGGACCACTGGATGTGCAGATACATGTTAACAGGAATTGCTCTTTTTAGCCCATCACTCAGGTGAACAGGCTGAGCAGCTGACAAAAATTGGAACATCTGGGATCCGGGCTGTAGGTATTCATGGAATATTTGCCATTCCATGGCCATTTAGAACATATGAATGAGATCTAAAGGTTGGTTTACACGGTAAGTTTTTTCTTAGTTCAACCCAGCAGGAGCTTAGGAGGAGATCGCTGTACTAATGGAGTACACCACCGCACCACAACTGCATGCATAGCGTTCTATTCAGTTGAATGGGGATAATTTTTGCTGCGCTCCATTGCAAAGCCTCATGGCCCCACTCTGCTGTCACCTGGTTGTAGGCCACCTGGATGGCTGTCTGGGTGGACGGGTGTCATAAACACCGAGCTGCTAGGCCAGAGATTGGGCCTATCCTGGGGGGCATCTGGCTGTTAGGCTGTATGAGGGCCTGTCCAGAAGTAAAGAGAGCAGCGCAGGGTTGGGATTGCGGTTTGCAATCCAACCAAAAGTGATGGTTCTATTGGCCGGAGAACTGATCAGTGGTCAGAGGTAGAAGGGAAGCTGTCACCACAAAGGGACCAACCACCTTTACCAGGGACCACTGAAGCAAGTAATGGAACCACATTCTCACCGAACAGGCACAGTGGAGAATTTAGAAACTTCAGGCATTGATCAAGTCAGAGACCCAACTAACGGAGGTGAGGCTTGCAGAGCAGCCTTGTGAGTCAAGCCAAGGACCTCGCCGGTTAGTGGGGGTTAAGCTTGAGAAGTATCTGGAGTGCCAAGCTAGAGACCCAGCAGGGACCCGTGGGTGATGCTTGAGGGGATACGACTGAAAACCTTGGAGGAGCTCAAGGGATTCAGAGTCAGTGTATCAGTGGGTCTAGTGATAGACTAGGAGCTCAGTGTTGTAGGCAGTTGTAGTGAAGCTGAAAGGACTGTTACGTTTGAGTTAGGAACTGTTAAAGACTGTTACCATAGGAGACAGCAATCCTGCATGTGCAGATGTGGCTTCTTGCTGGGGCCTTTCCCCGCATTGCTGTCCTCCTATTGAAGTCTCGGAGTCTGTTAATTGAATTTGCAACTACCTAAGGGTGTCCTGGCCCTAACCCTCTTTCCCCAAAAAATACAAAAAGGACTGCCAAAAGAAATAAAACCTCTTTTACATCCGAGAAGTGTCTGGCTCCTAATGACTTTCACCATCTTTGCACCCACTATGCCTCACAACCCACTACATATTGAAGGATGTCAGCTATCTTTGGCCTTGGAGGTCCTCATTAGACTGGACAAGGCCGGAGACCTTGCTACAACTGTATTTTCTAAAAAATGCATGATGATTGTTTATAAGACACAGTACTTTAGCCAACTAAATATTATCCATTTACTCTAGGTTCACACTTCCGTGTTTTGTGCGAATCACGTTTGCGTGGGCACTGCAGCCCATTTAAATGAATGGGCTGCGGTGCCTGCATTTCCGCCAAAAAAAAAAAAGGTGCATGCACCTTTTTAAAAATACAGCCGCAAGGAAAGCACATGGTCTTTTTGACCATGTGATTTCCCTGTGGTTCCCTCACCCGCAAACGCACTGCGTGCTGAGATGCATGGGGGTGGCATTCAGAATGAATGGCAGCCCTGCGCGTCTCCTAAGAGCAGCGCGATTTAGTTGCAGGTGGTTGCAATTGCCACAGAGGTGTGAACCTAGCCTAAGGGCTCTTTCACACGGGGCGGATCAGTGCTAATCCGCCCCCTGGATATCCGCTTGCTCAGCGGGGATCACCGGAGCGATCTCCGCTGAGCAGGAAGATGACAGGTCCGTCTCTGCACACAGCGCAGGGACGTACCTGTCAGAGCGCCGCTCTCCCCCTATGGGAGATCGGGTGACGACGGACCGTAGAGTCCGTCGTCATCCGATCTGCAGATGGATGAAAAAATAGGGTTTTCCTCCGTCTGCAGAAACGGAGCATAGCGGACACGGACGAGATCGGGTGTCAGCGGATGCTCATCCGCTGACATCCGCTATCCCATAGGGATACATGTATGTCCGTTTTTCATCCAAAAACGGAAGGATAAAAAACGAACGTACGGACCGTCCGTGTGAAAGAGCCCTTAGGGTTTAGATCAACTGTAGTAGAGAAAAGGCTAATTTCTAAGCTGGCTGTACAGTCTCATAAATACAAAATAGCCAACATCCAAAAATTAGAGGTATTGGGCAATAAGTAACTTAAGGTGACAGAAACAGGATCTGTGAGGCCCTGGAATGTTTATGGAGGAACATGTTTTTGGTACCTTTTTTTCATAACCAAATGAGCCTCATTATGGGGTGTTGACTTTTTCTGTTTTTTTGAGTTATAATATGGCATCACTAGTAGCCATGCACTCCCTATCAGTGTTCAGGGGCAGGTGCTGGATGAATTTGTCTAAAATGTATTGGCTGTTCAGTCTGAAAGCTGGTGTAAATCCCAGGACTGGATGGACAGATATCCTTGGGCAGGTAAAATAGGTCTGTGTATTTAGATGTTTGCTGGTATTCAGCTTTAACACCAAAGGTAACGCAATAGTGAAATCCTTTGATTGTTACCATGCTTAATTTTCTTGTTAATTTGTTATGCCTTCATGATTTTCTGAACAGCATGTTTAATCCATCATGTCTTCTATTCTAATCTACAAAAACTCACATTCTGTCTGACAGCACTTCATCCACCTCCCACAGAAACATCTAGGAGATTACTGTCCCATAAAATGTGCATAAGTGTGATTTAATTACACTCAGTTTTACGCATAACAAGTAATCAGACATCATGTTAATGGAATGCTTGCTTACCAAACATTTGTGAGATGTCTGTCGTAATTATTAATAAGATGTTGTTTTTGCCTCAAGAAAGAAATTAAATCTGAGCCTGAAAAACTATTTCATATTCATCACTCATACAATTGGAAAAAATAAATGATGGTGCAAATAACATTACTTATTACCATTTTGCTAGTCTTATTTGTTTGCCAAAGTTGAGCATCATCTGTATGGCTTGCTCGGGCAATCTAAACAGTTTCAAGAGGATCATGCTAGGAGGATTGCTATAGATAACACATCCTATGTTTGAGTTTTTGACTTCCACAAATTTACAGCTTACAATCTTTTGTCTTATTACATTTAAAGGCAAAATGCTAATTTCGTTTACATTAGCAAAATACATTTAATTTGCATTAAAACAAAAGTTGTGCAGTCTTACAGTTTATTTCCATTTGAAAGCTGACACATCTTGAGCAGGAAAAACTCTTCTCTGCCAGTAGCAGCTGGTCCATTAGGGGTGCAGGGGCGTCGCCCCTCTAGTTTGCATGCAGGGATGCATGCAGGGCGCTGGACTCATACGTGTGTATGAGTTTTTTTTTTCAAGCCACATGATTAGAGCCTAAAGCTCCAATTGGCTTGAAAAAGCCCACTTGTGACAATAGTCAATCAATATTTGCTATTGTCTTCCGGCTTCTCCTCCTGACCAATTAGGACAGGAGGCGGATCCGTTTGGCCTGGAGGAGAAGGAGGGACTGGGTGCGGGGGGACCATGCTGTGGAGGGGTGATTCATGGGGGCCGTGCCATGGAGGGGTGAGTGTGGACCTGGGGGGGGGGGGGGGGTTGGTTGTCTATGAAATATAAGAGCATACCCGAGGCTGCATGGAGACACAGAAGCGCTTAGGACACAATGGGGTCACAGGTTGTCACAGGATGCTTTGGGTTCTCTATGTGAGACAGGATTCTGTGGGTTTACAGGGAGCTGTGAGGTCACTAGGTGACTCAGGATGCTTTGGGGTCCCTAGGTAACCTAGAAAGTCACTAGAGATGATGTGACCACTGAAGACACAGTAGCAACTGAATACACAGGATTGCCGAGGCCACTGATCACCAGATACATAAGGGTCACTGAAGACTCAGGAATGCTAGGGTGAAGATGCTGGGGTAACCAGAGAAACAGGAGCCACTGGAGACGCAGCATCACTGGGGTCACTTGCAACTCTGGGGTCACCAGAGGCAGAGAGGTCACTGAAGCCTCAGGAGACCCAGAGTCTCTGAAAACAATGGAATGCAAGGGTCACTGGAAGTGACAGGAGTGCAGAGGTCACAGAAAGCATGAATGTGTTTCTGGAGACATAGAAGTGTAGGGGTCTCTGCAGACACAGGAGTGCAATCGTCTTTGAAGGCACAAGTGTGCAAGAGTATCTAAAACCACAGGAGTGCAAGGGTTTTGGAGGGCACAGTAATTTTGAGGGAAAACTCGCTGTAAAAAAACAAAAAAAAAAAAACAATATCCTGAAATAAAGGCCCTATCAATATAAAATAAACAATATGTCTTGCAAATGGAGGCCTTCCAGCAAAAGGAAAAAAGGGACACTTGCCTTACAGAGGTGATGGTTACAAGGAATAATACTCTGTAGTGAGAGTATAAAAAAGAATGTCTCTAATGGGTGGAAAAAGTTGTTTTTGAAACACAAAAAAAAACTAAATTGGAATTTATTAAGGAATGAGAGGCCAACTGTCTCTAAAACAAGATACATGGGTCAGAAACATTACCTTTAATAGCACTGAGAGCAAAGTACTGGTCCAAACCCAGCCATTTTCCCACCACCACATTTTTTGTGTTGTTTAACCACTTGACCTCTGGAAGATTTACCCCGCTTTCTAACCAGGCTTTTTATTGTGCTACAGCACTGCGTTACTTTAACTGACAATTGAGCAGTCATGCAATGCTGTACCCAAATAACATTTATGTCCTTTTTTCCCACAAATAGAGCTTTCTTTTGGTGGTATTTGATCACCTCTGCGGTTATTATTTTTTGCACTATAAACAAAAAAAGGACAACAATTTTGAGAAAAAATATATATTTTTTACTTTCTGCTATAAAACATATCCAATAAAAAAATTGAAAAAAATCGAATTTCTTCATCAATTTAGGCAATAAAAGTTATAGCGTCTACACACTATGGCATATATTTATGGAATATCTATTTATTTATTTTTACTAGTAATGGCGGTCTCTTATCTGGCACCTTTGCTGATATTATCTGTTCATTCATTGGATGTATGTATTCTTATTAATATTTTCTTATCTAAAGCTCATATTATTTCTATACTGGTGTTAATCAATATACTTATGGTTATTGTTATGTAGCAATGTGGACTACAATTGCAAAGTACGGCAATCCTCCGGTGTCTTTATGCATTGCATGTCACTTAGTGCCCAGTGCTATTAAATTACATCATATTTGTAAGTCCAGTTAAAGGAACTATGGGATAGGTAGTTCATCAGACTGATAACTGTTCTGCCTGTCCATGTCTCTGGACCACATATCTCAGAGATCTTTGTTATCATCAGATGGATTGCTGGGAGGAGCTATAAAAGAAGCAAGAGACCCGGCCGTTGCTCTCTTCCTTCTGGGCTTGATACGAGACAAGGGAGGGAGAGAGAGGTCGCGGCCTACCATGCGGTGTAACATCTGCCCACCCACGCCAGAAAGGTTTAGCTCCGCGGGTTGCCATCGGACATCCTTACCGCACCAATACAGTGACCAGCCAGATGGGGTGTGAAGATGCAAAAAGGAAGATCAAAGCAGCGGATTCGCTGTAGAAGCATCCCTACACCAGAAGCTGTTCGAAAGACATCATATCTACCTGGTTGTTGTTGAGAGGGCCAATCGCCCATCTTTTATCTGCACTCTTGTCACGGCATCACTGGGACACTTTGCATCAGACACATCCACCCTATGATAGACATGGGAGCCGTCAAAAAATTTGTTTAGTTTCGTTCAGTTTCGTATAACAAAAAAAATCGTAATTCGTGTACGAAATGTTATTCGGATTCGTACGAAATACGAATTTCGTACGAATCGTTACGAATCGTTAATATATTTATGAATCGTTACGAATCGTTATGAATCGTTACGAATATCGACACTCTACGAATAATAACGAATTATCCGAAAACGTTTTAACGTTACATAACACAAGTCTATTGTCTATTGTTCACCAATCACTCAGAGGAAGTACGAAATACGAAATTTAATTTTCGTACTTCCTCTGAGTGATTGGTGAACAATAGACAATAGACTTGTGTTATGTAACGTTAATACTTTTTCGGATAATTCGTTATTATTCGTAGAGTGTCGATATTCGTTATACTGAATCTCGAATTCATTCGAATCATTCTTTATATCCGCTATAATTTCTTTCATATTAGTTGAAATTTGTCATTTGGTAGTTTGGAGTCGGATAATTTGGATCCGAAATTCGTAAACAAAATTTCGTATTTCGTACAGAATTCGTATTCGTAAAAATTCGTAATTCGGATTCGTACATGTCTACCCTATGAACACTTTCCTGAATTTAGATGCACGTAGTGCTTAAAATGCTTTAATTTTACTCTCTACAAGGAACTTAGTACATCTCACTACACCTAATGAGTTTACAAGTAACAAGCTCCGACGTACCGGTGAAGAACATCAGATCTGCCACAAGGACAATAATGTTAGAGTTACACAGGGGTCCTTGTACCATCACCTCTAGGCCTGAGCTCTCATTACTAGAGTCATTGCAGTTCTGCCAGGTTACCCCTTTTAGTTAGCCAGTCTAGTCTGTTTAGTTGTATTCATCTATAGGGGAAAGTATTACCTCTTAAAGGAAGTGTTTATAGAGTGCTGCATATTTGTTATTTGTTACAGTTATATGCTTGCTGCAGTAGTTCCTTTCCTATCAATTACTCTGAATAGATTACTGGTTAATTTCTCAGGAAGGGACTCCCCTTAGCCCACAGAGTTCCTGATCTGGATAGAGGCACTGCCAACTTTGTTATCAAACCCACTCTTCCACTTAACGAAGCTTCTGGATCTCCTATTTACCTACAGGTTTAGCACAGTATCCTGTTTGGGGGAGGCCATTCATTAAATCCTGACATTTGCAACTTACATAACTCATTCCTTTTACGTGTGAATCTAACTGATGCAGTGGGTTTATCTAAGAGAGTGGAACTGTTTCCTTGAGCATTTTGATGACTGACATTTCCTTCAGCAGACTGTCTTTTATCAATTTATTTGCTATTAATAAAAGTATGACAGCTAGATTTGCATCTTTGCATGTTTTGTGATCGTATTTTTATTTTATATTCCATTATTCTTCAACTTTTCTGCACTTGGAAGTGTGCTTTGAAAATGGTGAAAATAAAGATGATACAAAATATATTTATTCCTAATGGGATACCAAATTCCTGACAGATTCTTTTGTTCTGTCACTTCTCTTAGTGAACTTTTTAGTTTAGTTCAATTATTAAAGCATGGATGCTATGTAACATTCTTTTAGGTGGAAAGGATTGTAGTACTCCCAGCAGTTACAAGTGTTAGCAGAGATGATGTAAGTTCACACAATTAGATCTTTTCCATTTTTTACCAGTTGGAGGTCACACACTTCCCAATCTTTCACATATTCACATGCTTACAAAAACCCTGCAGGATATACTAAATATTTCAAACTTGGATTTATTGTTCTTTCAGTCTTTTGTAGTCCACTGGTGGTGGTTCCTGGCCCAGGAAGTTTCTGATTTTGCCAGCTTATAGGCTTTTTTTGCTGCTACTTACAGTACCATGTCAACAGTACAAGCAAATGGCCACTGCCCACACCAATAACTGGCCTTTGGTTGGTAGCAGGCTGGCTGGCAAGTTGAGCTGGGAATTTTCTTTGGTCTTGTTCTACTACTTGCTGTGGCCAGTTTTAGGTGGGGCAGTGGGCATTAGTTTGTACTGTTGGGGTACTAGTGAAGGGATACACTTGACACCTTTGCTGCCATTGTGCTATATGCTGGGTGTCCAGTGCTCCCCTGTGCCTTTAAGGAGGGGTGAGCTCCTTCCAGGCTCACCTGCCCTCTGCCTATCTATTATATGGCATGTGCTTCTACTATGGAGGCTCTTAAAAATGTATAGAGTTTGGACTGCGGATAATAATGGGGTGCTTTGTAGCGGCCTCCACAGCTTACGCATGCATTTGCAATTGTGTGCAAACTAAACCCCTGTTTTTAATGCAAACTGTTAGACAGGTTAATTTGGTTGGCTGGTGAGTTGAGCTGGGAATTTTCTTTGGTTTTGTTCTACTTACCATGTCAAGTCTGCAGCTCAAGGTCTTCTCTTACATCAATTGTAAAGAATTGCCATGACAATAAGAATATTATTTATGGTGCCTTCCTCCCTGTCAATATGTATAGATAGGAAGGAAGAGGCTATGTTGGACTATAATGGTACCGTATATCAACTGATGCTAAACAGTCAGAAGTAAAATATTTAAAGAAATCCTCAAGGACAAAGAAAGAAACCATTTCAGTATGGTACTTATGGTAGAGCCCTATATGTCTGGTAACAGGTGTAACCACGTGCAACAAACCTTGTCAATAGGAATATATGCATCACATTACCTGTATATATACAGATATATATGCACCTTGTGGCCGCATGCACTGATATTTTTACATTATTATCTTTCCTATAGGTGCTGAGTTTGGGGTGCTTTGAACATCACCCCCAACATAGCATTATCTGCACTTCCAAGCTAGCTACATATGCTGACACCGCATAATTTTAGGTGTATTATATCTTTGTATGTGCATGCATGGCTATGCACGTGTATGCGTGTATATTTATAATTTGTTTGTGCATTTGCCATATATAACACCCATGAAGCTAATATATTTGCCCTTATCCTATAGATATACTCCTCTCTATAGGGACCATTTTGTCGCCCATTGAGCCTGTATAACAGAATGCACCCCCTTGGGTATGTAACTTTATCAATGTTTTATACCTATATAAAGAAACTCTATTTTATTTTACCTTATATTCACCTCTCTGGATGGATGTTTTTTGAGTATATCTGATTACAATCCTTTTTCTTAAATAGACTATCTATCATTTGTATCCTGTGCCTCTCAGCGTGCTCCCGTGCCCTCTGGGGTGGGTCATCTTTCCTTGGGCCCCTGGCAATCCGACGCCTCTTGGTAAGACAATTGAACATTGGGGGATTTACAACAGATGCTTTATTTATAAAAAATGCTATTATATGTATACATAAAGTACTCATATCTGTTCACTGTATTTTGTGACTAATATGTATTTTCTCTACTTTCATAGTTATGTTATAATCATCTTTTAATCACCATCTAACTGTAGAAATCTCCTGAAGAAGTGGCTAATGTAAACCTGCAAAACATGAAGAGCAGCCAATAAACAGATGGTATCTATTTTATAGTTGTCACGATCTGGTGCAACTTTAGGATTTTGCCTTGATTATCACTATTTGTTTTAATCTGTAAATCTGTCATTATATGTATTTTTGTAATAAATTTAAATTCTTTAAATATTTTACTCCTGACTGTTTAGCATCAGTTGATATATGGTACTATTAAAGTCCAACATATCCTCTTCCTTCCTATCTATATTTCTCTTACATCAACCAATGTTATGCTGCTCTTGCAAAATGTTACTGTTGTTTAACCCTTTTATTAGATTGGGACCACAACTGAATAAGGATGGTTAATTGAAGGAGATCTGGGAACAATCAAATCTCCTCTATAATATAAGAAACTGAAAACCTTAGCTCTAAGGACTTCCAGGTTCAGAGTTGTTGGATCCCAGTTAATGTGATGGGATAAGAAGCAGATCAGGGACTTTTTGGGCAGTGAAGGGAAGACATCAGGCATCTAATAGACCCCTGTTGTCTCCATAAACAGAACCTATCACTGCACAATGCTATCACATATGCCCTTTTATAATTGCAATATATATATATATATTGGGGGTTTCAAGTACATTTTCTGTTAAACTGTGCATGTTTGTATGTGTGTGAAAAATATAAAAATTGGCCTTGGTAAAGAAAACTGTTACAGGCTCTGATAGAAACGTTATCTTGCATTGCAGAAAAGCTGAAAATCTGCTTCAGCTTTGTGCCAGATAACAAAACATCACTAATTCCTTGAGAAAATTGTGCCAAGATCTGTTAGCAAAATCATTTTGCTTGGCACAGAAGAATACAATCAAATACAACTTTGAGGCATATAATAGTACTTCCCAATTGTTTAATAAAATGGTTTCATGTTCTGTTGGCATTAGTGACAATATATTGCTTGGCATGGAAGCTGACAATATATTGTAGCTCTGAGGCTTAAAAAACCTCACTATTATTTGACAAAACTATGTTAGGTTCTGTGCTGCCAACAGTTTGCGCAGCGCTTTACATCATGAGGGCAGATAGTACAGTTACAATACAGTTAAATACAGGAGGAATCAGAGGGCCCTGCTCATTAGAGCTTACAATCTAGAAGGGAGGGTCAAGTGAAGCAAAAAGGTAATAACTGTAATAACACAAACGCAGAAGTAGTATTAGATCACCTCTGCGTTTTTTATTTTTTGTGCTATAAACAAAAAAAAGACAGACAATTTTGAAAAAAAAAAATGTTTTATTTCTTTTAAAACATATCCAATAAAAGAATTGAAAAAAAAAATCGAATTTCTTCATAAATTTAGGTCAACATCTGTTACATATTTTTGGTACAAAAGATGGCAATAAGCATATATTGATTGGTTTGAGCAAAAGTTATAGTGTCTACAAACTAGGGGATATTTTTTATTTATTTATTCTTACTAGTAATGGCGGGACTGCGATATTGCGGCAGGCATTCTGACACTAACTGACACTTTGACACATTTACATAGGTAGATCGCCATTCTGCCTCTCTGTCTAACAATCGGCAGGTGATGGCGGACATCAGAATGCGCGCGCCTTACCCGGAAGATTCGGACAGGTGCCGCCCTGTAGCTGTAAAAATGCTGTAACGCGGACCTTAAGTGGTTTATCGGTAAGGCATTTTCAGGTCAAAGGGTACTTATTACACTACCCTTAATTGAATTGCATTGATTGCTGGTTATATGTTATGTTGTTGCTGCCTACTGTTCATTGAATTGTTTAAGTTAAGAAAGGAAGAATAGTGCTGTTAACAGGGTATATGAAATACATATCTGCTGTAACTTTTGTTTAGAGGCAAGAGGGCATGGGGACAAGTAGAGAAGGGAGAAGACTAGCCAATCCTTATGAGTATTAGGTTAGGAAAGAGAATAAAGGTGCAAGAGGAGCGTTATAGAATGTATGAACTGTTCTGCCTAAGCTCCTAGCTAAAAATGTATGTGGGACAGGGATCCACAATGGGTAACAGGGTTACCAAGTCCATAGGGACTAGGCGATAGGTTCCCACTGAAGGATCATTAGAATTTATGGAAGAAAGATATGGAAGTTGGGTCACAGGACTTTTACCTTTTTGAGCAGGACGGACAATGGGTAATAGACAATGTAGCACTAGACATAAAAGGGTATTTTGATGTGAAGAGAAAAAGCTAAAACACAGACAAATTTAAATCAAATTGTATTGAGATAAGGCATAACAACTTTTGGTCCTGGCCCAAATAAAATATTCTATATGTGGTCACAGAGGAAAGATGGTCCAGCACTTTGGCTGTCCATCTGATCATAGGAATTAGAGCAAGTCAAGAATATTACAAGGATTATAAAACATGGGATGCCTGGCAAAACAAGAAACCTCAAATGAGCCTACTGTTGATGTATAGGGCTCAATCTAGAGGTGGCCTTGGCTGCCCTGATCTATGGAAATACTTCTTGGCTTCATGCCTCATACAATTAGCACAATGGCACCTCTTCCTCCTCTATTCCATGCTTACAGTTTGAGAGGATCTCAGTTTTCCCCTTCTACCTTTCGGGTCTCCTTTGGCCATGCTCTGTTTCCCCTAATGATTTTGCACCACTCAATGGCATAGTGGGTCAGTCTCTTTACCTCTGGTCCCTTTATATGGTAAAATTTAGATTGATCTATAGCCCCCTTCGTCTAGCGCCCGTCTAGAGTGACCCTCGGTTTCCCACCGGCCTTTGGCAAGGATAAAGAGTTCTTGAGTTGGATCTCACGGGGCCTAGTGACTCTGGACTCTCTGCTGCAAGGTTCGTCTTTTTGCTCATTTGAACATCCCCAACAGAACACAAGACACATTGGGTTGATTTACTAAAACTGGAGAAGGCAAAAGCTGGTTCAGCTGTGCATGGTAGCCAATCAGCTTCTAACTTGTTCCACCGTCATGCAACACTGTACCCAAATGACATTTTTATCATTTTTTCCCACAAATAGAGCTTTCTTTTGGTGGTATTTAATCACTGCTGGGTTTTTTTTTTTTTTCAAAAAGTTTTACAATCGGTTGTGAACATACATATTGAATATAAACAGTATGAACATGAACAGGGAAAACAAGCAGTCAGACATACAGTGGTACATTGTTCACACATGTAACTGTAATAATATTGCGTAATTTTAGCCGACAGTATGGTTATTTCAGTTGGAGGTTTATTGAAACTGAATGTCAGTAATGGTTCCAGTGTTATATTCTTATCATGGGAAAAGCCTTAGTTGGGGGTTTAGTAGGAGTGGATCGAGTTATGTATCTATATATAACCTCAGAGGTATTATCAGTTGTCCCTCCTCTCAATATTATGGTGCTGTGACATTTGGTCTAATTTTGCTTAGGATAGGATGTAAGTGTGTTGTGGGGATGGTGGGTGGGTAAGGAGTGGGGAAGGACGTGGGGAGTGAGTATGGCTCGAGTGTATCCGAGGATGGGGGAACTTATGACATGGGTTTATGTGGGTGGAGAGTATGGTAAAGGGGGTGAGAAATAGGGGGAGGAAGAAAGATATCATGGATTAAGATTTGTGGAGTAATTAGTGATATGGAGATAGCTGTGCATCTCTCTTTCTTCCCTCCTCAAAAGGGTGCTCCTATCAGATCCATACCAGTTGATCAATGTCATGGGTATCTGGTGAGCCTATTCACACAGTCGTTTGGGAGTGTGGGAGAAAAGATAGTGGAGTTATGTGTATATTTATATTGTGGAAAGGTAAGACAGTTTATGACAAATCTTTACTAGTTTGGAGAGAAAAGGAGGTTGTATTCTGACGTTGATCTAAAGTGTGTCCAACATGCCCATTTGTTATTAAATTTGCGCGGGAAGTCTCTTGCTGCATATATTAATTTTTCCATTTCAGCGATTCTGTTGATTTTGTTGAGCCATTCCTTGATGGAGGGGGTGTCTGGGATTTCCAGTGTGTGGGAATGCACTGTTTTGTTGCATTGATCATGTGCATCGCAAGCGATTTATGGTATGTTCTGTGTGGTAAGCTTGAGTGATGTAGTAGAAATTGAGCAGGGGTTTTGTCCAAAGTGTAGGTGGTGACACGTGTGATTATCTTGTGTACTTCTGTCCACAACGTTTTGATAGAGGGACAATCCCACCATATGTGAAGTAGGGTTCCTGGTTGGTCAGTACATCTCCAGCATTCCTCTGGGATTGCAGGATTCATTTTATGCAAGGGTTTTTTTTTATTTTTTGCTAACGAAAAAAACACAAAACAGTTTAATGCCCCGTACACACGGTCGGATTTTCCGACGGAAAATGTCCTATCGGACCATGTAATATATGTAATATATTAGGCTGAAAGCCTTGAAAGAAGCATCCTGTTGATGCAAGGACATGCAATAATGTCTTTCAGCTGCTGACACCAGTCCCACTCCAATATGTTGTGTTTAAATCAAGCAATTATATATAAATATTGTGCCGCTCTACATAATACTGCAAACTAAATATTCAAACATGCTATCAATCCATTAAGTGCAAGTGCAAAAATAAATAAATGTTGTGTCCCACTACGTAAATTAATCTGCTTCAATATAACACAATGAATATAAAACAATTCGAATTCATATGGTGCAAATACAAAAGAATATATAAACATATAGAGTATTTAAATATGTGCTATAAATCAATAAATCAATGTGAAGACATTTTTTTACATAAAAAAATGTTCTAAAAATGTTTTCAATCCTTAAACGATCGATCGATCTATATGTGGTACTTCCAAAGAAAATTCAAGAAGGGATGGTGCTATACATGTGCTATAAATATTCCAGTGCAATAAATCAATGTTAACAAATTTTACACATAAAAAAATTCAATCTTTAAACGATCAATCGATCTATATATAGTGCTTCCAAAGAAAATTCCTCAGTGACTTGTTATAGTGCTTCAGAATTAAAGTCTTGGTAACTTTTCACACGTGCCCCCCCCCCCCCCTGTGTGATTGCGCTCACCTCAGGGGATGCAACCGTACAGTTAAATTTGGTCAGACAAGCAGTAGAACCATCATTGGATGCAAGGTTAATGGACTCCTTGTGTATCCTCAGGCGCTTCCATATAGTTGTCCCCAGATCATATATATAAAAAAACAGGCTAGGTAGTGTGATAACATTTTAACTCAAAATTTATTGTATAAAATATGTCAATGTACTCACATGCTGATCCCCCTGATGAAGACACGTGATAAGCCCTGTGTCACATATGTGTAGGGGAAGGACTAGGATGGTGGAGGAGTAAGCTGAGATGCTGATCTCTGAACACGGCTGGTAGAGATACAGAACCTTTGCCTCCTGGATTGAGAGCTTCGTTTTTGTTCACTATGTGTAGCACTGGTAGCACTTACAGCATGTGAGTACATTGACGTATTTTATACAATAAATTTGAAGTTAAAACGAGATCACAGAGTGTGCCACGCGCGCCCCACAGGGGGTGCACAGGCAGTTCATGCATTGGAGGATGTCTATTGAAGCCCTCCCGTCAATTAAGGTCCGCATGTAGCTGTCTTTCAGCTATAGCGTGGGCGGGAATTGGTTAGGTTTGACAAAAAATAAACTGGAAGCTGATTGGTTTCTATGCAGAGCTGCACCAGATTTTGCACTCTCCAGGTTTTTGTTTTTTCTTTACCAATCTGAAAGGCTTCCTCTTGAATTTATTATGTTTTATTAATCAAGCTTTTCACAACGCAGTAATTTTATCCCAAAACAAGAAAAACTCACGTCAGTTGCATAAGAGTGAATTGTCAGTTCTCTAAAGCCCCATACACACGGTCGGACTTTTTCATGGATTCTGTCCGATCGGACAATGTTGTTGAAAAATCAGACCGTGTGTATGCACCATCGGACAGTGTACGTCGGATTGTCCGACGGACAAAGTCTTATCTCCTGCTGGAGATACACGGACAACAACACGGTCCGATCACACCAAATCCAATCGTGTGTACGGTTGTCCGACCGGACAAAGTGCTACGCATGCTCACATCACATTACAAGACCAAAGCTATTGGCTACTAGCCTCTACGTAGTCCCGTCGTAGGCAACAAACGTCACCACGTTCAGAATGATCGGATTTTCGACAACTTTGTCCGACCTTGTGTACGCAAAACCAACATCAGACAAAGTATGACGGACAGGATCCGACCGACCTGGTCCGCGGATTGTCCGACCGTGTGTATGGGGCTTAAGAGAACATAATTTATCTTCATCTAAACATATACAAACTAAATGAATTTGTAGCCTTCATTTAAGCAGAATTGCCTGACACTGTGCAGACTTTTTAATTGGCAGCATTCAGAGTCTAACAAATGTACCACATGCTTCCAGAGCTGAGGGTAAGGGGTGATCTAAAATGCCCAGAACACATGCCTGTGACTTTATACATGGCTCTGTTCAATGCATTCTGCCAACTGTGCACTTTATAGACTCTATCTAGCTATCTATCTAATTATCTATCTACACTATATTACCAAAAGCATTGGAACACCTGCCTCCACACACACACGAACTCCATAGGGAATCCCAGTCCCAATCCGCAGGGCCCAACACCGAGCTGGTCCACCACCCGCAGCTACAACAGCCCCAACTCTCCCCGGGGAAAGGTCGTCCACAAGGTCCAAAAGTGAGCCCACGGGAATGCCCGACCACTCCCCAGAAGCACAACCCCAAGGCAAGCCACTGATGCAGACGAGAAGGCCTGGCCCACAGTCCTCACTCCAACCCAAAGGTGCACCACCAGGCCGAGGCCAGGACCCCGCGCAGGCCAGCCAAGCCCCACCCCAAACTTGCCCATCCATGTCTCCACGGAATTTGCCCTGTGCACTGGTCCAAATCACCTGGTGGAGGAGGGATTATGGTGTGGGGTTGTATTTTAGTGGTTGAGCTTGGCCCCTTAGTTCCAGTGAAGGGAAATCTTAAGGCGTCAGCATACGCACTCTCCAGTTTTAGTAAATCAACCTCATTGATTGTGAGCAGAGCAACGTTTACACTGTACTAGACTTGTGGTAACAACTCTAAGAGCACAGGGAAGAAATAGGGTTTATTTGCATCCCATAATACTTTAATGACTTTTAAAAGTACAGTTATCGTTCAGTGCTCCCTATATGACCAGTGCCTGACTCAAAGGAAATACTCCAACCTTTTCTGAGAGAGTTCAAAGAGTTTATATTTAAAGATGTTCATCTACATTCTTCGTGTTCCGTATTTTAATAACTACTCCAGGGAATAGTTGGATATCCTGCTGTTTTAACTGCTGTCTACAGATCACACACCTGCAATACCTGAAAGTGTATTTGTAAAATATATTATGTACAATGACAAAATATTTAAACTGCCAAAGGCTAATAAATGACAGTGGTGGCTAAAGGCAATAATGTCAGACTTCAGAAGACACCTGCTGCCTGTATCCCTACTGAGAATTTCCTGCATTGAGTAATCATATGTTAAATGCAAAAAAAAAAAAGTTCAGCAATTTAAAAGAAATCACTCAATTTTTTCCTGTTTCCTCCACTCTCTTATAATTTTTTCAGTTGGAGGTTGCCCAAAATGTCTCTCCGCTGCTCTGTTTCCATGTTCCTTAGCATATTTTACTACCTACAGTTTAAAAGGAATTTTATATGCTAGTCTTGTCTGCTTCATCATCCTTTCTGCTTTAGCACCTGGTCCCTGGCCCCACTGTGGCTGGCTGAGCTGGCACCTGGTCCCTGCAGTGGGTGGCTGAGCTGGCACCTGGTCACTGCAGTGGGTGGCTGAGCTGGCACCTGGTCCCGGCAGTGGGTGGCTGAGCAGGTACCTGGTCCCTGGCAGTGGGTGGCTGAGCTGGTGCCTGCTGTGGGTGGCTGAGCTGGCAACTGGTCCCTGACCCCACTGTGGGTGGCTGAGCTGGTACCTGGTCCCTGCTGTGGGTGGCTGAGCTGGCACCTGGTCCCTGCAGTGGGTGGCTGAGCTGGCACCTGGTCCCTGCAGTGGGTGGCTGAGCTGGCACCTGGTCCCTGCAGTGGGTGGCTGAGCTGGTACCTGGTCCCTGCTGTGGGTGGCTGAGCTGGTACCTGGTCCCTGCTGTGGGTGGCTGAGCTGGCACCTGGTCCCTGTTGTGGGTGGCTGAGCTGATACTTGGTCCCTGCTGTGGGTGGCTGAGCTGGCACCTGGTCCCTGTTGTGGGTGGCTGAGCTGATACTTGGTCCCTGCTGTGGGTGGCTGAGCTGGCACCTGGTCACTGCTGTGGGTGGCTGAGCTGGTACCTGGTCCCTGCTGTGGGTGGCTGAGCTGGTACCTGGTCCCCGGCAGTGGGTGGCTGAGCTGGCACCTGGTCAGTGTTAATATTGAGTATTCAGGGACAGTGTTTAGTAATGCCTTTTTTGATTTACTGTACTGTAGAATGCAGGGCGGGCACTATACCGGTATTTACGGTAATGTATTCAGGGGATTAGCGTGTTAATAAAGGGCCACGCAGGCGCAGTGTGAAGTAAGATAATCTGAAAGATGACGTGATTATTGACGTTCCTGTGGACACGCATGCGCAGTAGCCGATGTATAACAGAACACAAGCAGAGTGCTCGGGGCAACGCGTAGTGACGTTGTGTGAGCGTGCCTCCGCGCACTGGACAAAGCAAAGCTTCCTGGGCTGATTCTACAAGGGCCGCCCCCTTCCCTTGCTGTGTGATATGTGCAGGAGTGCTGCTGGGAAAAAGATACCGCCGCAGACCAGTCTGACCCCCCGTGAGCTCAAGCTGATGGCGCCGGCTGCCTGCCATCTGCGGACGTGCTCTCTGACCACTGCTGGCCCGTTATGTTAAATGGCGGAGAGGCGAGGGGGGGGGGCTTTGGCCATTCAGTATTCGGACCATAAGACGGAGAGACATTTTCCCCCATATTTTTTGAGGAAAAAAGTGCGTCTTATGGTCCGAAAAATGCGGTAAGTCTTTTGATTGCTCTGCCAGCAAACGTGATGAAACTGTTTATCTTCAGGACACTCACTAGCATCCCCTTTGACTAATACCCATCCACTGACTCTACTAACTGAATGGGTGGCCCTCACAGGACAGGCCCCATGACACAGATCTGTAGGCTGAAACAGATCCTTACTGGCATGTCTCCCTTCCAGTCCTCTCTGCAGGTTATCTGGGTTGCAGCTATTCTCAGATTTAGGCCCTAAGGTTAGCAACCTAAGGTCGCATGGCAGCTTCTACAGAGGAGGGGCAGTTGCCCCCTCCCTCCAGGAGCCTGCTCTCCAGCCGAAGACCCCGAACACATGTGCCCTTGGCATATATACAGTCACCCAGCATAAACTAAGGCACTTTCCTCTGCCAATGTCCAGGGCTGTAACTATGCCTATGCTCTCATTTGTCAGGTTTCCTCCCACTGTCCAATATGCCTAACTATTGGACCAGTGTGACATTCAGACAACATTCAGACAACATGAGCAACACCTGAACACAATGAGCAGACCCTATCAATAGATCCCTGCTCCCTGTTAGGCAGAGAGCATCTAAATTTACCTGACAGCCTTCCCGGTAAGCAGAAATACTTAGAAACTATACTCTTCTAGCACCTACCTTGGAAGGTGCTACATTAAAAACTTGAACTTTTAATACTACACTATGGGGGAGATATACTAAAACTGGTGCACACAGAATCTGGTTCAGCTGTGCATAGTAACCAATCAGCTTCTAACTTCATCTTGTTCAATTAAGCTTTGACAATAAAACCTAGAAGCTGATTGGTTACTATGTACAGTTGCACTAGATTCTGTGTGCACCAGTTTTAGTAAATATCCCCCTATGAGTTCCTTCTTTGTTCCCCCTTCTCATTGAATGTACTGCTGGACCATTTTGACTGCATGGTCTACCAATCTTGGAACACTTGCTCTTGGCATCTATCCATCCCATATGGGGATATGGGGTTTAGGTGCAGTTATACTTTCACCCTGAGTCCCAGCAGCTGATTGTGGATCATTCAGATTGCTTTGTTTGTCCATTTTGAAATCCAGAATCCTGGCTCCTGTCATCCATCCCACGGGATATTGGGTTAAGGCACAGCCTGACCTCCATCGTTGGGTCTTAATAGCTGGTAAGCGGCTAGTGAGTGGGGTGTGCACTGTTTTGGTGTGAAGAATCCTTTTTCATTCACTTTTGGAGCACTGGATTTTGTTAACACTTAAATGTTTATATGAACTTTTTTTTTGCACCAAAGCATTTTATTTCCTGGACTTTATGGATTGATTTTTTTTTTATTACTTGCACATATGTTTTAAATCACATATTTTTTTATTTTTCACTTGATTGCATGAATATTACAACACAATATTTGTTTTTATATTGCTGCTTTTGTCATACTTTGCAAAAGTAACTAATTCATTGTATTGAACATTTTGCTTTTAAGAAAAACAGGAAAACCATATACAGATCCTATTTGCTGATCATGTAGCATTTATATTTACTCTGTTGCCGAACTTATGGCCTCTTCACACCAGCCTAGTTCTCTGGGGGGTGTTAAGTGCAATGTTTTTAAATAATGCTTAACACACAATTATTTGAATGGGCTGCCTAAGGCGCAACAATGCACCTATAATTATGCATGCAGCATTTCAGCAGTGCAGAATGCAGCATTTCAGCAGTGCAGCATGCAGCATTTCAGCAGTGCAGCATGCCACAATCAAAGTGTGCTGCGAAGGTGCATTACTGCACCAAAATAGTGTAAACGGGTTTTTAAGTGCTATTAAACCTTTCACTGCCACCGCCGTAAGGTATACATTGGAAGCAATGGGGGTATTTACACACACTCCTCGCAATAGCAGCTAAGAGTGTGTGTATACTTGGCAAGCCAACTGTTGGCTTTCTGATTCTTTACAGACCACTTCCACAACCACTGGAAATTTTCATCCCTCCCTTTCGTGCACAACCCTCCACAAGTTTCCAGGCTCTGCTGTCCAACCTGTGAGCCCGGGATAGTTGAGGGTGGATTGGTGGGTGTTAGAACAGAGGGAGCTCAGTGAACATTCATTCTCTGGTCCTGCTTCTAGTGAGCAAACCCAAAAGAGAAGAGCATTTCATCCCTGTTATTCCTTAACTTCTGTAGCCAGGGAAGCAGCTACTCAAGCATGATCTGTGCTTGATTAGCTTTAGTGGAGTGCTAATAGACCGCTAATATCTTCTAAATGGGACCTGTCACCAGAAATATGTTATTGCATATGGAGCTTGTAAGTTCTATATGTGATAGCAATAAAATTACAGTTCTCAGCATAAATGAGTACACCCCTTTTGAAAAATACGTTTTTAAATCACTATCTCAAGAACAATTTTCAAAATTTTGAGAAAAATTAGTTTTATAGAATATTTGGTTAGCTCATTAAATCAAAGTAAGTTTAATACTATATCTTAGATTACAAAACCTTCAGTTTTACTCAAATTAGTTGATGAATGAAATAAATACACCCCACAACAAAAACTACTACATCTAGTATTTTGTATGACCTCCATGATTTGTAAGGACAGCACCAAGTCTTCTAGGCATGGAATGAACAAGTTGGCGACATATTGCAACATCTATATTTTCCCATTCTTCAAAGACTTCTTTTAGACCCTGGATGCTGGATGGAGAGTGATGCTCAACTTATCTCTTCAGAATTCCACAATTCGATTGGTTCAGATCAGAAGACCACTGAATCACTTTCACCCCGTTCTTCTTCAGAAATGCAACAGTGGCCTTAGATGTGTGTTTTGGATCATTGTTATGTTGGAAAAGTGCCCGACGGAAAAGGGCACGGAGTGATGGTAGCCTCTTCTCTTTCAATATAGAGCAGTACATCTGTGAATTCATGATACCATCAATGAAATGCAGCTCATGCAGCCCCACAGAATGACACTACCACCATCATGTTTCAAGTAGGCACCATGCATTTTTCTTTGTACTCCTCACTTTTGCGAAGCCATACAGTTTTGAAGGCATCAGTTCCAAAAACAGTTATCTTGGTCACTCCAGAGTACAGAGTAGTAGTAGTCTTCTTATTTTTCAGCATGGGCCCTGCCAAATTCTAGGCAGGCTTTTTTGTGCATGGGCTTTTGGAGAGGCTTACTTCGTGGACGACACCCATGCATGCCATTCCTCTGCAGTGTACCTGCAGTGTATGACTTGTCCCAAACGGTCTACTGTAATTTTTTACTATTTTTGACACTTTTTTGGTGAATGTGTAGGGGTACAATGTACCAGATACCCATTTACATAGGGGAGCAGGATCTGGGGGTCCCCTTGTTAAAGGGGGCTTCCAGAGTCCGATAGGCCCCCCCGCCCGCAGACCCCCACAACCACCAGGCAAGAGTTGTGGGGACGAGGCCCTTGTCCCCATCAACATGGAGACAAGGTGTTTTGGGGGACCCCAAAGCATCCTCCCCCTGTTGAGGGCATGTGGCCTGGTATGCTCCTGGAGGGGGGCACTCTCTCGCCCCCCCTTTTCCTGCGGTCTGCCAGGTTGCTCAGATAAGGGTCTGGTATGGATTTTGGGGGGACCCCTACTCAATTTTTTTCATTTTGGCGCAGGGTTCCCCTTAAAAACCATACCAGACCTAAAGGGCCTGTTATGGATTTTGGGGGGGACCTCTACGCCATATCTTTTTTTTTTTTTTTTAAATTGGCGCAGGGTTCCCCCCTTAATATCCATACCTGACCTGAAGGGCCTGATATGGATTTTGGGTGGTCCCCCACGCATTTTTTAATTTTGGTTCGGGGTTCCCCTTAATATTCATACCAGGCCCAAATGGCCTGGTAATGGACTGGGGGGGAACCCATGCCGTTTCTTTCAATGATTTTTATCTATATTGCCAGGATCCAACAATTCATTACAGCCACAAGCAGTTTTAAATGGCTTTTTTTCCTTCAGAAATTTCATTTTGCTGTGGTATTGTTCTAAACACGGGAAACATGTGCTACTTTTAAAGGCATACTAAGGACACCCCAAGGCACGATATTTAAAGGAATATTTCATTTTTATTGTTTCAGTTTAAGCTTTAATAAAATCACTGCTCCTGAAAAACTGACATTTTTAAAACTTTTTTTTGCATTAATGCATGTCCCCTGGGGCAGGACCCTAAACACTTTTTATAACAATAACTTGCATATAAGCCTTTAACCAATTGCCGCCCACCATATAGCCATGTGACACACCGCAACTCCGATCTACATAAAGAGTCTTTGACAGAGACTCTTTACCACGTGATCAGCCATGTCCAATCATGGCTGATCACAATGGAAACAGGAAGAGCCGTTGATCAGCTTTTTCTCACTTGCGTCTGACAGACACGAATAGAGGAGAGCCGATCGGCTGCTCTCCTGACAGGGGGGATCTATGCTGATTGTTTATCAGCACAGCCGCCCTAGGATGCCTGACCAGGACCACCAGGATGCCGCCAGGACCACCAGGGATGGCCACCACACTGGACCACCAGGTATGCCACCCTAGACCACCAGGGAAATGCCAATCAGTGCCCAAGCAGCTGCCAATCAGTGCCAGTAAAAAAATGCCTACCAGTGCCAGCAGTGCCCACAGGGCAAGGACCACACTATACCCCAGATGGACACCAGTGGCAAAAAGCACCCTGAGGAGATTCAGTTCGCATAGGTAGCGCTATACAAGTCATTCATTCATTCATTCATTCACCAGTGATGCCTATCAGGGAAATCCAGTTACAGCCATCAGAGCCCATCAGTGCCACCTATCAGTGCCCATCAGTGCCCAGCAGTGCCGTCTATCAGTGCCAATCATAATTACCCATGAGTGCAGTCTTTTAGTGCCCAGTGTCGCCTATGAGTGCCCACCAGTGCCACCTATGAGTGCCCATCAGTGCTGCCTATCAGTGCCAATCAGTGCTGCATATCAGTGCTGCCTATTAGTGCGCCTATCAGTGCCCATCGTCTGTGCCCATCAGTGCCACCTCATCAGTGCCATCTCATTGGTGCCACCTCATCTGTGCTGCCTTATCAGTGCCCATCAGTGAAGGAGAAAACTTACTTATTTACAAAATTGTATAACAAATACAAAGAAAATCATTTATTAAATTTTTTTAATTTCTGTAATTTTTTTATTAGTTTAGCAAAAAATAAAAAACACAGAGGTGATCAAATACCACCAAAAGAAAGCTCTATTTGTGGGAACAAAATATAAAAAATTTAGTTTGGGTACAGTGTAGCATGACCGCGCTATTGTCATTTAAAAAGTGACAGCGCTGACAATTTGCTTGGGCAGGAAGGTGTGAAAGTGCCCTGTATTGAAGTGGTTAAAATTAGCATTTTTCATGTTCGTGTCCCATAGACTTTAACAGTGTTCGCTTGTTCGTACAAATTTTTTGCCTGTTCGCATGTTCTGGTGCGAACCGAACGGGGGGGGGGGGGGGGGGGGGGGGGTTTCGGCTCATCCCTACTCTTTAGATAACTGCAGTGAACTTGCATGGCAATTTCTTAAACCTTCTCATCAGAAGACGCTCCTGTCCAGGTGGTAACTTCTGTGGTCGGCCTGGACGTCTCTGTGAGATGGTTGCTGTTCCATCTTTGTTAAACTTTTGTATCACTTTTCCTACAGTATTCTGACTGATGAGTAAAGCTTTGCTGAACTTCTTGTAGCCTTTATCTTTTGTGTAAAGAAATTATTTTCTTTCTCAGGCCTTGTGACATTTCTCTTCCATGTGGTGCCATTGTTGACAGGATGAAATGGGAAGGGGTTTTCTTTAGGCTGGACACCTGTTTATTGGATAATTAGCCTCACCTGTAGTTGAATTCTTGTTAATAAGTATTTTGTTGTCTAAAATTTAGCTTTGCTCCTAAGACTTTCATTGAGGTGTATTCATATTTGCAACATGGTCTTGAATGAATTTGTTAGGAAAAATACTTTTTTATGTGTGCAAATTTACAAATCTTGGTTGTAACCAATGGCCCACATTTGTGGGAATATTTTGTAGTATAGTGTCCCATAGAAAATGTTGATTCTGAAAGGCAAGTAATGTTTTTTTGACAAATCAGTTGCAGTGAACTCGTTTATGCTGAACACTGTAGGTAAAAAAAAAAAAAAAACATCCTGATATAAGTATTATATATAGTATCTCACAAAAGTGAGTACACCCTCACATTTTTGTAAATATTTTATTATATCTTTTCATGTGACAACACTGAAGAAATGACACTTTGCTACAATATAAAGTAGTGAGTGTACAGCTTGTATAACAGTGTAAATTTGCTGCCCTCTTAAAATAACTCAACAGAAAGCCATTAATGTCTAAAGCAAAAGTGAGTACATCCCTAAGTGAAAATGTAGAAATTGGGCCCAATTGGCCATTTTCCCTTCCTGGGTTCATGTGACTCATTAATGTTACAAGGTCTCCTGTGTAAATGGGGAGCAGGTGTGTTAAATTTGGTGTTTCACTCTCACTCTCTCATACTGGTCACTGGAAGTTCAACATGGCACCTTATGGCAAAGAAACTCTCTGAGGATCTGAAAAAAATAATTGTCGCTCTACATAAAGATGGCCTAGGCTATAAGAAGATTGCCAAGACCCTGAAACTGAGCTGTAGCATGGTAGCGAAGACCCTACAGCAGTTTAACAGGACAGGTTCCACTCAGAACAGGCCTCGCCATGGTCGACCAAAGAAATTGAGTGCACGTGCTCAGCGTCATATCGAGAGGTTGTCTTTGGGATATAGACATATGAGTGCTGCCAGCATTCCTGCAGAGGTTGAAGGGGTGGGGGTCAGCCTGTCAGTGCTCAGACTATATGCCGCACACTGCATCAAATTGGTCTGCATGGCTGTCGTTCCAGAAGGAAGCCTCTTCTAAAGATGATGCACAATAAAGCCTGCAAGCAGTTTGCTGAAGACAAGCAGACTAAGGACATGGATTACTGGAACCATGTCCTGTGGTCTGATGAGACCAAAATAAACGTATTTGCTTCAGATGATATCAAGCGTGTGTGGCGGCAACCAGGTGAGGAGTACAAAGACAAGTGTGTCTTGCCTACAGTCAAGCATGGTGGGGGGAGTGTCATGGTCTGGGGCTGCATGAGTGCTGCCAGCACTGGGGAGCTACAGTTCATTGAGGGAACCATAAATGCCAACATGTACTGTGACATACTGAAGCAGAGCATGATCCCCTCCCTTTGGAGACTGGGCTGCAGGGAAGCATTCTAACATGATAACAACCCCAAACACACCTCCAAGACAACCACTTCCTTGCTAAAGAAGCTGAGGGTAAAGGTGATGGACTGGCCAAGCATGTCTCCAGAACTAAACCCTATTGAGCATCTGTGGGGCATCCTCAAATGGAAGGTGGAGGAGTGCAAGTTCTCTAACATCCACCAGCTCTGTGATGTCGTCATGGAGGAGTGGAAGAGGACTCCAGTGGCAACCTGTGAAGCTCTGGTGAACTCCATGCCAAAGAGGGTTAAGTCAGTGCTGGAAAATAATGGTGGCCACACAAAATATTGACACTTTGGACATTTGTACGTAGGGGTGTACCTACTTATGTTGCCAGCGGTTTAGACAATAATGTCTGTGTGTTGAGTTATTTTGAGGGGACAGCAAATTTACACTGTTATACAAGCTGTACACTCACTACTTTACATTGTAACAAATTCTCATTTCTTCAGTGTTTTCACATGAAAAAATATAATAAAATATTTACAAAAATGTGAGGGGTGTACTCACTTTTGTGAGATACTGTATTTCAATAGCATTACCAATTGGTATTTAAATACATTTTTGAACTGCCACCCTTTACTAATATTTAATTCTGGCAAGTATTTACATTTGTCAAATTGTTGTAAAATTATTATTGTGAATCCAGATCATACCATGTATAATTTCTGTATTCTTCATAGCTCTAAAGCCAGAGGGTGGGGTGTGAGCAGCTCATAACAATTTCACTTAAGTAATACATATTTCAAAAACAAGGGAGTAGTTCTGATAATCTCTTGACATGATATTGTATTATTGTAATTAAAATAAGGAGGTATTGGCAGGTTTTATTCAAGGTACAAAAATATACCACTCAGCTATTTATTTGTATTCTCCACTGCTGCTTTTATTATATTATATATTGATCTTTTCATATTTTAATGCCTTTCTTTATTGCCAAACGATTGCTTTGAACAACTGCCCCATTTTCCATTATGTTTCACATATATTTTAGAGTCACTGCTAGAGTTCTGACTAACATCATCCATACATTACTACTGCACAACACAATGATTAGCCTATGCACTTATGCTGGTGCAATAAGTATGGGTGGACTAGCAGATTGTATTCTGACAGTACACACCTGAACCCACAAATACACAGACTCCAGCACAATATACATACCAGTTATGGAGTGTATGCTTCAGTGTCTCACTGTATGCGGGCTAAGGGGTGGCATGTCTGAAATAACTTTTCTCAAATGCTTTTGATCTGTCTTGTCTTTGTTAGGGCACTTTCACACTGATGTGGTGCAGTTTTTCCACACCGCAGGTGCAGCGCAGTGTACCCACGGTTTTGGTGTGGGTTATGCCGCACCAATAGCAATACACACGGCCGGACTTGCCGGACTAAACTCCGTCGGCATTTCCAACGGAAAGATTTAGAACATGTTATATATCTAAGTCCATCGGAAATGCCGGCAGAAAAAGTCAGATGGGGCATACACACAGTCAGAATGTCCGATGAAAAGCTCTTATCAGACTTTTTCTGCCGGAAAGTCCGGCCGTGTGTACACGGCATTGGCCATGCTTTGCCATAAACTTCTATTATGTTCATCGGTTTTGGTGCGCTTACTGAAAGTGCATAAAAACTCATTTGTGCAAGACTTTTGGTGGGCTTTCAGAAAGCACACCAAAATTGCAGGATATAATGGAAGCAGTGGCGGAACTACCGCCATAGCGACCCGGGCGGGCGCTATGGGGCCCGCAGCCAAGGAGGGCCCGGTGAGCGGGTGGCGGGTGAGCCGCCGAGCTGCCCGTCCGCTCGCCGATCGTACAGTCACACTGACTGAAGCTGGGTGACTTGGCGGCAGGCGGGGGTGGGGAAGCTGCCAGCTGGGATGCTCGGTGGGTGGCCAATCAGCGGGTGGCGGAGCAGAGAGATTACATCATCTCTCACCGCCCGGCGCCCACCCTGCATCCTGGCAGTTCCGCCCTCACTCACTGTGCAGGCAGCAGAGAGATTACATCATCTCTCTGCTCCATGACTTGGACTGTGAAACCAAAGTGACAATCCCCATTCCCCACCTTAGCAGGAAAGTGACTAACTGCAACTTGTTGCAGGTGATGTGGCAAGTGGACAATCCGCAATGTGTGGCTGGTGATGTGGCAAATGGACAATCCGCAATGTGTGGCAGGTGACGTGGCAAATGGACAATCCGCAATGGGTGGCAAGTGGACAATCCGCAACGGGGCAGGTGACGTGGCAAGTGGACAATCCGTAATGGGTGTCAGGTGACGTGGCAAGTGGACAATCCGCAACTTGTGGCAAATGGACAATCCGCAATGGGTGTCAGGTGACGTGGCAAGTGGACAATCCGCAACTTGTGGAAAATGGGCAATCCGTAATGGGTGTCAGGCGACGTGGCAAGTGGGCAATCCGCAACTTGTGGCAAATGGACAATCCGCAATGGGTGGCAGGTGACGTGGCAAGTGGACAATCCGCAACGTGTGGCAGGTGACGTGGCAAGCGGACAATCCGCAACGGGTGGCAGGTGACGTGGCAAGTGGACAATCCACAACGGGTGGCAGGTGACGTGGCAAGTGGACAATCCGCAACGGGTGGCAGGTGACCTGGCAAGTGGACAATTTGCAACATGTGGCAAGTGACAATCTGCATCTGGTGGCAGATGATGTGGCAAGTGGACAATCCACAACGTGTGGCAGGTGACATGGCAAGTGGCAATCCGCAACGTGGGCAGGTGACGTGGCAAGTGGACAATCCACAACGTGTGGCAGGTGACGTGGCAAGTGGACAATCCAAAACGTGTGGCAGGTGACGTGGCAAGTGGACAATCCGCAACGGGTGGCACGTGACGTGGCAAGTGGACAATCCGCAACGGGTGGCACGTGACGTGGCAAGTGGACAATTTTCAACGTGTGGCAGGTGATAGTGGACAATTTGCAACGTGTGGCAGGTTACGTGGCAAGTGACAAACTGCATCTGGTGGCAGGCGACGTGGAAAGTGACACACTCGGGGCTCCCACTGATTCTGCATTATGGTGAGTTGAACTATTTCATTTTCTATAGCAATGTAATAATAGAAATAATGTGTTTCAATCATCCTGACACCATAACACAAATTGTGCCGTGATGATTGAAGCGCCAACATCAGCCATTGCCCCGATAAATTGCACCCAAAAAAAATGTATTTTCTGTCAGTGCCCTTCCTGAGACTAGACTCTAGATCTGCCCCTGGGTGAGGGTGAGGGGGGGCATACAACATTTTGCTATGGGGCCCTGTGATTTCTAGTTACGCCCCTGAATGGAAGTCTAGGGCAAAGCATAGTTAACCTGCACCCAATTCGCAGGTACATTGCATTCCACCTGCAGTTCTGGAAAACTGCACAGCAACAGTGTGAAAGAGCCCTTAGGATTATGTGTGCATTTTATGTAGGAACAAAACCTAAACAGAGAGTGTGAAATTGCATTGCAGTGCTCCTCAAAGAGGCAAGGATTCCCTAATTTCTTGTTTAGAGCATTTAGAGAATCAGCTTAACAATTTTTGAATATAGTTTTAATGAAAGAAAGGGTAAAAACAGTGCAAAAATATTTACAGAAAAAACTATTACAAAATCATGTATTAGGCTTCTTGCGCATGGATGTAAACATTTACTGATGTTTATATGCAACAACTCGCTGTCAGAAAGATCCTGAGTAAACAACACAAGCTATGTTCTTTAACCACTTGAAGACCAGGCTTTTTCTGGCACTTTTTGTTTATAAGTTTAAATCAATATTTTTTTTGCTAGAAAATTACTTATAACTCCTAAACATTATACACTGAGCAAAGTTATAAACGCAACCCATTTTTGTTTGCCCCTATTTATCATGAGCTGAACTTAAAGATCTACGACTTTTTCTATGTACACAAAAGGCCTATATGTCTCAAATATTGTTCACAAATCTGTCTAAATCTGTGTTAGTGAGCACTTCTCCTTTGCCGAGATAATCTACCCACTTCACAGGTGTGGCATATCAAGATGCTGATTAGACAGCATGATTATTGCACAGGTGTGCCTTAGGCTGGCCACAATAAAAGGCCACTCTAAAATGTACAGTTTTATCACACAGCACAATGCCACAGATGTTACATGTTTTGAGGGAGCGTGCAATTGGCATGCTGACTGAGGCAATGTCCACCAGAGCTGTTGCCCTTGAATTGAATGTTCATTTATCTACCATAAGCCATCTTCAAAGGCGTTTCAGAGAATTCGGCAGTACATCCAACTGGCCTCACAACTGCAGACCACATGTAACCACACCAGCCCAGGACCTCCACATCCAGGATCTTCACCTGCAAGATCGTCTGAGACCAGCCACCCGGACAGCTGCTGCAACAATTGGTTTGCATAACCAAAGAATTTCTGCACAAACTGTCAGAAACCATCTCAGAGAAGCTCATCTGCATGCTTGTCAACCTCATCAGGGTCTCGACCTGACTGCAGTTTGTCATCCTAACCGACGTGAGTGGGCTCACATTCAATGGCGTCTGGCACTTTGGAGAGGTGTTCTCTTCATGGATGAATCTCAGTTTTCACTGTACAGGGCAGATGGCAGACAGCGTGTATGGCGTAGTTTGGGTGAGCAGTTTGCTGATGTCAACGTTGTGGATCGAGGGACCCATGTGGCGCTGGGGTTATGGTATGAGCAGGCGTATGCTATGGACAATGAACACAGGTCCATTTTATTGATGGCATTTTGAATGCACAGAGATACCGTGACTAGATCCTGAGGCACATTGTTGTGCCATTCATCCACGACCATCACTTCATGTTGCAGCATGATAATGCACGGCCTCCTGTTGCAAGGATCTGTACACAATTCCTGGAAGCTGAAAACATCCCAGTTATTGCATGGCCAGCATACTCACCGGACATGTCTCCCATTGAGCATGTTTGGGATGCTCTGGATCGGTGTAGACGACGGCGTGTTCCAGTTCCTGCCAATATCCAGCAACTTCACACAGCCATTGAAGAGGAATGGACCAACATTCCACAGGCCACAATCAACAACCTGATCAACTCTATGTGAAAGAGATGTGCTGCACTGCGTGAGGCAAATGGTGGTCACACCAGATATTGACTGGTTTTCACCGACCCCCCAATACAATAAAACTGCACATTTTAGAGTGGCCTTTTATTGTGGCCAACCTATGGCACACCTGTGCAATAATCATGCTGTCTAATCAGCATCTTAATATGCCACACCTGTGAGGTGAATGGATTATCTCGGCAAAGGAGAAGTGCTCACTAACACAGATTTAGACAGATTTGTAAACAATATTTGAGCGAAATAGGCCTTTTGTGTACATATAAAAAGTCATAGATCTTTAAGTTCAGCTCATGATAAATAGGGGCTAGCACAAAAGTGGTGCATTTATAATTTTGCTCAGTGTACATTTTTTTTTTTTAGCAGAGGCCATAGGGAATAAAATGGCGATTTCTGCAATGTTTTATTTCACACAGTATTTGTGCAGCAGTTTTGCAAAGCAATTTTTGTGGAAAAAAAATATACTTTAATGAATTTAAAAAAAACACAATATGTACTCCAAGTTTTTTGTACAATGTGAAAGATGATGTTATGTCTAGTAAATAGATACCTAACATGTCATGCTTTAGAATTGTTCAAACTACGGTACTTATAAATCTCCATAGGCGGCAAACTATGGTACCTACAAATCTCCATAGGCAATATTTTAAATGCCTTTACAGGTTATCTGTTTAGAGTTACAGAGGAGGTCTAGTGCTAGAATTATTGCTTTAACATTCCTCACATGTGTGGTGTGAATAATGATTACATATGTGTGTGCAAATTATGTACAGTACCTTGTAAAAGTATTCATACCCCTTGACATTTTCCACATTTTGTCATGTTACAACCAAAAACGTAAATGTATTTTATTGGAATTTTTGTGATAGACCAACACAAAGTGGCACATAATTGTAAAGTGGAAAGAAAATGATAAATGGTTATTAAATTTCTTTACAAACAAATATGTGAAAAGTGTGGCGTGCATTTGTATTCTGCCTCCCCGAGTCAATACTTTGTAGAACCACCTTTCGCTGCAATGGGATCGCAGGCAGCAAGGCCCGAACATAAAGAAAACCAACAAACAATCAGTTTATTGATGAAAACATCATTTATTTGGCTGCGGCCTTTACTGGTTTATAACAAATAGTGTTATCATGTATATCAACTGTAATGAATTAAATGCATCAACCGATTACATAACTCGGCCACTAAGACTCGAGCTGCAAAATAAATGACCCGTTTTCAAATTATTGAACACAAATCATATCCTACCTGTCACAGATTTCCCAGACCCACGGCCAATTTGATAGTTGTTTGAAAGTCAAGGTCCAATATTAGGGATGAGCTCGATGTTTGGGTCGAACATAAGTTTGACTCAAACATTGGGTGTTCACCTGTTCGCAGAACAGCAAACATTATGGGGCACTCATGGGAAATTTGAGCGCCGCGGAATGCCCCATAATGCAATGCAAGATCAATTGACATGCATGCTTTGGCCAATCACAGCGCGCTCTGCTGAGAGAGCCATAATTGGCCAAAGGCAGGGTGCCTTTGGCCAAGCATGGCTCAGGGGGACTAAGTCCACACCCCAGTGACAGTGTATTTGATATATATATATATATACATACATACACACACACACACACAGTAAGTCTAATATATATATATATATATATATATATATATATATATATATATATATATATATATATATATACTCTGCATTTAGCATAGACTATATATTCAGTGTATATTCAGTCAGTGCAGGCAGCAGTAACGGTACTTTTCCTGGCAGTTGTGGCTGAAAGTTTAGTTAGTCTACCTGACCGTCCTTTGGTTTCAACAGAACCCCTCATTTTCCACTTCTTGATTAGAGTTTGAACACTGCTGATTGGCATTCTCAATTCCTTGGATATCTTTTTATATCCCTTTCCTGTTTTATACAGTAAATTTACCTTTTCCCGCAGATCCTTTGACAGTTATTTTGCTTTCCCCATGACTCAGAATCCAGAAACGTCAGTGCAGCACTGGATGAAAGATGTAAGGGTCTGTCCGGAGTCCAGAAACTCATTGACCTTTTATACACAGTCACACACACTAATTACAAGCAAACAGATCACAGTTGAGGATGGTTACCTTTAATAGCCATTCAAACCCCTTTGTGTCAACTTGTGTGCAGCCAAACACTAAGCATGAGTGAAAGATGTTTTTGTGTTATCATTCATGTTCTCTGAAAAATGACCAAGAAATCAAAAATATGTAAACTTATGAGCAACACTGTGTATATATATATATATATATATATATATATATATATATATATATATATCAAAAAAAGGAAGGATACAATCTCCAATTTCTTTACTTCCAAATAAGGTTTCCATTCATACATACATTGTAGCAGCAACCATATACATATATATAATTTATGAGAAGGACCTTGAACACTTTTTTTATTTGCTGATATCCCTCTGGCAGCAACATTTAACAACACTATCTGTATTACAAGGTGGCCTAGAGACCTCTCATCAATGTAGTTGGTCTCTGGCAGTCCCATGAAGGTAAGCCAAAAGTATCCCATGGCATAATGTCCAGCAGCTACAGCAGGTGATCCTCTTGCTGAAGGTCAGGGTTCAGCTGCAGTCGATCACCGGGTCAGCTGATGTCTTTCACTGGAGCTCAGCTGTAGTCTCTCAACAGAACTCACAATCTCTTACCATGTCCCAGTCATAGTTTCTAACCAGAACAGGATAGCAGACCAGAGGATGCTTGAACTAGAGCTCTGCAGTAGTAGCACAGTACATGCAGCATGTCTCAGCACAGTCTCTAACAGCAGCAGCTTTGGAGTCTCTGAAACACAGCCCACACAGTGCAGCTTGGTCCAGCAGCACAGCAACCACATGCTTTGGGTTCTCTTAGCACACTCTGTCCGGGAACATTGAAGCTCTTTCTCTTCCCCTGTGCAGCTTAGCCTGCTTGGCTACATGGGTCCTATTCCTTTGCAGACTCACAAAGCCCCAGTATTCTTTGACTCTCTGCCCTTTCTAAATAGCATCCCTGGAGCACACACTTGCACAGTTTGCGGGTCCCAGACCACTCATGTCCCCTAGGGCACGTGTGATGTTTGGGGTTTATCATCTAGCTGAGGGGGTAGCCATCAGGAATCATCATGGCCATGGGCAGTCCCAGGCTGTAGCAGCAACCAATCAGTGTCCTTTCCTGTGTTCTCTTTTCCCTGTGCTGTCCATCAGGTAGGAAGGGAGAGGCAAGCTAAGCAGGGCAGAGCTTATATTTCTGCCGAGTGGCTAAATGGGGCCCACAAACTAGGGTGACAAACTACAGTTTCCGGGGACAGTCCCCGGATTGAGGAAACTGTCCCCGAACCAAGTCTGTCCCCGGTTTGGTCCCCGGATTGGATTTGAACAGGGGCTGGGGCAATTTCAAAGACAGTCAATGCAGAGTTAAAAGAAAAAAAATCTGAATTACATCGCCCCCCTCTGCCGCTCCTCTAGCTTAGGGGGTGGGGGTGTATTTTTTTTTCATTATCTGTGCCCCTTTCTGATGATCATGTGCTGGTCGGAGAGAGAATATTTCTTCAGTTTCGGGGGCATGCCCAATCTGCTCCCGCTCGCATGTTCTTCTGCCTTGCCAGCCACCTGCACATCTCCTTGCCTTCCCTTGCGGAGTGATCTTCCTCCGCTCCCCACCCAGTAGTAGCCAGAATAAGACTTGACAGGCTGTGAGGCGGGCAGTGGCGGCGATGGGCAGAGTCACTAATTGCCGCCATTACTAGTAAAAAAAAAAAATTTACTAATTAGGTGACTTTTGAAGGCAATTGGTTCCATTCGATTTTAGATAGGGGTATCAGAGTAAAAGTGGTTGAATACAAATGCACGCCACGCTTTTCAGATATTTATTTATAAAAAAAATTGAAAACCATTTATCATTTTCCTTCCACTTCACAATTATGTGCCACTTTGTGTTGGTCTATCACATAAAATTCCAATAAAATACATTTACGTTTTTGGTTGTAACATGACAAATTGTGGAAAATTTCAAGGGGTATGAATACTTTTTCAAGGCACTGTATATTATGCTACATGCGTTTAGCCCATGTGCATCAAATTCCAGTGTTTATGTGCACCCTGGAGGCACAGGTGAGGGTGCAAAATAGGTGCAAAATCAATGACAGGAGAAAATAGGCAGTGACTAGAAGTGGCTAGATGCTGTACCATGTGGGACCATAAACTTTTCAGAATGCAGGAACTCTGCGTTCAGGGCCATATGCCCAGAGTGCAGGAACTCTGCATTCTGGGCACACGTCCCCAAATATATATAGCCCTAAAAATGAGCACCACACAGTACAGTGTCCAGCAACCCCTGTACTGCATCGCAGCACACCTGTGCCTCCCAGGTGGAGCAGGGTGAGTTCTTCTGGTCTACGCTAGGCACTTTGTATAAGGTCACTGGCGTGCACATGGGGTACCTTTACTTGAGCCACGCTCATGACCCGGTAGATGATAAACATGAATAAACTCTAAAAAAAACTCTGTACTAAACCTTACCACAGTTACTTGGGCATTTAGAAGGTACATTCAGAGCCAATGCCTTCTCCACCTGCCCAGGGTTTCACCGCTACCTCACTCCCCGTAATGATATGGGGTCGCTCTGTGCACCTAACGTGGACTCCATGCATGCACTTCACTTAACACCTTCTCTTCTGTACCTGTGTACAGGATGAGGCCCCTTGCGGTGCAAATCTGCTCTTGTTGCTATGGGAAATGGATCACGGACGAAGGAGTGGCGACAACATCTCCCTCACTGCAAGAGGCCATCTCACCTCTCACATGTACACTCTTATGACAGGCTGCTAGAGAGACTTTCGTTACCCTTGGCAACCACTTTTGTCTTCACACTGTATGTACTCCTGTACTGATGTCTTCATACCCCAATGTGTTAAGTGACCTAAAGCTGTAGACTATATGTGCCAGTTACTTACTGTACATTGCTCCCCTTTAGTAACTTCAGTCCAGGCAAGGGCAAAGTTTCAAACGCTTTACTTGAAAAATAAATTAACATGATGACAATCACAATTGACAGCCCAGGATAAAGTGCAGACATTACCTAACATCCCTAGTCCCTAAATACAGGCTTGTAGCTGCCCCAGCATACCTGTCCAAGCAAAGTCCATATCTGGAATTTAACCCTGTGGGTCATCCAGACTCCGGCAATGGCACTAAGCAGATCATCCCCAGCTCCTCCACCCAGGATCTGGACCCTTGTCTCTTTTATAGCCCACAGAACCGGAGGGTCGGACCCAAGAATAACCTACCAAGAAAAATCCGGGAGTGCAGTTAACCTCTAACTTCCTGTGGGTGCAGCAGTGATCAGTACCTGCCTACAAGCATGCATGCTCAAATTCTTCTTATGTTAATTAATGCCAGTACATATGCCTGGTGCAATTGGGTTGGTTTTGCTAAACAAACTAATGCCATGAAATTATTATTTTTTTTTTTTTTTTCAACTTTGCAAAAAGGAAAAGGGTTTAAGAGTTATTTACAGATACAGTGTTAGCTGCCTGAAAATCAACCCAATTTACAAAGAGTTTCAGACCCAGAAGACTGTCATACTCATTTTTGCCCACTTCATGTTGTTGCAGTGAAGACATTTAATAACTGTTGTGTGTTCACAGCTAGACAGAGGAAGAGTGCAAAACGTTATAAACAAAATCGTGCATTTTCCAAAACCAAATAAAAGAAAAGAGTGATTTGTAAACCTCTCTAAATGTTGTTTTTTTTAAGGTTGCATTGAGGACTATGGTCTATGGTTGATTTGTATAAGTCTATTCAGCTCTGATTCCCCTAGAAAGCTAATGACAACACGGCTGTATTATTATTGGAAGTGTCACTAGAATACGAAGCAGTGCATAGCACGGTTGTCTGAAAGTATCATGGGTAAAAAGAATTGAAAACAAACAAAGTTCAGATTGCTGTGCACACATTATTTTGTTATTACTGCTATACTCTACCACATTTAAAAAAATTTACTGTTTTCTTTAGCTATCCAATGTCTACTATCAGCATAAAGAAACACTGCATTCCTACAGTGGGCTTAGCCCAATCTGTTTACAAAAGATGGACACTTTGCACAGCAAACTCAGGGACAAAGCTCACCGTGAAAGCAGTAACATACATAGAAATTTGCAGCTGGAATTACTAGTATAATTTAAAGATGTCTTTTAATTAGGGACGATCAAACCGTGCAAAGTTCAGTTCACAGGAGGTTTGGTGAATCCAGGAAAAAAAATTGGCTAAACTCTAACATAGACCGAACCCTAATAAAGTCTGTTATTTTTTTCTAGCATTTTTAAGGCCAATTGACTAATTTTTGTTAAAAAAAAAAAAAAAAAAAATGCCATAGGTAGCTGGGCACTGATGGGAACATATACTAATTAAGAAAAAAAAAATCACTTTTCAACGTGAGAGTCTTTTAATGCGGTCTTTTAACCGCTTCAGCCCCGGAAGATTTTACCCCCTTCCTGACCAGAGAACTTTTTGCGATTCGGACTGACAATTGCGCGGTCATGCAACGTTGCATCCAAACAAAATTGACATCCTTTTTTCCCCACAAATAGATCTTTCTTTTGGTGGTAATTGATCACCTCTGCGGTTTTTATTTTTTGCTCTATAAACAAAAAAATACAATTTTGAATTTTTGTTTTACTTTTTGCTATAATAAATATCCCCCAAAAATGTTTTCCTCAGTTTAGGCAGATTCTTCTACATATTTTTGGTAAAAAAAAAAACACAATAGGTGTATATTGATTAGTTTGCACAAAAGTTATAGCGTCTACAAAATAGGGGATAGATTTATGGCATTTTTATTATTTTTTTTTACTAGTAATGGCGGTGATCAGAGATTTGTATCAGAACTACGACATTGCGGCGGACAGATTAGACACTTTTGACACTTTTTTGGGACCATTGACATTTATACAGTGATCAGTGCTAAAAATAGCCACTGATTACTGTATAAATGTCACTATCAAGGGGTTAAATGTGTGTCCTAGGGAGTGTTTCTAACTGTGGGGGGATGGGACTGCCTGGGGGAGGAGACCAATCACTGTTCCTAAGCAGTAGGAACAACAGATCAGACTCCTCAGACCTCCAATCTGTCTCTCTCAGGTGTAATCGTGGGTGTCCGGCGGACAGCGCGACCACCGGGCACACGCATCGGCTCCATCGTCGCGCCACAGGCGCGTGCGTGCCTCCCAGTGCTCTTAAAGCAGCTGACGTACAGCTATGACGGCTCGCCCAGGGGAGCCAACCTGCCGCAGTATAACTGTGGTGGCTGGTCCTCAAGTGGTTAACCACCTCAATACAGGGCACTTTCACCCCCTTCCTGCCCAGGCCATTTTTCAGCTTTCAGCGCTGTCAGACTTTGAATGACAATTGGGCGGTCATGCTACACTGTAGGGATGGGCCGAACACCCCAGTTCGGTTCGCACCAGAATATGAGAACAGGCAAAAAGTTCTAGCGAACATGCAAATCCTATTAACCACTTCAATACTGGGCACTTAAACAACTTCTTGTCCAGACCAATTTTCAGCGCTGTCGCACTTTGAATGACAATTGCGCGATCATGCTACATTGTACCCAAACTACATTTTTATCATTTTGTTCCCACAAATAGAGCTTTCTTTTGGTGGTATTTGATCACCTCTGGGATTTTCATTTTCTGCTAAACAAATAAAAAAAGACCGAAAATTTTGAAAAATATTTTTTTTTTGTTTCAGTTTCAAAACTTTGTAAATAAGTACATTTTCTCCTTCACTGATGGGCACTGATGGGGCTGCACTGACGGGCACTGATAGGCACCGATGAGGTGGCACCAATGAAGTGGCACTGATGAGGTGGCATTGATGGGCCCTGATATGTGGCACTGATAGGCGGCACTGATGTGCACTGATAGGTGGCACGGATTGGCATAGATAGGTGGCATGGATGGGCATGGATAGGCAGCACGGATGGGCATGTATAGGCGGCACAGATGAGCATAAATGGGCACTGATAGGTGGCATGGATGGGCACTGATAGGTAGCACAGATGGGCACTGATAAGCGTCACGGATGGGCACTGATCGGCGGCATTGTAGTGTAATGTATTTTACTGCTGGATGCCAATCAGTGCCAAACAATAATGCATGCCAATCAGTGATGCCCATTGTGGGCACTAATTGGCATCCATTTTGGGCACTGATTGGCATCCATTGTGGGCACTGACTGGCATCCCTGGTGGTCTAGGGTGGCATACCTGGTGCTGGGCATCCTTGGTGGTCTGGTGGCGTCCCTGGTGGTCCAGTGTGGGCATCCTTGGGGGGGCTGCGCTGATAATCGATCAGCACATCCCCCCCATCAGAGGAGCAGCCGATTGGCTCTCCTCTACTCGCATCTGACAGACGCGAGTGAGGAAAAGCCGATCATCGGCTCTTCCTATTTACACTGTGATCAGCCGTGATTGGACACGGCTGATCACGTGGTAAAGAGTCTCCGTGGGAGACTCTTTACTGAGATCAGAGTTG
>CM053027.1:312519624-312687124 GCA_028564925.1 Lithobates sylvaticus | reverse complement strand
AGGAGCCCAAAGGGTGCCAAACGTGGTGCTGAACTTCCCTTTTCTATTTTTGTCGTACGTGGTGGACGTCACTGCGTTCTTAGCGGTTGGAATTTGGTGTGACCGCGTGTAGGCAAGACAGCTTGAGCGGGAAAACCATCAGAGCTTTTTCCGACCAGAATTCCGATCGCGTGTACACGGCATAAGAATGCTACCGGACCGCTGTTTACCATTCACTAGGTTAATACTAGCTAGGAAAAGTGGCAGATATATACTTCAACACAAACCAGTCACTTGATAGAATATAATCAAATGAGCTTTGCTCTCATACACTTGAGAATAGCCCAAGAATATTGCAGTATGCAAATAGAAAGTTTCAGCCTCTGACAACTATCTCTGATTCTCACACAGGAGTGACAGTAATATAACAAACAGTAAGCTACACATTGCAGTAACGCTTGCCTATGTCCCTTTTCAGCCTGGATGGATGGATGTATACAACACAAAATCAGCCTCCAGCAGCTCCTGGCTTGCAAAGCATATGTCTGGTCACTCTCTTTCACTTTTCTATAAGACATCCACATATATAGCCTTGAGGGGCTTCCTGACCCTTAAGCAGGAGCTGGAAACAACCTCCTAACAGGAAGAATCCATTTGTAATAAGAACTCTATGGTAGGTACCAGGTATGAATGTAAACTTCAGCCCCGGAAGGATTTACCCACTTCCTGACCAGGCCATTTTTTGCGATACGGCACTGCGCCGCTTTAACTTGCGCGGTCGTGTCCTTTTTTTCCCACAAATAGAGCTTTCTTTTGGTGGTATTTGATCACCTCCTGAGGTTTTTATTTTTTGCGCTATAACCAAAAAAAGTGCAATTAAAAAAAAGACAAATATATATATTTTTGACTTTTTGCTATAATATGTATCGAAAATAAAAAAATGTCTTCATCAGCTTAGGCCATTATGTATTCTTCTACATATTTTTGTTAAAAAAAAAATAAAAAATAAATCGCAATAAGCATATATATTGATTGGTTTGCGCAAAAGTTATAGCGTCTACAAAATAGGGGATATACAGGTGATACTTGAAAAATTAGAATATCGGGCAAAAGTTAGGCCCCTTTCACACTGAGGCGCTTTCCAGGCGCTAAAGCTCTATAAATAGCGTCTGCAAAGCGCCTTCAAACAGCCGTTGCTGTCTCTCCAGTGTGAAAGCCCGAATGCTTTCACACTGGAGCGGTGCGCTTGCAGGACGTTGAAAAATGTTCTGCAAGCCTCATATTTGGAGCGCTGTTGGAGCGGTGTATTTACCGCTCCTAAAGCGCCCCCTCCCTTTGAAAACAATGGGGCAGCGCTCCAAACCCGCCTGCAAAGCGCCGCTGCAGCGGCGATTTGCGGGCGGTTTTAACCATTTTTGACAAAAAAAGCGCAGCTGAAACGACGGTAAAGCGCCGTTAAATATAGCGCCACTTTACCGCCAGCGCGCCCAACGCCTGAGTGTGAAAGTAGCCTTAATTTATTTCACTAATGAAGCCCATATCCAGGATCTGTCTGTACATGGTGGCTCTTGATGCACTGACTCCAGCCTCAGTCCACTCCTTGTGAAAGTCCCCAACACGTTTGAATGGTCTTTTCCTAACAATCCTATCCAGGTTGAGGTCATCCCTGCTGCTTGTGCACCTTTTTCTTCCACACTTTTCCCTTCCACATAACATTCTATTAATGTGCTTTGATACAGCACTTTGGGAACATCCAACTTCTATTGCAATTACCTTTTGAGGCTTTCCCTCCTTATGGAGGGTGTCAGTGATGGTTTTCTGCACAACTGTCAGATCAGCAGTCTTTTCCATGATTGTGATTCCTACTGAACCAGACTGAGAGACTATTTAAAGGCTCAGGAACCCTTTGCAGGTGTTATGGCTTAATTAGCTGATTAGAGTGGGACACATTAAGCCTAGAATATCGCACCTTTTCACAATATTCTAATTTTCTGAGATTGTGGATTTGGGGTTTTCATGAGCTGTAAGACATAATCATCACAATTATGACAAATCACGGCTTGAACTATCTTGCTTTGCATGTAATGAGTCTATCTCATATATTAGTTTCACCTTTTAAGTTGCATTAGTGAAATAAATGAACTTTTGCATGATATTCAAATTTTTTAAGTATCACCTGTATTTATGGCATTTTTCTTCTTCTTTTTTGTTTTTTTTTACTAGTAATGGCGGTGATCAGCAATTTTTAGTGGGACTGTGACATTGCCGTGGACAGATCAGACACTTTTGACACTTTTTTGGGACCATTGACATTTATACAGCGATCAGAGCTAAAAATAGCCACTGATTACTGTATAAATGTCACTGGCAGGGAAGGGGATAACACTAGGGGGCAATCAAGGGGTTAAGTGTTCCCTAGGGAGGTGTTTCTAACTGGGGAGGAGCAGACTGACTGGGAGTAGATAGAGATCGCTGTTCCTGATCACTAGGAACAGAGGATCTCTCTCTACTTCCCTGACAGAACAGGGATCTGGCTCTCTGAGGAGCGATCGTAGGTCGCCGGCGGACATCGTGGCCGCTGGCCACGCACATCGGCGCGCGTGACCCCTATAGCTCTTAAAGCGGCCAATGTACACCTACGACAGTTTGTGCAGCTTTGCCAACCTGCCACTGTATAATGACGGCGGCTGGTCGGCAATCGGTTAATGTTTAGAGAGCTGCATTATTTCAGTTTTTTACATCTGAATAGAGTTACCTTTCAACTGTATGAGATCAATCATTGAGCTCTAAAAGTAAGTATCATTATTAGTAGGGTTATTAATTTTATACAATATGTTTACATGTTTTTATATGAGTAAATCCTTTGGTATAGATACTAACATCAAAAATGTGGGCCTTTTGAGTCTGTCATTTTTTTTTTGTAAAAAACCCTGTAAGACTATGACATAATGTGCTAGTATGCATCACACACTAGCACATTATGAAATACTTACCTTAGAACACAGCCCCCCAGCGGCACTCTATCACCGCTGAAGGCACTTCCATCTTCACCCGGTTTTCCGGGTTTGCGCACAGGAGTCACAAACCGCAGCACGGAGATCTGATGGGATGGCATGGGTATGCTGTCCCTTCAGAGTGCATGGTGGTGTCAGCGGCTGCATGCACTGTGAATATCTCCTAAACCGTGCAGCTTTATATAGGCACAAATTCAAAACAAGGGTTTACCTCAACTTTAAGCAACCTTCAACCTCAAAAGCACCTGAATAAGCTGTTGCATGAAGGATTAATTAGTAGGTACAGTCTGCACTATTGTCCAACAACACATTTATTAAAAAAGCTTTAATTTTTTTTACAAGCCTCATATTAATTCCGAACCAAAGGAAATATGATCCATAGGATAATGTCTCAAATTTTTAGACCATGACCACTGCACCAAGTACAGCAACAGCACCAAAAAATATTCCCATTTTTTTTTTTTTTATTATTATTATTATTATTTAATCTTTATTAGCTTTTTCTCCTTCGTCCCAAACCACCATAATACAAAAAGACTTAGAAAAATAAAAACATTACAAACACATTATTCTTCAGTACTTTGTCTTCTTTTTCCCACATTTTGTTATATACCATTCCTCTTTATCCCCATTTTTTTTAATACATTATTAACTTTACCACACTGATCCAAGAACATTTAAATAAAATGTGTAGGTTGTATCTCCGGAAGCATTTTATTCATAAAAGAATGTCAAAAATTAAAGATCAACTAGGGGCGTTCAACCTCTAGATCTAAATGGGTAATATATCTTTACCTGTCATCTATGTCAAGGTTGATGACCATTGCTTTATATCACTCAGAGCTTTGATAGAAACTACAGTAGACAGAGATAAAGTCATTTTCCTAGAGATAATGCAAAATCTTTTCCAGAGACTCAGTAATTCTACCCCAGGCAGTTCAGAGAGTTTCGACAAGCAAACATCACGCACAGAACTATTCCATGTTTATGTAATCTAAAACCTCATATTATATGTAAAAATGATACGCCCTTTGTATTTCACTTGAACAGGAAGAAGCTGACACACCTCACTTACTGTAAAAATTGAACAGATTGACAAATATTTACTCTACTTTAACCAGAGAATATCTTTGCTCTTTTCAGTCTTTTATGAAGTTTCGTAATTTTGAAAATCAGCAAATTAACTGGTTTGCGTTAAGGAAACGTCATGTTTTTTAAATTTATAGCATAAAATGATTTTGATTTTGGTTTACTATTCTGGATGCCTTTTATGCCGCGTACACACGATCGGAATTCCGCTCAAGCTTGTGTTGCCTACACGCGGTCACACAAAATTACGACCGTCAAGAGCGTGGTGACGTACAACACTACGACGAGCCATGAAAATGAAGTTCAATGCTTCCGAGCATGCGTCAAATTGTTTCTGAGCATGCGTCGGAATTTTGCGCGTCGGAATTGCCACAGACGATCGGAATTTCTGATAGAAACTTTTTCCGTCTGAAAAATTGAGAACATGCTCTCAATCTTCCGCCAGCAAAAGTCCAATGGAGCCTACACACTGTCGCATTTTCCGATGAAAAGATCTCATCAGTCTTTTGCTGGCCGAATTTCCGATCGTGTGTACGTGGCATTAGAGAAAATTTGACCTTGTCTTATCCAAACGGGTTAATAAACTCAATATCAAATTTTTAGGGAGAACTTCTTATATCTCCCCACCAAGACCCTTAACCTCCCTGGCGGTATTCCCGAGTGTGGCTCGGGGTGGAATTTCAGAACCAAAAGCGGTAACCCCCGAGCCAGACTCGGGATCGCATTGCAGGATCCAGGAAGAGCTTTCTTACCTTGTCCTCTGGATCCTGCGATGTCTCCCCGCAGTGTGAGCAGCTCGTCCTCCGATCGATTCATCACGGAGCCGGGCTCCGTTCCCTGTGAGCGTTGCAACGCACGGGGACAGAGAACGGCGCCAAATTCAAAAAGTGAAACACACACTATATATACAGTATACTGTAATCTTACAGATTACATTACTGTATGAAATAATTTCACATCCCTTTTGTCCCTAGTGGTTTGTCCAGTGCCCTGCATGCAGTTTTATATTATAAAAACTGTTCTTTCTGCCTGGAAACTGGAGATTGTCCATAGCAACCAAAAAATGTCCCTTTACATCAAAAGCGGTTTTAGACCAGCTAGAAAACAGCGATAATAAATTACAATCACTTGCAGAATTTAGCGATAATGATTTGTGGGGAAATTCGTCATCAAACACTGAAAGTAATGACAGCGACAATTCTGCAACAGCAAATTTCAGTGTTTTTGATTTGATTACATTATTGAATCATTTTTCATTTTCATTATTATTATTATTATTATTATATTATTATTTGTTATAATTATTTATAATTATTTATTTTAATTTATGATTTCATTTTTCAAACTTTATCATACCCAGGATGTCTACTAGACTTAAGTGAGTTATTACTAAGAATTACAGGCCTACAATATAAAACAACAAATTTCCATGCAAAATAATGGTACTGCTTTCAGCATCAAAAATCGGACAGTGTTCTGGTGGGTGGGCCATCTCCCTGTCAGAACACAATAGCTCACAGGGGGTGATCGCTAGACTAACCTTGCATTGTTAGTACAGTGGCTCCAACTGGAGCTGACAGTTTTTTTCATACAACCCGCTGGGTTGCACGAAAAAATACTGTGGTGTGTACCCGGCTTAATAAACTTTTCCTATTTGATTCCTGCGCATCTGTTAAATGCATTAAACTCACATCATCTGATAACTTTTTAGTCCCTTACTGTACTGCACTTTTACCAGATATACAGTATTGTTTATATGAACCCCCCATGATATGGAGAAGTACTAGAATGAAAATGCTGCTTCTCCATAGATACAATATGTCACCATTTAGCAAAAATTGTATTACTGGTAGTTACCCAAAGAGAAAAAAGCCTGAAAAAACTAAAACTAATACAGCCACTACTTTTAAAGTGGTTGTAAACCCTTACAGACCACTTTGACCTACAGTTAAGCCTAGATTAAGGCTTACATGTAAGTCCAAGAAATATCTCCTAAACCTACACGGTTTAGGAGATATTTGCAAAAAGACAGGCACCTCTGTTTACGGCGCATGCGCCGTAGACAGCGGCGCGCATGCGCACTGAGCTTGCCGCTGCTAACGGCGATATGCCGTTAGTGGCAGCTCCCGTGCGCATGCGCAGGAGTGACAACATCGCGGCTCCAGGCAGTCACAGCGCCAGAGCCGCGATACCCGGAAAGAAGATGGACGCTCCATGGACGAGGGGACAGCGGTGACATCGCTGGCTCTTGTGTCAGGTAAGTGACACATAATGGTCTACTATGGATGCATAGTAGCCCATTATGCTTTACCTTTGCAGGGAAACAAAGAGGAAGTAAACCCATCAGGGTTTACTTCCTCTTTAAAGTTGGAGTAAACTCCCATTTGTGACTTTTACCTATAGATAAGCCGTTTAGGAAATATTTGCTGTACAAGCAGCCGGTGACATCACAGATGCATGCCCTCTGAAGGAATGTCCACCTGGGCCGTTCCATCAGAGTCCTGTGCTGAAAATGGTGGCTTCCGCGGCTCTGGCCACTTACACAGCCGGAGTTTGCAAACTCGGAAAGAAGACCGGGTGAAGATGGAAGCGCCTGCAGTGGTGACAGCGTGATGCTGGAAGGCTTCTTTTTCAGGTAAGTTTAACATAATGTGCTAGCATGCAATGCATACTAGCACATTATGACATTACCTTTCAGGTTGGAAAAAAAAGAAAACACCCAGCAGTTTACTACCACTTTAAGGACTGGTAAGTTGTAATACATTATATTTTTCTGCCTAGGCTTAGATAACTTTAAGTCATTACTTAGGTGTCAACAGGGCCCTGGAGAGCAGAAAAAACAGATGGTATTTCTTATGCCGCGTACACACGAAGGGACTATCCCGCGGGATTATCCGCTGGACCGAAGTCCAGCGGATAATCCCCTCGTGTGTAGGCGCCGGCGGACTTTTTTTGGCCAAAGTACGGCGGACTAAAGTTTCAGGTTTTGTTCTCAAATTATCCGCTGGACTTGGCAGTCCAGCGGATAATCCGGTCGTGTGTAGTATGGTCCGGCGTACCAAAAAGGACGCATGCTCAGTAGCTATTATGTCACGGACTCGCTCGGTCTGGTAAAACTAGCCTTCGTTTTGAAGCTCGCACAATCGTCACGCTGTTGAAAATTTTTTTTTTTTTTTTTCTGACAGCGGGATTTGTATGGTATCGTACTTGAAGAATGATTTTGCCTTGCTGCTTGTATATTCACGCAGAGTACTCCCGAACGTTTTTTCTTCAGCATTCTTTAGTGAAGTTATATATTTGTATATATATATATATATATATATATATATATATATATATATATATATATATATATATATATATATATATATATATATATATATATATATATATATAGATATAGATATAGATATAGATATATATAGATATCCAAATCACCAAATGAAAAATATATCTATATTTCTCAATAAGCGCAAAAAAATATATATCGATATCTACATATATATATATATATATATATATATAAATATATATAGATATATAGATCTATACGTGTATAAAAATAAAATTATATATATATATATATATATATATCTATATATATATATTATATATGTACATATATCTCTATATAGATATTTTTTTATTATTTGTTGGTTATCAAAAGGATTAGTTATTACACATGATACAATTGTGGAGTCAGCAGAGCTTGCCCTTAATTCCGATCTTAAACCTCACCTTTCCAGCGACTGCACTTGCAGTTCCATTGAACTTGCACTTTACACTTGTATTGTCAAATGAATGTTTAGACATGTACCTGCCTACTCCTAAAGAAACTATGTTTTTGAATAACAAGCACGTATATCATTATTTGATGAAAATTAAATGACCATTTATTCTGGTTAAAACAAACAAGGCAAAACAAAATAGGAAGGCAACACTGGAGCCACTTGTAGATTTTGTGAAGACTTTTTGCCCCAACGGCAGACACCAAGTTTGTGAAGCCAAAAATTAAGCTTGGGCACATTTCATACAATATAGGGAGCACAAGAAGATTGACCAGGAATCAGACAGACCAGGAACAGCAGCAGATGACATCTATGTCCCCAAGCTGTGGCACTACAACAGCCTGTGTCTTCTGTGAGACCAGACTGAAGCCAGGCAATCACTTCCGACTCTTCGCACCACGCTTCCCTGCACTCTTCCCTGCAGTCTTCCCTGCACGCTTCCTTGGAGGCTGACTTGTGGTAGGAGGAGGAGTAGGAGGAGGAGGAGGAGGAGGAGGAGGAGAAGGAAGACGAGGAGGAGGAGGAGGAGAAGTTGGTGTCGGGCCTTCATGGGTCAGGCGGGTGGATTCTCGTAATTCACCCCTCAAACCCCCCCTAATTGCCTCAGAAATTAGGCCCTCACACAGGTGCCGTTGGCCCCTCTCCATTTGCAGCAACCTGCTGGACACGTAGCTGCCATAGCCCTCTTCTGGAAGGGGGGGTTTGTCGAGAATCGCACTCGCCTTCCGAATCAGTTCCAGTGATTCCTCCTCCACAATGGTCATCCTCCTGGGCCTTCTTGGGGGTAAGGGCAGGGGTCGAGGTAGACTTCTTAATTGGGTCTGGCTGTCACTCTGGCTCGTGCTGGGCCCAGCCACCTCCTGGCTCTCGCTGGGCATGTCCTCCTCCTCCTCCATACCACTTGTCCCGGCATCATCCTGGGTCAGCTCATCCTGTGTGCAAATAAAAACAAAAATCAAACACCTGTTTTGTGGTTTCTGGCCTACTCAATCATCCAATTGTAAACTTAGGAACGAGCATCTAAATTTTCCAAAAGATCCAAAAGGCTATCATTTGGACCCCTGCATTTTCCAAGCAGATCACCAATGTTGTCTAACGCTTTTTTTGCCACTACTGGATGTATGTATACACTATATATGTATCGATATGTTGCACCAACACTTTTTAGAAGTGTGCATAATTTTTGTCAGTTTTTTTCACAATTCTGAGTTCAGGGTGTTAATTGTTTCACATTTTAACGTTGACAGCATTAATATTCACACAATCACAATTTAGGCTACTAAATATATACCTGGCTCCAGCTGGGCGCATCAGCCTGCTCCAAGGTGGAGGGGTCTTCTCCTTCCGTGGAAGCCTCAGCTGGGGTGGAGGGAAGAGTGGAGGGAAGAGTGGAGGGAAGGGTGGAGGGAAGAGTCGACAGTGATTCCCTGGGTTCCATCTGGTCACCTATAAAAGTCAGTTGGTTGTAGTACCACAGCTTGGGTACATAAACATTCTCTGCTGCTGCTCCTGATCTGACTGATTCCTCAATCTTCTTGCGCTCCCGCTTGTACATGTGCCTTAAACTTGCAATTCTGGCTTCCACAAACTTGGTGTTTGCGTTGGGGACTTTAGTCTTCACAAAAGCCACAAGTGGCCCCAGTGTTGCCTTCCGGACATCCCTATTGCCATACAAAGGGTTCTTGAGCTGCCACAGGTTGGTATTTTTTCTGTACAGGGCAATGAATTCGGACATGAACTGCTGGTCCTTGAATGGATTCAACTGGGGTGATGACATGTTTGTTTCTGTTTTGTTAGTAATGGCAATACAAAAGACCAAAAACACAAATGTTACTTAAAACGCACAACCAGTTTTTCTTAACAAACATTACACAACACACCCACACACAGGCAGCAACACATCCACACAGGCAGCAACCCCTACACACAGGCAGCAACCCCTACACACAGGCAGCAACACATCACACAGGCAGCAACCCCTACACACAGGCAGCAACACATCCACACAGGCAGCAACCCCTACACACAGGCAGCAACCCCTACACACAGGCAGCAACCCCTACACACAGGCAGCAACCCCTACACACAGGCAGCAACACATCCACACAGGCAGCAACCCCTACACACAGGCAGCAACACATCCACACAGGCAGCAACCCCTACACACAGGCAGCAACCCCTACACACAGGCAGCAACCCCTACACACAGGCAGCAACCCCTACACACAGGCAGCAACACATCCACACAGGCAGCAACCCCTACACACAGGCAGCAACACATCCACACAGGCAGCAAACCCCTACACACAGGCAGCAACCCCTACACACAGGCAGCAACACATCCACACAGGCAGCAACCCCTACACACAGGCAGCAACACATCCACACAGGCAGCAACCCCTACACACAGGCAGCAACCCCTACACACAGGCAGCAACCCCTACACACAGGCAGCAACACACACATATCCTTAAAAAATGCTGGCCCAAAACCCAAAAAAAAACACAGTAATGCATCCTAGAAAACACTTACCTTCGTACAGAGCGCTCGCTACTTCCGTTCGGGAACACGTGGGCCCCTCAAACAGCCTTATATACACTGCGCACGCGTCGAAGTCCGCCTGCGTCCTCCGCGTCGCCCGCCCATGACGTTCCTCATGACGAGTATTCCCCGCCCCGCTTCCCCTCGTTGCATTGTTGGTGAATTAATTCATGAATATGGCGGACACATTCTCAGCCAGTAGCGCGGAGGAAAGCCAAGAAGCCAACACATCTACATCCAGCAGCAGATATAAGGCCACCAATATGGCCTTTGAAGAGATGGTGGAGATGGTGGACATCCTCCAAAGGGAAGATTACGACGGGGAAAATGGCCCGTACCCTCGTCCCAACTTGCGCAAGGACAAGATTCTCACTACAATCGTCAGCACCCTGGAGCAGAAATTCGGCGTACGAAGGGGCAAGGATCAACTGCGCAAACGATGGTCCGACATCAAATCCAGGGAGCACGATCAATACAGGAGAATTCGAAAAGCCATCAAAAAAAGTAAGTCAAGCACGTGCGCTACTATGGTTATACTTGATATGTCTAATCTTGCGCAGATGTAATTACCATTCGTCCGTGAAACGTGCGCAGATGTTATTACCATTCGTTCGTGAAACTTGCGCAGATGTAATTACCATTCGTCCGTGAAACTTGCGCAGATGTTATTACCATTCGTACCTGAAACTTGCGCAGATGTAATTACCATTCGTCCGTGAAACTTGCGCAGATGTTATTACCATTCGTTCGTGAAACTTGCGCAGATGTAATTACCATTCGTCCGTGAAACTTGCGCAGATGTTATTACCATTCGTACCTGAAACTTGCGCAGATGTAATTACCATTCGTCCGTGAAACTTGCGCAGATGTTATTACCATTCGTACCTGAAACTTGCGCAGATGTAATTACCATTCGTCCGTGAAACTTGCGCAGATGTTATTACCATTCGTACCTGAAACTTGCGCAGATGTAATTACCATTCGTCCGTGAAACTTGCGCAGATGTTATTACCATTCGTACCTGAAACTTGCGCAGATGTAATTACCATTCGTCCGTGAAACTTGCGCAGATGTTATTACCATTCGTACCTGAAACTTGCGCAGATGTAATTACCATTCGTCCGTGAAACTTGCGCAGATGTTATTACCATTCGTACCTGAAACTTGCGCAGATGTAATTACCATTCGTTCGTGAAACTTGCGCATATTTGATGAAAGTTCCGTTTGTCTTCATAACGTTTATTGAGTTTACCTGGCTTTGGGTTGTTGGAGTTGTAAGGTTGTTTATTATTGTCACTATCTATACAATTACTGCTGTAGTAAGGGTTTTACGGGTAACTTACACAGGGACTCCAGAGGCTGTTTTGGGGGGGGGGGATAAATATGTTAAGCAGGGTCTCATGCTCACAATTCCCAAAAAATGCTCATCATCTCTAAATACTGTAGGTGGTGACTTTTCAAAGAAGTACACTCACCTGTCCCTTGGATGGTGCAGCTACAATCTCTGATCTTGCAATCATGAAATTAATGTTTGCGGCTTCACTTCCCGGGTCACTATTGGGCATGCGCCAGTTGCGCAATGCAATAGGACTGGTCCGCGCGAGCTCGGGGACCCCTGTGTGTCCCAGCAGACAGCACGGTGGGACGGGATGTGGCGTATACTTCTGTGGGAGTCTAGGGCCGGATGTGTGTGCAAATACCTGCCTTACACAGGTATCTGCAACCCATCCCCCCTAAAACGTTCAAAATAAGACACCACAGGGGTGCAGGGATCCAATGAGCGGAAGTTCAAATTTAGGGTTGAAGGGCGCTTTAAGTATTGGAGTTTCATTAGATAGACATTTCAATTCTGTCTTCAAGTAGGATCTTCTAACAAACTGCTAATAATTGGCAAGACTTTTAAACAATGTTTACTAATCCTATTTTGGCACTCAAATATCAGTGTGATTCAAAAGTGTACCTTTTTGTGTTCCATTACCATAGGGGGCAAAAGACTCAGACGTCAGTCCGAACCTACGAGGACCTCCCGGCCTCACCAGACTAATTGGGCAGTTAGCCCAAGCCCACGCGTGGATGTGGCGGAACAGGTCGTTGAAGTCGATCAAATCTGCACCCCACCAAGTGAGTGTCTCAGAACACAGATTGAGCTAATAAATTAAGGTCTGCATGTTTTTGACACTTTTTTTCTTGTGTTTTCTCTACCCAACTTTTAGGTGATGCTGATCTGTTTGTGGAACGACAAGCTGCGGAGCCATTTACCACTGACAGTGCCCACAGGCTTATTGGGCAGATCATGGCCTGGAATCTGCAGCTGGAAAACATGCAGAAGGAGATGGCCACCATGCAGCAGGGAATGAAGGACATGATTGATGTTTTGGGGAGAATCTAAAGACCCCTTTTACATTTCTTAACATCAATCATGTCCTTCATTCCCTTTTGAAGCGCTGTTTAACTAATTTTAGAGGCCAAATTTTAAATATGCACACGGTATGTCAACATGTGCTATGTGCCATCAGGGGATCTCAATGGACGCATTTTGTGTTTGCAACCCCTAATGCTAGTAGGTGAGAGGGAAGGGGTTTCACACACAAAACACGTCCATTGATTCCCCATGATGGAACATAGCACATGTTGACATTACCCATTTTCCAGTTAAATTAGTGTGCATATTCAAAATTTGGCTTCTTCTGTTCATGGGTTACCTGTTGAACTTTGTAAGTTCTGGACTTTTACATTGTGTAAATAATTTCAAATGCTAAGACAAAATTTTTAAACAATTTTAAACATGTTTTTATGTTTGTTTTAAAAAATCAATCCCAAAAAATAAAACAATATGTTGTGAGAAAAACACCAAAAAAATGTCAAAAAGATAACATAAAAAAAAAAAAAAAAAAAAAATCATGTTCCAAAAAAAAAAAAAAAAAAAAAAAAAAAAAAAAAAAACAAAAAAACAAAAAAAAAAAAAAAAAAAAAAAAAATAATAAAAAGTTTTGGATGTGCACTATAATAAAAAAAATAATGTTTGCACAAATTCAAAAATGTGTGGCTTCTTCTTTTTAAATACTACCAGTTTGACAAAAACATGTTGTGGTTCATTGACAAAGGGGCTTATTTACTAAACGCTAAACAAGTTTGCCACTATTAAGATGTGCACTAGGACAACATATAAAACAGGCCAAATTAAAAGCCAAACAATACGAAACGACCAATATTTCAAACATAAATAACTGTATTTATTCATTGTAAATGAAAAAGATGGTTTAAGGGTCTGCTGCCATTTCAATGGCCCCCCTACCATTAAAATACTGTAAATAAAGGTCCCGCACTTGCTGGGCTGATTGTGGTGCGGAACCAAGAGGGCGATTATCCAGCCCTGTCATGTTGCCTTCCACTCCGGCCTCAGGGCCAATTGGTAAGGAGTATGTTCCTGAATGTTTCCGTAAATAATTGTGCATGACACAGCATGCAAGAATAATAGTATTGAGTTTGTACTCTGCCAGATGTAGCGATGTAAGGAGCAATCTGAAACGGTTGGCCATAATACCAAAGGCATTTTCCACCACCCTTCTTGCTCTGGCCAACCGATAATTAAAAATCCTCCTCTCAGGGGTGAGGGATCGTTGGGGAAATGGCCTCATCAGATGGTCACCCAGACCGAACGCCTCGTCGGCAATGAAGACGAACGGGAGTCCCTCCACATTATCTTCATCTGGTGGCAGCTCCAGCCCACCAGTTTGGAGACGATGACCGAACTCCGTGTGGTTGAAGACTCCTCCGTCCGACATCCGGCCGTTTTTCCCCACATCCACATACAGAAATTCATAGTGTGCCGACACCACCGCCATCAACACGATACTATGGAACCCCTTATAATTCCAATAGTATGACCCCGAATGGGGTGGGGGCACAATTCGCACGTGTTTGCCGTCAATCGCCCCTCCGCAGTTGGGAAAGTCCCAACGGGCAGCAAACTGGGAAGCCACAGTCTGCCATTCCTGTGGCGTGGAGGGACACTGTGAAGTCAAACAGAAAGATACAATTGAAATTATAAACCAGCCAAAACACCAAACTAAATGCAACAAATTAAAAAACAATTTGGAAGAACATATGTATTTATTTTGTAAATCCTTGAAATAAAGCCAAAAGATTAAGGATAAAAGGGACAAATCTCTGATTGATGACCCCTCTGATGGACCAGAGAAGATAATAATGGGGATGTGGGTGGGGAGTAAATAATGGTAAGGTCACACAATACACATGCAATTAATTAAAGGTGTGTGTGGGGGGGTGGGGATAATTACAAGCTGACCAAAAACACATGATATTAATTATCAGGGGGTGTGGGGGGGGGGTGGGGATAAATACAAGCTGACTAAAAACACATGATATTAATTATCAGGGGGTGTGTGGGGGGGGTGGGGATAATTACAAGCTGACCAAAAACACATGATATTAATTATCAGGGGGTGTGTGGGGGGGGGGTGGGGATAATTACAAGCTGACCAAAAACACATGATATTAATTATAAGGGGGTGTGGGGGGGGGGGGGGGATAATTACAAGCTGACCAAAAACACATGATATTAATTATAAGGGGGTGTGGGGATAATTACAAGCTGACTAAAAACACATGATATTAATTATCAGGGGGTGTGTGGGGGGGTGGGGATAATTACAAGCTGACCAAAAACACATGATATTAATTATCAGGGGGTGTGGGGGGGGGTGGGGATAATTACAAGCTGACTAAAAACACATGATATTAATTATCAGGGGGTGTGGGGGGGGGGGATAATTACAAGCTGACTAAAAACACATGATATTAATTATCAGGGGGTGTGTGGGGGGGTGGGGATAATTACAAGCTGACCAAAAACACATGATATTAATTATCAGGGGGTGTGGGGGGGGGTGGGGATAATTACAAGCTGACTAAAAACACATGATATTAATTATCAGGGGGTGTGTGGGGGGGTGGGGATAATTACAAGCTGACCAAAAACACATGATATTAATTATCAGGGGGTGTGGGGGGGGTGGGGATAATTACAAGCTGACTAAAAACACATGATATTAATTATCAGGGGGTGTGTGGGGGGGTGGGGATAATTACAAGCTGACCAAAAACACATGATATTAATTATCAGGGGGTGTGGGGGGGGGGGGGGATAATTACAAGCTGACTAAAAACACATGATATTAATTATCAGGGGGTGTGTGGGGGGGTGGGGATAATTACAAGCTGACCAAAAACACATGATATTAATTATCAGGGGGTGTGGGGGGGGGGGGGATAATTACAAGCTGACTAAAAACACATGATATTAATTATCAGGGGGTGTGTGGGGGGGTGGGGATAATTACAAGCTGACCAAAAACACATGCAATCAATTTAAAAATGAGGGTCAAGGGGGGTGAAAGGGGGGGTGAGTAAAGCTGTACAATGGAGCTGGTAATATACATTTTTAACCAAAGAAAGTGACTAGGCTAGGGGTGTTTAGGGGGCCAAGCTTCCATGCTGGGGAGGTTGGTGCAAGCAAATATGCATGTGACCCACTAAATAATACATTCTTAAAACTATTTCGATAAGTCAAACATAAAATACTAGACAAAAAAAAAAAAAACCAAAAAAAAAAAAAAGGAATAGGCGACATTCATAGAATAGTCCTATCATGGTAATTAGCTAATGATGACATTGATGCACTACATTAACAAACATACAAGACATAGGTAATTTTAAAAGAGAAGACTTACCTTAATGTATTCCTCCTGCAGGACGTGGATAATGGCAGAACAGGTCTCTGGAATAATGAGCCCCAGAGCCTGGGGGGAGATGCCTGTCGTGAACTTGAGGTCCTGCAAGCTTCTCCCCGTCGCCAAGTAACGCAACGTGGCGACTAGCCTCTGCTCCGCACTGATGGCTTGCCGCATGCAGGTATTCTGCCTGCTAATATAAGGGGACAGCGAAGCCAACAGACGGTGAAAAATGGGGTCCGTCATCCGGAGATAATTCCTGAAATCATCAGGATTATTCTCACGGATCTCACGGAGCAAAGGCATATGCGAGAATTGGTCACGCTGGCGCAACCAATTCTTGGTCCATGAACTCCTCCTCCTCACCCTGTTCATGGACCGGGCTCGTGCCAAGGTGCTAACCGCAACACCGAGCCCCTGCACAGCACGAACTCGTTCCCAAGTACGTCCACACTCCATGGCTTCAAAACGGTCGGCTGATCAAACAAACAACTTAACAGAACGCACTGAAGAACAGCAAGGCCTATGAAGAACGACCTGAAAAACAGGAACGAGCGGACCAGAACGGCCTGAGAACAGGTAGGAACTGATCCACACGCACTGAAAGCCAGATACAAACCTCACAAGCACAAACTGAACGGCAGAAGCGAACGAATTAAGCAGAAGTCTGAGAAGCGCGAATCGTCTCTAACCAAACGTCAACTAACACGCGATATACACGAGATTAGCTGACGGGGCCCAAAGGGTGTCGTTTGGGATCTCGAGCTTCCTTTTTCTAGTCCCGTCGTACGTGCGTACGTCATCGCGTGAACCGCCGGACTTTTTGCGTGATCGTGTGTGGTCAAGTCCGTTCGCTTTTTAGTCCGGCGTACCTAGCGGGAAAGTCCAGCGGATTGTTCGCTGGACTTAGGTCCGCCGGCAAAAGTCCGTACGTGTGTACGCGGCATTAGTCTTTCCCACTCTAGGCTAAAAAAAAGTTTTGTCAGGACATATAATTAATATTAGCAGCCAGCTACTCTTTCAGTACTTGCATACCTTAAATAATAGGATAGGTTCTAAACTAAAAGCTTTGTAGACAAGAATACTTTGTATCCAAAACTTCTGGAACCTGTTTTCTTTTGACTTGAAGAATTACATTTAATAACGCATACCATAGTGAAATGTGCAATTAGCTGTAATTAGTCTGCAGTGTGCCTGCATATTGGGTTGGAAGACTCATGATTTTTTTCTAAATTCTTTTACTCCTAGACCTTCCAATCCTGGTGGACAAAAACTTGTAAAACAAGTTTCAATAGTTTATACAGTGGCTTATCCCCAAGACAAAGGGGATTTCTTTGGAAAAAAAGGAAACCAACTTTTCAACATATATTTGCTGTATCCATTCAAAGTGAACAAACATATTGTGGTATGTGCAGCACCGCCATTCATTGGCCGTGTCAGGGTGGAAAAATCACAGAGCCGCTATGGTATGCGATTTAGGCAAGGAAGTGTACATCTCTCACTGCTCATCATTCTAAGTAAGTCATCTATTCAGCAACGGTCACTCTGGCTGAAGATGTTCTACTCTTTGAGGATGCCAGATGCTTGGTGACGAAATGCTGCACAATTAAAATTATTCCAGCACTATGTTATGGATATTTATTTGGGTAGTACTTAAAGTGGTGTTTCCCCCAAATTTACAAGTTTTAACCTATGTGCAGCAAACAAGCTAATAAAAATTAATTGGATAAAAAAAAAAAAAAAATGTCACTTACCTATTTCTCCCTGTTGCTAGGTGGTCCCATGAAATCTGCCTCTTCCATAGCCTAGGCTAAACACGTCACTTCCCCTCGGCACGTGACAGGTCCCAGATGACAGCGGCGTATCACGGCGTGCGCCGCCGCTCGCGCATGCGCAGTGGGTGCCCGGCTGTGAAGCCATAGCCGTGTGCCCACAGTAAGGATGCTGGCGCCGCGAACGGAGCGGGGAACGAGGGGGGACTTCGTTCCCCCGCATCGCTGGACCCTGGGACAGGTAAGTGTCCATTTCTTAAAAGTCAGCAGCTGCAGTATTTGTAGCTGCTGACTTTTAAAAAATGTTTTTTAATGGGCACACCACTTTAAAGCGGTTGTAAAGTCAAATTGTTTTAAAAATAGTATGGTATAATACAAATACTGGGACATATTTTTACTATAATGTAGAGAATGTATTAAAGTATTGCTAAACCCAGGATCCTGCATTCACTACTATATCTGGCCTCCCACAGTAGACAGAAGATAGAAATGCAATTATTTAATAAATATAAACAAAATATTTACCTTTTCTCATCAGCAGTATATAGCAGTCTTGTGACTTCTTTTAGTGTCTGGCCAAGCAGTTGTTAAAGCTTGTAGGAGGATTTCATTCTCCTCTGACTGTTCTATGAGACTGCATGACCCCTGACCCTCTGGAGAGTGCCGATTGACCCTGCGCCGATCACATGCACCCTCTCAAAGTAAAAAAAACAAACTCTCTAGCAATACACACCAAACTGGGCATGTGCAGAGTACCCCCAAGACTTTGTATTATCAGCAGATGGATTATGGACTGTGGAAAAAGGGGAGGATCAGGGAAGACTGGATCAAACTGCTTTTTTACACAATGCAGAGGATTAACCCCTTAGGTTGCACAATGAGTATAACAAACATGCTTTACTGCATATACAGACTGATTTTACTAGTGGTGCACTGAAATTAAAATACTGGACCGAAACCGAAAATGTAGGATGCACTTAGCCAAAAACCGAAACAGACAGTTTTTAAAAAAAAAAAATCTTTATAAATTTAATTAACTGCTTGCCACCCGCCCACTGTCAAAACAAGGGGCTCTCGCTCTGGGTCGATGTAATATGACGTTGTCCCAGAATGGCTGCTCTTGCGCGTTGCTAGGACACGGCGTGACCTCGATCTCTGTAAAGAGCCGCGGCATTATTGGACACAGCTGGTCAATATAAACATGGAAATGCCGGTAATTGGCTCTCCTCGCCTCACACTGGCAGAGTGTGTGGCAAGGAGAGCCGATCAGTGGCATCTCTTCGCAGCGGACATTGAGACATGTAATCAGGATACTGATCATAAGTGCCCTGATTACAATAAAGCGCCACCAGTGCCAGCAATCAGTGCCCACCAGTGCCAGCAATCAGTGCCCACCAGTGCCAGCAATCAGTGCCCACTTAGTGATGCCAGTCAGTGCTGGCTATCAGTGCCACCTATCAGTGTGGACCATCAATGCCCATCATTGGTGGTCATCAATGCCCATCAGTGCCACACATAAATGCCCATCAGTGCCCATCAGTGTTGTCCATCAGTACCCATCAGTGCTGCCAATCCATGTCGCCTATCAGTGCCCACCAGTGATGCCTATCAGTGCCCACCAGTGCCACCTATAAGTGCCCACCAGTGCCACTCATCAGTGCCACCTGTCAGTGCTCATAAGTGTGGCATATTAGCGCCTCCTCATCAGTGCCCATCAGTGAAGGAGAAAATGTACTTATTTACAAAATTTACTGACAGAAATAAATGGCGCGTACACACGTTCGGACTTTGTTCGCCGGACCTACTCCAGCGGACAATCCGCCGGACTTTCCGAGGGGGGACTTGCCCACACATGCCCGGACTTCTCCGGCGGACAATCCGCGGGAAAAAGTCAGCGGGACTTTTGAAAATGAACGGACTTGCCCACACACGAAGCAGTCCGTTCATTTAGAACGTAACTGCAGGTAGACGGGGCTAGCGAAGGCAGTGAATGCCGCCGCACTAGCCCCGTCGCCTAGCATGGATTTAAAGGGAATCACCACGCCGAAAAAACGGCGTGGGGGTCCCCCTCAAATCCATCTCAGACCCTTATCCGAGCACGCAGCCCGGCAGGACAGGAAAGGGGTGGGGACGAGCGAGCGCCTCCCCCCTCCTGAACCATACCAGGCCTCGTGCACTCAACATGGGGGGTGCCCTGGGGAAAGGGGGGCCGTGCGGCCCCCCCACCCCAAAGCACCTTGTCCCCATGTTGATGAGGACAAGGGCCTCTTCCCGACAACCCTGGCCATTGGTTGTCGGGGTCTGCGGGCGGGGGCTTATCGGAATCCGGGAGCCCCCTTTAATAAGGGGACCCCCAGATCCCGGCCCCCCACCCTATGTGAATGAGTATGGGGTACGAAGTACCCCTACCCATTCACCTAAGGTGTAAAGTGTAAAGAAAAAAAACAAAAAGAAGAAAAAATATTTTATTGCACTGCTCCGGGGGTCTTCTTCCGTCTTGGGGGGTCTTCTCGCCGGACTCCTCCGCTATTTACCTAGCTCTTTTACCGAGCAGAGGAGGCCGGCTACCTTCTTCGTCGTCGATGCCGTCGTCTGGGGGTCTCGATCCGACTTCGGGGGTCTTCCGGGGGTCTCTTCTGTTCTTGCTGCGGTCGTCGTTTTCCGCACCGCCGGCGCTGCCTTCTTCTTCTTCTTCTTCTTCCTCTTCTTCTTCTTCTTCTTCTTCTTCTTCCGATGTTGACCCGTCGCTGTCTCTGGTCGGAATGCCAGAGCCGCGCTGTGTTGGGACTTATATAGGGACAAGGGGACAGGGTCACATGCTCATGTCACATGGTGACCCCGCCCCTTGTGATGTCACAGTCCCGGAGGATGGCAGGGGGTGGGGGGGGCGCACTTTCCCCAGGGCACCCCCCATGTTGAGGGCACGCGGCCTGGTATGGCTCAGGGGGGGGGGGGCGCTCGCTTGTCCCCACCCCTTTCCTGGCCTGCCGGGCTGCGTGCTCGGATAAAGGTCTGAGATAGATTTGGGGGGGACCCCCACGCCGTTTTTTCGGCGTGGGGATTCCCTTTAAATCCATGCCAGGTGACGGGGCTAGCGCGGCGGCATTCACTGCCTTCGCTAGCTCCGTCTACCTGAAGTCACGTGCTAAATGAACGGACTTTCCGATGCGGCAAGTCCGTTCATTTCAAAAGTCCGGCGGACTAGCATACTAACGGTGGGATTGTCCGCCGGACTGCCAAGTCCAGCGAATAATTTTAAAACAAAACTTAAAACCTAGTCCGCCGGACTTTTAGCGCCAAAAAGTCCGCGGACTCGAGTCCAGCGGACATTCCCGCGGGATAGTCCCTTAGTGTGTACGCGGCATAAGAAAAACTCAATTTTTTTTAAATTTTCTGTCTTTTTTTTGGTAAAAAATAAAAACCCAGCAGTGATTAAATACCACCAAAAGAAAGCTCTATTTGTGTGAAGAAAATGATAACAATTCCACATGGTTACAGTGTAGCATGACCGCGCAATTGTCATTCAAATTGTGACAGTGCTGAAAGCTGGAAATTGGCCTTGGCAGAAAGGGGGTGAAAGTACCCTGTAGGCACGTGGTTAATGTGGCTGGGATTTTTGCACTGAAGTCAATGGGACACGATTTTGCATTGAAGTCAATGGGATACGATTTTGCATTGAAGTCAATGGGATACGATTTTGCATTCCAGTCAATGGGACGCAGGATGCCATAATCTGCACCTTTTTTTTAATCAGACGATAAATCAGATGCTATATCGGTGTATCCCTAGATTTTGCTGTTGTGGTTTTAGTAACACCTTAAGGTAAAAAATGTCTGGCCTGTACAGCAACTTTAATATGGAAATTATGTGAAGTATGAAAAAAAAAAAAAAAACACTCTTTATGGTATAAAGCCTTCAATTATTAGGCTCAGTGATCAATGCTTTATTTAGAGAGGCTAAGAAATGATTTATTACTGCCCCTTAACATAATAAGCTAGAGAGAGACCTTTGAAAGGGATAGAGTACATTGGATACTTATACAGTATTGTTTATATGAACCCCCCATGATATGAAGAAGTACTAGGATGACAATGCTGCTTCTCCATAGATACAATGGGGTTGATTTAACGTTAGGTCTTCATGGTGATGATTTCAAGTTCTGCTTACATCTGATCTGATGTAATACTTGTGAAAATTGCACCATACATGGTTGCTTTATTATGCTGATTCTCAGTCTATACCAAGCAGAAAATCATGGGCATATCAGGAGTAGAAACAGCACACATCAGGAGAGTGTTTTTCTCAGCTTGTCAGAGTCTTATGCCTGGTGCACATGGGCTGAATATTGGGCGGCATTGGCCGGTTCAACAGAAACCATCCAACATTCGCAGCAGCCTGCCCAACAAAAGCCAGCCAAATGTCCGGGTTCTGTAAAATAGGCATGCCAGTAAAAACATCTGCCGATCAGCATCCAATCAGCACTCACAGCCGCTTTAAGGTCGTTCAGCCCCCTGTTCTGGCAGGGGGCTGAAAAAAAAAAAAAAAAAACTCAGTGTGTACCAGGCATTAGATGCATGTTATGCATCCCATGAGGCTTTAGGGCTATGTAGAATACTGCTAGTACCCAGAGGAGATAGCTGGTCTCCTGATGATATCACAAACAGATGGTGGTGGGGGACCCAGCTATATTCAATGAGTAGGTGAGTAAGCTATTATAGCTCAACCCAGTGGACAGGATAAGAAGGACTTTATATCAAAATTAACTTAAATTCTTTAAATTCTAGCTGCATGGGGCACATATCTCCATTGGGGCTGCAGAGCGGGTTGTGCATCTTTGGCTCAGTTTCAGTGCCTAATTCAGGCCAAAATTTGGCCCTGATTTATCCCTGAAATTGAGAACACTGACGAACCGGACCCCTGCTGCAAGCCGCATCTGTCGGAGATGTGAACCCAGCCTAAAGGAAAAAAATATATATATTATAGTCCACTCAGAAAAAAAGTCCACAAGTGCTCCAAGAAACAGTCTCCCAGAGAATCCAATGCAAATGAAGGTAGAAATACTCTTCTTATGCCACGTACACACGATCGAAAATTCGGCCAGCATAAGACCGATGAGAGCTTTTGGTCAGAAATTCCGACCTTGTGTATGCTCCATCGAACTTTTGCTGGCAGCCAGCAAAAGATTAAGAGCATGTTCTAAATTTTTCGGTCGGAAAAAGTTCTGATCAGAAATTCCGATCGTCTGTAGAAATTCCGACGCACAAAATTCCTACGCATGCTCGGAAATAATACGACACATGCTCGGAAGCATTGAACTTAATTTTCTCAGCTCATCGTAGTGTTGTGCGTCACCGCGTTCTTGACGGTCGAAAGTTCAGAAAACTTTTGTGTGACCGTGTGTATGCAAGCCAAGCTTGAGCGGAATTCCGTCGGAAAAACCATCCAAGATTTTTCTGATGGAAAATCCAATTGTGTGTACGCGGCATTAGAGTGTGTTTGAATCACTAAAAGTGACACCTGATGTGATCCTTCACCATCCACGCTATATTGACTCATAATGACCATAAATTGACCATAAATATTGGCTGGTCGGATTATAAACCAGATGCTGCGCTTTTAAAATAATCTCCAAAGAGTGAAATCTCCAAGGTATTGGCTCCCACTATCATCTCTTGCAATCACAAACTCTCATGTAGATCACGGCCACACATAAAAGGGAAACAAAGCTCGTGCCTCACCTGGAGCACCAAAAAAAAAAAAAAGAAGGGAAACAAAGGGAGGAAGGCTTCAATAGCGCAATAAAGTGTTTAAAATAGGCTTTATTTAAAAGTGTATAAACACTTTTTTGTATTGTTGATCGTCTCCGTCTGCTAATTACAAGCCGCGAGTATGATCCAACCATGCGCGGTGATGTCTGCGTCCTAGCCCTGCCCCAAGTGAGATACTGTGCCACAAGTGAGATTCTAAGGCCCCATATACACTGCTTCTGCTAAACAGACGTTCAGAGGCAGTTGGACACTTTTTTCAACTGCCCCTGAACTCATTCAATGTTATCTTATGTGTACATGTACACAGGTTTGTTTACTGTCGTTTTTAGGCAGTTGCGTTTCTCTCAGAGGAGAGGACACTAGCAAAAATTAAGGTATGATGGGAATAGGAGGAATTATGGTATGATGGGTACGGGAGATGGGCTGTCCCTAAAGATTTTGTTTGTCAGTGTTTTTTTCATTTCTCTTGCGTAATATTGGGTATTTAAAGTTAGCATAGCTTCAAGTTGATTTGCAGGCAGAAATAAAATGATACAAATGAAGAGACCATTAAAGTGGTAATAAACTGGAAAAAAAAAAACTGGCCCCCCTGCAGGTTAATGTCATAATGTGCTAGTATGCACCACTTACTAGCATATTATGACAGACATACCTATAATACAGATCCATACTTATAAAACAGGTCCCTCCAGTGGCGCACTGACACCACTGACCGGGATTATATTATTCAGGCTTTTTTAGCCACAGCAAAAAGAGCATGGATAGAGGAATCCGTACTGTCAGCTCTGGCAGCCTCTTCACCCGTTTGCTAGAGTTCAGCCATTTTCAGTATTTTTTTTTCCTTCAACCATTGTATTCTGACAGCGGGAGGTTCCCCTTCTGTCAGAATATGATTATTGCTGCTATTGCTATAGCTAGCGGCAGTAACTGTTCAACAAAAAACTTGAAACGATGGCTCAACTTCCATACAACCAGCCTGCACATAGATGGTTTGAAATTCGCCTGGTTCTTACTGAAGCAGACAAAATTTCGATCCATTTATGGCCGGTTTTAATGAAAATGAGCATTCATAGTACATGTAGCGCCCTGCTCTTAATGAGCAGATTTTTGTAAATTTAAGTTTGTCTGAAGCTGCAGTTTGGCTCAGACTTATTATGTCAAAGTTCTGGTTTCTGTACCAGTTCAGCTGGGTTGTGCTAGTTCCACTTGGCCGTGGGTGTCGCTGTCACTACCGGTAAGTGTTGGAAATGCAACAGGCTGAATGCATTGGGTACCCCTTTACTCAGAAACAGCCCGTGGGAGTGGTCTACCCACTGTGAATTCTGGGTAAGGGTACTTAAGTTACAGGCGCCATTTTTCTTTGGGGTTCGTTATCCTGACCTCATGGCCCTCCTGGCCTAAGGTGTGGGCTGCCTTTTTCGGGGCTGGCTGGCCCAAGGCTTCACAACTAAAGGGTAGGCCCAGAAGTCCTGGGGCCTACCAATCCAGGGGTGGTCCTGTGCTGTCTTGCCTGCGGGGAGAAGCCAAGCGACTGGAGGATCCAGGGGAGGACTTTTCAGGAGAGGACTGAGCAACAAGGCTGGTATCTCTAGAAGAGCTTGGAGAATCAGTTGGAGGACGCATCCCGGGTCATATATCTCACAGTACCGCCGGATTGGCTGAAAGAAACGGGTACTGTGTGACCGTTCTTTAATTTTAGTTGCTGGTTGTGCATTCCTGTGGCAGAGGATTGCACAACGATTCCGTTATGTTGATAAGTCTGTGGCAGAGACTTTGACCGTGCATCTCATCTGCTGCTAGTCAGTGAGAAAGGCCTATCCGGTGAGTGCCTGATTCAGTTCTGAAGCTGTTTGTCTGCTGGATCAAGAGACACCTCTAACCCGCAATTACAAGGTACCTAAATCCCCCTTAACTCTCCATCCCTCTTTTGCAAATTGATGTTCTTTTAATTTAATTTTAATTTAATTTGGAAAAAGGACTAAGTGCCGGAGCCAATATTCTTTAACCAACTCTTTAAAGGGACCCCATGACGGACACAGTGAAAAGGTGAGGTAACGGTAAGCCCAATAAAAATCAGCAGCTCTTTCAGGGGTCAGTGCTTCATACACATTTAGCTACAGAATTAGTTCAGTAATTATGTTATCAGTTCTGCAGTAAAATTTCTTATCCATTTGTATACATTGTCATTACACATAAAACAAACTAGCGTGAGCCAAGCACTACAAGTCTATAAGGAAACTTTGCTGAACTAAGATCTTAAAATTATCAGTGACGTACTGCCTTATTTATGCAAGCCTTATATCTCAATTTATTCCACTGTAAGCAATTAAAATAGTGTATGATTGCCCCCACCTTATTCTGGTCAGGTCACACAATGCTACAATAGAAGGTGTGCCTGCATGTGGGATAACAACTAGGTGTATGCACCTTTCTGAGCTATCCAATTCGACTCGTGCCTTAAAATAACACACCCAAATCATGTGTGCCACACAATGGATGTACACACATGCAACTTCTTTTCAGAGATTATAGACTACATTCTTCTTCAGATTAAAGTTAAACAGACAGTTAGACATGAAGTAATGCAGGGGGGGACTTATTCTCATCATTGAAGCATGTCATAATTTGGAAACACTATATGTAGGAACGTAAACACCCTCTGTTTACTATGAGATGTGTAGTGTCCATAGAGCAGTACACATGATCACAATTACCAAGCTCACTAGGGACAGTACAAGGAGACAGTAAAACACAGTAAGAAACAATTTAATGAAAAATAGAGTACAGACCATTAAAGTGGTTGTAAAGCCACTTTGTTTTATTCCTATGTAGCACTGACCCCCGAAGGAGCTGCTGATATTTGATTGGGCCTGTACCCTGCTCTTACACCCCCAGTAACTTGGCCCAATCCCCTTGACACAGCTGTGGTGCAGTGTTGGTGTGAAGCTAACAACAAAGGATAATCCCACAATGTACAATACAAAAAATTGTGTACCTTTTACTATTACCTGAGTATCCGTGGCTCCACCTGTAGGAAAAAAGGAACAACGCTTCACACCAATTGTAATTAACCAGAATGTGTTTTTACTGGAACTGGTATAAAACAGTAATTACAATAACTGCTTGTCACACAAACGTAATGCAACAACACAGTGGGTATTCACAATAATTGTAACATATAAAGAATTCCTGGATGACCCTTGCAAGCATGTCTCCAAGTGGGACCAATGCTCAGAATGACAATGCCTTGACTCTGGGCGCCTTCCCACTCCCAGCATGCTGTAAAATAACACAGTCATGCAAAGTTATCAACCCAGCGCAACACAATTGCTAAGGAGCTCACCCTGCTTTATAATGCGGTCCCTTCTTATTGTGATTGAACGCGAGGGCTTGCAATAGTAGATGTAGTCTTTGGTCTTCTGTCTTCTGCTAGCTATTGTATTGTAGTGAGTGTAATCCAAGAGGTTTAACAAGCAAAGAATAGTGTAGAGTCATTATTGAAACTGTTCTTGTGGTGTAGCACACTTAGAACTGCCTCCGGTGTAGTTGTCTCTATACCCTGCAGTCAGTTCTCAGTGGAATATAGGCTTGAGGCCTGCTTGTCTAATAGGGATGGGATTCTCTGCGGAACTGCAGGTCCCAGCAACACTGTGGTAAGAGTCTAAGTGTGTAAAAGTGCGTTAAGAATTATGGGCGGCAGCCCTCTCACCAAACCAGGCCTGGAAGAGTAGGAAACCTCTGCTCCGGTTGTCTCAGTCCTGCTTCCAGCCAGCACCATACCTTGCTTCTGTTCTGCAAGATGACCGGGACCCTCCGATGGCTCCGTCAAGTGTCTCTGGATCCTTCCCGATCCGGTCGCACTGTCTCTACAGCACACAAGTGTAAAACAGAGTCGCTGGTTGTTCCGCTCCGCAGTTGGTGTAGGCCGTGCTCTCTGGAGCACCCCCTCACAGGTCCTTGCAGGCAGGCCACACGTCCAGAAGAGAAAGAAAATGGCCGCGGTCTCTCTTTTATATCCTACCCAGCATGCACTTCAGTCACTCAGTGTTCATGGGTAGGTGAGTGGGCATTGTGGGTAGGTCAGTCTTCTCACAAGGTAAATAATCAAGTCACTTCCTGCAAGGTTTTCCCTATGTTCTTCCAACATGAGAAATAAACAGTCTATTCACATTTTTCACCACTGGAGGGAGCCAGATATCAATATATGCATTGTCCATACTTTTACATCACATTGCATTAGTAGGCAAAAATACCAGCGCTACACCTAGAATCCCATGTGTTAGATCAAGTTATGTGCCGCAGTGTATGTGCTTTATACAGTAAAAAATATGGAGCGTTATACCTTAACTTTGTTTTATTCCTAGAATCACCTGTGTTAGATTATTGCTCACGTGACCCGTAAGACAACATAAAAGAAATAAACAAAATAATTTAACTACTAGAAGTCAGTCTATATAATTATTTTTACTGGCTTGAGTAAGTACACAGACAACTACAGGCATACCGCACTTTTAGGTAAACAATGGGGTTTATTTACTAAAGCTGGAAAGTGCAAAATCAGGCTCACTTCTGCATAGAAACCAATGAGCTTCTAACCCCAGTTTGTTCAATTAAGCTTTGGTAATAAAACCTGGAAACTCATTGGTTTCTATGTAGAAGTGAGCCTGATTTTGCACTTTCCAGCTTTAGAAATAAACCCCATTGTGTACTTAAAAGTGGGGTATGCCTGTATATGCAGGGGTCTCCAGGGACACAAAATTAGAGCAACAAAGCTGCATACGGCCCCCAGGTGGTAGGCTGGGCACCTCAGTCTATTTACTTACCTGTCTCAGTGGGGATTTATAGAATCTTAATTCAATTGCTGGACAAAGCCATCTGAGTAACCTCCATATCCTTCATGTAAGCAGGTGCTTACGTGGTTAGGGGTACTATTGAATGTATTTCTGCTGTTGTATTATTTGTATTGATTGCACTGTGTAGCTTTGTAGTTAGTCCAGGCTGCTCAGGAAGAGAAGGGGTTAACTATGTCTCAGATCCTTCCTGGGTTTTCTTGGGTTCTGCCCCCTGTTGTAAGCCACAGAAATACAACGGGAGGACCCAGGGTCAGGGCCTTCTTCCACATGGGATTACAGAGGAAGGACTGCTGCCCCATGTTGTCCTACTGGAACGTGTGTCCCCCCTTTTGGATCACCCTGCTGGGATTCGCCCTAGAACTAGGAACCTACCATTACTGAACTTGAGCTAAATGGACTTTCCTATGGGCAAGGTATGAACCTGTGTAGCCTGCATTAAACAGTTAAAGCTGTTTCATGTGTGCTGTGCTGTTGGAATGTGTTACTGAATGCTCAGTAAAGTTTCATTAACTGTTAAATGCCTGGTCTGAAGTTCATCTGAAAAGGTGCATGAAGGTACATGGTGTATCAAAAGAACAAGGTCTGTAACACACACATGGGGGTGAAGAGGAAGCAATAGAGGGCCACCAAGGATGGGTTAACCATACAGAGGAAATGGGGTGAAGATATATATCATGCCATTGCTATGGGTAACCAGGACTGGTGGGAACACTATAGCAGTCAGCCAGCGGGAGAGTAGTACCAGGCATAGGTTATAGGTCGGTGTTCTGACTCCCTCCATAGCAGTTGGTGCCCCACAGCATTCAAGACCGAACCCACAGCTCAGAGACCCCATGGACCTACCTGCAGGTATGAGAGAGTAAAGGAGTTAGTTTGAGCAAGCATGGGGATCTGAGCTCAGTGCATGGCAGAATCTTTATTCTGCCACTGAGAGTGAGGTGGCAGGATAGCTGTATAGGAGGGCGCTACATAAACATGCATGTATATTTAATTATATGCACAACCATGATCCATGATCGTGCATCTAGCTTTGTACACTGGTGTTCGATGTGTACAGCTTCTATTTTCCTAAGGTGCGCCTTTAAATGTGCACTGCAAAACATTCTTGAAAAATAAGTAAGAATTAAAAAAATTACAGGCTTGCTAAACAATTAATTGGGCACATGGCACCTGATAGGCATTCAAAAAAACCTGTACGCTATGCTGTCACATGAAAAAGTCAGCGTATACCAGCATTCACTATCATTTTGGAATCTGTATTCCAAGCCATAGCAAATGGAATCTCGTTTGCTGACTGGTGCCTAAATGCCTGGCCATGTGCACAAAAAATTGTTCATGCACAGTTCTATATCCAAAAGAGTATGTTTCACAGGTGGATTTTACAGTCTCTTTTTAGCTATAGCCATGCACACTTGATAAGTGTTCATTCCTATATTGCATGTATATCTAAAAAGTTTAATATCACTTTAACTCAAAACATACATTCTATAGTGAAACGCACTTATTGAATATTAACTAGAAAACAAAATGTTATATATTTGCAGCTTACCAGTCCTTAGATGGGATGGCTGCATTAGTATTTATTCATCAGGCTATCTGATGAATAAATCTTATCTTTCTTATGTAAACTACTAATCACATGCAATGATGAAATTAACAAAGGCAGACATGTTTTTGACCATGGCCCCTTCTATAGATACAGTGGAGGAGAGAGTGTAGCCACTCAGAGACAGGATTACCAAGTGAAATTAAATTTTAAAAAGCCCAAAAAAAAAAAAAAATGAGTACAGCTACATCATCTAAGGATTGGCAAGCTGCAGTATATCATGTTTTTGTTTTCGGGTTAGGATACACATTAATAATACATATTTATATATATATATAAATACATGGTTAAGATCAGTGAATTTTTCCCATCCATGTGGCGTCACTTTACTATTGTGCACAAATATATGTTAGTAAATCATGCCCTATGCATGTATGTATTAAACTATATGTTTTTGGAATAAATTACTCTCAAATATTAGGCTGTATATGTGTGGTTCTGAATTTACCATAATGTAAAAGTGGGAAAGGCACATACCTTCCTTTCAAAAACTATCTAATTATGGTATTTGATGTAATTAGTGATTATTTTAATGTTTATTTTTACTGCAAAAAAAAGTGTATGTTTTAGGGGTCATTACTCTATAAGCTGCGTTAATGCAACATGTTATTAGGGGGGATTTACTAAAACTGGTGCACACAGAATCTGGTGCAGATGTGTGCAGTAACCAATCAGCTTCTAGGTTTTATTGTCAAAGCTTAATTGAACAAGCTAAAGTTAGAAACTGATTGGTTGCTATGCACAGTTGCACCAGGTTCTGAGTGGTCCAGTTTTAGTAAATCCCCATCGATTGTGTATTTTTTTTATATAATCTTTATTTTGAAAATAAACATGTAAACATACCTACAGAGCAAAAAGAGCAAACAAAACAAAGGCCAGGTAGCAGGAACCATTGGTAACAAGTGCATCGTGCAGCCATTAGGGATCCTACTCGGAGCGAGGGATAGTTCATGAACTGCATGTGACTATCAGGCCACCAGGGGCGGTTCACAGGGATGTGTTTATTAGCATATCAGACCCGTGGTATGAGTTCAAGCATCTTTAGTCCATCCCTGGCCTCTCCGGTGGACCATGTCAGAAACGTGGATCTCCAATCGGAGACCTGACTTTAAGCCTCGGTTCCGGAGTCCCTTTAGCCTACTACGCTTAAATACTGTAAAGGGAGCCTGCTTCGAGAAGAGAGAGAAAAGAGTAAGGGATAGGTTAAGCAGATAGATTAGCAGAAAATGAGAGGGAGGAGAAAAAAAGGGGGGGGGGGGGGGGTTGTTCACATCCGCTGCTATGCTACTCTAATCTGAGTTGCTGAGGGGCATCCAGCGCTCTCTGGTATCCTAGTGTCCCTTATCTTATTGCTTTCTGTCTCTTTACGTGGGAGGGGTCCCCAATGGTGGGGGTCCCGAGGAGGTATAATGTATCCATGTAGCCCAGATGGCGTAGAACTTTTCGTATCTATCTTTGCACTTCGCCATCCACTCCTCCGCGGCCATGATATTATCGACTAGCTTCACCCATTCTGCCCGGGTGGGTGTCCTGGGCGTCTTCCAGTGAATTGGAATCAGCCTCCTAGCCGCGTTAAGCAGGTGGGGTAAAACAGATTTGCTATATCTGCTGAGAGGGATGGTGGGGAAGTGCAACAGCGATTCCAGTGGGGAATCTGGAAGTTCCAGGTCCAGTATCTGTTTAATCTGAGCGTGAATATCCCGCCAGAAGGGTCTCAGGACGGGGCACTCCCACCATATGTGGAGGAACGAGCCTCTGAGACCGCAACCTCTCCAGCATGCATCCGGCACAGATGGGTACATCCTGGTGAGCCTGGTTGGCACTCTGTACCATCTAGTTAGAAGCTTATAGCTATTTTCCTGCATTTTTGTGTCTACTGTACTGGAGTGCGTAAGTTTATACATGTGCTCCAACTGGGGTTGCGTGAAGACGCGCTGAAGATCCCTCTCCCAGTCTCTAATAAAGGTTGGCTTCTCTTCCACTTGCTGTGCCTGTAACAATTCATACAGTACTGAGATAGCGTGTGGAGTGGCTTCCTCTGCCATGCACAACTGCTCAAATGGCGAGGCCTGGGTGGGTGACCTAACTCCGTGTGGAAGGTTTGCTACGAAGTGCTGGAGCTGCCTATGGCGCCAGTCGTCCATTAGGAAGGGGCCATACTGAGCCCTCAGGGTTTCTATGGGCAACAGTCCCTGCTCCTGGACAAATCTGCCACATCTGGGCTCCCCGTCCGCTGCCCACGTCCGAAAGAAAGACGGGTGTTCCCCTGGAGTGAACCAGGGGAAGCCGCCTAGTGGTGCCAGGGGGGAGGTTGGTCGAGCCAGCCTTCCTCCCCTGTTTAGGGCGTCCCATATCGTCAGTGCATGGGAGGCTAACGGGGACACCAGGGTGTGCAGGCCCCTGTGCTCTTTGGGGACCCATGGGGCATGAGCCAAATTTCGACCTGCCAGAGACTTATCCAGGGGGACCCAGAGTTTGTGAGTGACATTATGACACCAGTCCAGAATGCGTTGCAGGGCTACTGCTTCATAGTACCTGCGAATTACCGGAACCCCCAGGCCTCCCTTAGCTTTGGGGCGTTGCAGTATGCGGAGTGCCAGCCTAGGGCATTTCCCACTCCATATATACTTAGAGAACGTACTGTTGAGGCTTGAGAAAAACGCCTTTGGTAAAGCAATCGGCACCATTTGCAAGAGGAACAATATGCGAGGAAGCACATTCATTTTGAGGATGCTGACTCGGCCCATCCATGAGAATGCTGTCTTGTCCCAGTTTTTAAGGTCTGTTTTGACAGTGGTGAGTAGTGGGGTATAATTACAGTCATATAGCTGTGAACATTTCTTAGGTAAGTATATTCCCAGGTATTTAAGTGATGTGGGGCACCATGTAAAAGAGAAAGCAGCCTGCAACCTTGTACGCAGGTCTGAGGGTATGTTTAGGGAGAGAATCTCGGATTTGTTATAATTGATTTTGAAGTGTGACAGCTCGTTGAATTCCTGTAGTTCGGTCATAATACTGGGCAGCGATATAAGGGGGTCAGCGACGTAGAATAATACGTCGTCCGCATACGCCGATAGTTTGTGTTCCGTCGGCCCAACCGAGAATCCTTTGATATTGTTGTTCCTGCGGATTCTGTTAAGGAGGGGTTCTAGGGTGAGGGCAAAGACTAGCGGGGACAGCGGGCAGCCCTGGCGTGTCCCATTCTTAATAGGGAAAGGGTCTGATAGGAGCCCATTCACCTTCACCTTGGCGGACGGGGAGCTATATAGGGAGGAGATCCATGTCAGCATATTAGGTCCGAGGCCGAGCCTCTTCAACACCGCCTTCATGTAGGTCCAGTCCACCCTGTCAAATGCCTTCTCAGCATCAGTGGAAAGCAAGAGACAGGGGTGCTTCACCCCCCTGGGATTCCACCCAGTGGATCAGCTGGAGTGCCCTATTGGAGTTGTCCCTGGCTTCTCGGCCCGTGATGAAGCCGGTCTGGTCAGGGCCAACCACTGACGGGAGAATTGGCTTGAGTCTGTTAGCCAATATCTTGGCCAGGATTTTAATATCAGTATTGAGAAGCGATATGGGTCTGTAGTTGCCTGGTAAGGTGTGGTCTTTCCCTTCTTTTGGGAGTACCGTAATGTGTGCCATTAGAGCTTCCGAGGGCATTCCCATGCCCTGGGCTAGAGCCGTAAAGTATTTACACATGTGGCCTGCAAGTACTCCTGAGTACTTTTTATAATACGTATTGGTGTATCCGTCCGGACCTGGACTTTTCCCGTTAGGGAGGTCTTTTATCACTGCCTGTATTTCAGCCACCGTAATTGGGTCCTCCAGCTGTGCGCAGATTGAGGCACTCAGCTGAGGGCATTGGGCTTCCTCCAAGTATTGCTCAATACGAGCATTCCTTTGGGTTTCCGAGGACCCAGGTAATGTGGCTGGTAGGTTGTACAGCTGGGCATAAAAGTCTCTAAACATACTTGCTATCTTTGATGAATGTACCACTGGTTCCCCTGTGGATGTGTTGAGCTTATGTACGTGGCCTGCATCTTTCTGGCGTTTGAGGGCCCTGGCTAGCAGTCTCCCACATTTGTTGCCATATTCATAGAACTTGTGCGACAAGTGGCGTAAACGGGCTTTGATTTTGGCCTCTAGGAGTGTCGCTAATTCTTGCCTAAAGCCCCATACACACGGTCGGACCGTGGACCAACTTTCCCTTGGACTTTTGTCCAAAGGGCGTTGGCCCTCAAGTTGGTACTGCATACACACGGTCGGACTTTTGAGACAACCAACATGAACGTAATGACGTTTCAACGTACTGACGACACTTCAAAAGAGGACGTTCGAATACTCCAGCGCCACCTTTGGTCAACTTCTATATTGTTGTCTGATCTTTTGCATTGGTTCTGAGCATGCGTGTTTGTACTGTGGACAAAAGTCAGTTGGTACTGCATACACACGTTCGGACTTTGGTCCTTCGGACTTTTGTTGGCAGAAAGTTGGTCCGTTCGCACAGCCAACAAAAGTCCGATGCAACCTGGAAAAAGTTGGTCCGATGGAGCGTACACACGGTCGGATGTTGGTCCAAACCACCTAATTTGCATGTTGGTTGTCAAAAAGTCCGACCGTGTGTACGGGGCTTAAGGGAGTGTAGTTCTGCTGTCTGAGAGGGGGTGACCTTCTTTTTGTGTACTAGTTCCGCTGAGCGTATTTTGGCTAGGAGCTTCTGCATGTCTCCCTCCCTGGCCTTCTTCAATCGGGTCCCCTGGGAGATCAGTTCCCCTCTCACCACTGCCTTGTGTCCCTCCCAGACTGAGCCCATGCTGACTTCCTCTGGGGGATTTTCCCGGAAGTACAGGGAGATGGTGTCCAGCACCCCTTTCAGTGCCACCACGTCATCCAGTATGCCGTCGTTCAGGCGCCAGTTCCATGTCCGTGCCTCCATAAACTGTGGGCGCAGGAAGATGGAGACAGGCGCGTGGTCAGAGATAGTAATGGAGCCTATGGAGGCTTTTGTTAGGGAGTCTAGGGAGTATTGATCTAGCAGCAGGAAGTCTATACGTGTGTAAACACCGTGGGTGGGCGAGACGTAGCTATAGTCCCTGTCACTTGGGTGGAGGATCCTCCAGCAGTCCACCAGGTGATGGGTCTGTAGAGACTTCTTAAAATGTTTCAGAAAGGCGAAGGAGTGTGTTGAACGTCCCTGTGACGTGTCTATCTGTGGGTCTGGGCTGACATTGAAGTCTCCCCCCAAAATCAGTTGACCTTCGCGAAAGGAAGCGAGGGTCTCCAGTGTTGTATCTATAAAGGTAAGCTGTTTGCTGTTAGGGGCGTACAGAGCTGCAAGCGTGTATTTCTGATTATAGATGGTGCCCTTAACAAATACATATCTACCTGCCGGATCTAGCATTTGGTCCTCCATGATAAAGGGACAGTGCTTATGTACAGCTATGGCCACCCCCCCAGATTTAGGGCGAGGAGAGTTGCTAAGGTACCATGATTTATAGAGGTGCGTGGGTAAACGGGGGACCGAGTCAGCATGAAAGTGGGTTTCCTGCAAGAAAACAAAGTGTGCTCCCATACGTTTCATCTCAAGCCACAACTTACTGCGTTTCGCCGGTGAGCCCAGGCCTCGGACATTGTAGGATACGACCTTTAAATCAGCCATGGCGATGGTTCAGAGGGTGAGCCGGAGGTCTCGGCCCAGGGGGAGAGGGTATCAGCAGCGCGTCCGTGCCAGTGTAGTGGGCACTGTCGGCACTCAGGTGTATGCAGGGTCCTACAAGAAAAACCATAGTTACAGCGGATGTGGTAGACATGGGGAGGGGGGGGGGAGATAGCAAAGAGGCAAGAAATAGAAGCAAGAGCACAATAAGAAATAAAACATGTTGCCTTACAGGCACAACTCAGTGCAACTAGTCTCCTGGTCGGTGAGCCCCACCCCCCCCCCCCCCAACAAGGGGAGACGGTGGGGTCCAGCGAGCAGAAACATTTCCCAAAAAGGGAACATCACTCCAAGGAGTAGTCCTACTGGGGGGTAGTGGTATAGCACGCAAAGCGAGAACGCCGTGCGACCCACCAACAGTGTATATGGCTCAATCTACCCATGGAGGGCTAAACAAGTAAACGTAGTGGTATCCGACATGGGGTAGAGAGTCTGCTGCAAAGTGGAACGGCAGCTATGAGGGAAGTTTCAAAAGAAGCCGGGCAAAGTCTTTTCCGATATCAGAGTGGGGAACAGTTAATCAGGCTTCCTCCTGTGGTGGGCGCCTAGGTGATCCATGTTCAGACATGCTTCTTCTGTTTCCGCGTCGGCGTCTGCGGCGGCCTTGCCTCCACTGATCAGGTTGTCTGGGGAGAGGGATGGCGGGCGATGTCCTCCAATCTGGGATGTCCACAGGTGGGAGGCCCAGGTCTTCCAGGAAGCGGGGCAGGTCAGCTTTGGTGCGGAGGGTGTATTGCCTACCCTCCTTGGTCGCAGAGAGGCTGAATGGGAAGCCCCATCTGTAGGGCAGTTGGGCATCTTGCAGGGAGGCCAGTAGCGGTTTAAGCGCCCGGCGTTGCATCAGGGTGCGCCTTGATATGTCTGGGAAGAAGGTCAGTTTGGCGCCATCAAAGTCCACGTGACGGACTCCTCTGACTTGATTCATGATGCGCTCCTTAAGCGAGTATTTATGCAACTTGCATATAATGTCTCTGGGTCTATCCGGGTCATCTGAAGGGGGTCTCAGGGCCCTATGAGCTCGGTCAATTTCAATGTGTGCCGGGGCCTGACGGCCCAGTATCTGCTTAAAGACCCCTTGCAAAGTAGGTACAATGTCCCTTGGTCCAGTTGCCTCAGGTAGGCCTCTGATGCGTATGTTAACCCTGCGGCTCCTGTTCTCAAAATCATCCATTTGATCTAGCAGAGCCTCCAGCCTGCGATCCTGTCTGTCGCACCGGTCAGTCAGAGCTTGCAGTGTGGGGGCAGTTTCATCCCATTGCACCTCAAGTGTCTCCACTCTCTCCCCCAGGTGGGCTGTGTCAGCCTGCAGGTTCTCAATGTCCTGTCTCAGGGCCTTCTCTACCCTGTTTGCAAACCTCTCTAGGTCTGCTGCGGTGGGGAGGGATAAAATGTGGGAGCGAATGTCCTTGTCCTCCCATGGGTCTCCCTTAGCTGCTGGCCCTTCCATGCTCTCTGACCCTGAGGGAGAGGAGGGGGCCGGTGGTGATAGCACAGGCATGTGTGGGGAGCCGGTGGGGGAGGCCGCTGCGGCCGCGTGGGTGCTGGGCGCCATCTTGGCTGTACTTGCCGGTTCGTTGCGGGCCCCGAAGTAATTGTCCAGGGACTCGGCCCGGCTCCTCGGAGTCCTCTGTGGCTGCGGGGATGTCTTCCGCTTCGGAGGCATCGTTGTGCGGTGTTTTTATCTCCCTCAGAGCCGCCGTTCAGACTCTGTATGTGGCGGGTCTCACGGAGCTCCTCACAAGCACGTCCTCACTCGCGCATGCCGTAGCCACGCCCCTCGATTGTGTATTTAGGCACACTGCATGCAATTTGATTGGGCTAGCAGTACACAATAATATATGAAAAATGTATGGACATTACCATTTATGTAGTGCAGCAGACTACAATGCACAGCATGCAGTGCAGGTGTATTGCTCCGGCTGTAGTTTTGCTTTGAGGTGCCATTTAAAATGAATGGCACCGCTATGTACTACCGATAATGCTTTAAAGCAGAACTAACTCACAAGATACTCACCTCCTCATTCAAGAGATGCAGCATTTAATCCCTCACCAGCTGCTGTCAACCTTTTCCCCGCTACTTTCAGGTGCTGGGTTTTTGGCCTCTTGATTGGCCAGTCGAGAAATGATGTCACCCTGCACATGCTCATGGGAGTCTGTCATTCCAGCACAGCCATAGTGTGCTGGGATACTCCAACTGGGGAAATTTCTTTTAACTTCCTATCCCGTAGATACAAGAAAAGTAAGAGACAGTCTCTACAAATCTCCCTTTAGACTGCTATTCCTAAAACAATTGTCCCCATAGGAAAATTTTACCCCTATTGCTGTTCCAGTGACAACTCGAAATTTGGGATTTTCTCTCACTTTCAGTCCCAGTGACAATGGTCATCTATACAAAAAAAAAAAGTTAATCTCCCCAGCACAGACAGCCATAAAAAAGGGGGTTTTAACCATTTCCTCCCTAATCCAAAACTTAAAAAAAAAGTTTGGCTTATAGGTAGGTTTTGACCTAGTTCAGCTCTTTGTATGTATGTAGTCTGCCACCTGCCCAATGCTATCACAATTAGGGTTAATTTAATAAAATAAATGTAAAAAGTTTAAAAAATAAAACTATAATAAAATGTTAAAAAAAATAATAATTAAACAGAGCCCCTATTGCCCTGCATACAACCACAAATGCAAACATGCGCACAGGATGCACATGTGTATGTAAACTGCGATTGCACCAAACCACGAACATAGGAGTGGGAGCAATAATTCCAGCACCATAGCTTACAGTTAACTCTACACTGATGAGCTGTAAAGGTTTTTAAGGCATCGCCTATGGTGATTTTTGGATACCATAGTTCTTTGCAAAATCACGGGCGCACAAAGTTTTAAGACTTGACACATTTGGTATTTATTTACTCGATGCAACACCATCATTTAAATTTTACCACTATAAAATTTGTGTATCATATTGTGTGTGGGTTTGTACTAAAATGTATTTTAATTATATCTCTCCCTGAAAATATGTTTGTGATAAACAGTTGCGCAAATATTGTGCAAATACCATCTTTTTATTCTATAAGGCCTCTGCTTTCAGAAAATATATCATATTCTTTGGGTTTTAAGTCATTTTATAGGCAAAAATGCAGATTTTTACTTGTGCAAGAAAAAAAGAAGAAAAAAAAAAAAGGTTTAGCTTTATGTAAAAACACATGAAATGCCAGTGTTAGGATTACACACCTAAAGCAGAATTTTCACTGGGGTTTACCTGCAAGCATTTGCAAGCTTACTAAGCTGTTTCACATACAGAACATCTTTATTATTAGTTAATGCATTAGTGCCACAGGCATGTTTCTTTTAGTCAGCCATATAATTACATGTGCACTATATCACTGTTTCCCCTTAGGACAAAAGTTTATTCCCAAGCCATAAAAAATTAGCCTGTAGACAAGCATCAGCTCAAATTACAGAAGTTTGGTCTTATTCTTCTGGCAATATCTAGAGTGTGAGTCATTATGACTTCCACTCAGTTAAGGTCAAACATAGATAGTAAACCCCATGGCATTAAAATGGCGTCACAAGACACTAATTATGTAAAAAGACTACTTGAAGGGATCACTGTTGTACATACCTCCCAACTGTCCCTGATTTTGAGGGACTGTCCCTCATTTGGAGCAATGTCCCTCTTTCCCCCTTGTTTGTCCCTCATTTTTGTCTGATCCATATAGTTGGATATAGTTGGATATATAGTTTCCCATTGCTAAACCTTTCATCCAATATCTAAATTGCTGCATTTGTAAATGCTAAAAGCCAATATAAAGAAATAGTAGTGGTAAAAAAAGCACTTGTGGGTTAAACCAAACTTTTTTTGTACAATTCTCCTTTAAGGGGGGTGTGGCAAAGGACGTAGGGGTTGCAGCAACAGCTAGTGTTCATAGTTTATATGTTCATAGTGAGCCCCTGCTCTGGCCTTGCAGGTCAAAGCAACAGATTTACCGTAATCAAATCTTGGCCTTCACCATATTCCTTCATTCCATATGAGAGCACTGCTGCTTAGCAATTGGTCTAAATCATGTGGGGTTGGTCTGGATTCAATGACTGCAGATTGTTAAACTGAAGGTCACTGATCTCCTCCCACTTGCCATTCTAAATATGAAATATGAGGGCTTGGACTAATTTTTCTCTCTTTCTCTTTTTCTCGAATTTTTCTCCAGCTTCTCCCCTGCTGGACTACAGAACACTTCCTCTTCTCTTCAACGCCATGACATATGTGGGGGTTATTCTGTAGTCCAGCATGGGAGGGCGCCAAACTTCTGTGCAGAAGAGGCAGAGTTGTCAGCTCAGTACAGAAGGTTTAGAGCTTGGTGGATGTCTGCCAGGGTCAATGCATCTTTTTCTGTATCTGCAGAATCAAGTGGTGAATATGTGTATTGTAGAGATGTACTGAATGTGTTTTTTATTTTGCCAGACACTTACAATATTATGTGTAATGCAACTGGGGGCTCTGAGTTTGTTGAAGTAATCTGTTGACTTTGCAGTTGCCTAGATTAATTCTAGCCTTAGTGGAGAGGCCACTGATTACAATTACAACAAGCTAAGGGTTGCTGCTTCATCATAGGTTACTCTACATGGATTATAGCCATGGCGTATGGTACATGTCCTTGGAAGTCAGAGTTAGGGATGGGCCCGGTGCTCGATGCGAACCCACGTTCGCATCGAGCACCGGGCGTTCGCTCGCTCGGCGAGCCCAGAACTATTTTGGCCGCTCGCATCACGTTCGTGTGATGCGCGCGGCCCCGCAATGCATTGCGGCCGGCGCGGCCGGCGCAGTGCATTGCTGGCTGATGATTGGCCAAGCATGCACTGTGACCCCGCATGCTTGGCCAATCACAGCCCCGGAAACTCGAAGAGCCATAATTGGCTACAGGCAGGACGCCTGTAGCCAATTACAGCTCAGGGGCTTTAGCACACGCCCCCCCCTATAAAAAGCCGCCACGCCGTCTGCGCCGGTCACATGCTGTTCCGGCGCAGATAGAGCAGGATAGATCTGTGACACTCTGCTGGATTTAGTTAGTTAGAGAGATTGACTTTGAGAGATTGAGTTAGATAGATTCATTTACAAAGATTGATTTAGAAAGAGGGGCTTGTAGTGTGTTCGTGGCAGGCAGGCAGAGCTCCTATATTTTGTTCCCAGAAGCACCTATAGGACTTGTAGTGTGTTCGTGGCAGGCAGGCAGAGCTCCTATATTTTGTTCCCAGAAGCACCTATAGGACTTGTAGTGTGTTCGTGGCAGGCAGGCAGAGCTCCTATATTTTGTTCCCAGAAGCACCTATAGGACTTGTAGTGTGTTCGTAGCAGGCAGGCAGAGCTCCTATATTTTCTTCCCAGAAGCACCTATAGGACTTGAAGTGTGTTAGTCCCATCACACAGACCTACATTTTCTTCCCAGAAGCACCTATAGGACTTGAAGTGTGTTAGTCCCATCACACAGAGATCATATATTTTTGTTCCCAGAAGCACCTATAGGACTTGAAGTGTGTTAGTCCCATCACACAGAGATCATATATTTTGTTCCCAGAAGCACCTATAGGACTTGAAGTGTGTTAGTCCCATCACACAGAGATCATATATTTTGTTCCCAGAAGCACCTATAGGACTTGAAGTGTGTTAGTCCCATCACACAGAGATCATATATTTTGTTCCCAGAAGCACCTATAGGACTTGAAGTGTGTTAGTCCCATCACACAGACCTACATTTTCTTCCCAGAAGCACCTATAGGACTTGAAGTGTGTTAGTCCCATCACACAGAGATCATATATTTTGTTCCCAGAAGCACCTATAGGACTTGAAGTGTGTTAGTCCCATCACACAGACCTACATTTTCTTCCCAGAAGCACCTATAGGACTTGAAGTGTGTTAGTCCCATCACACAGAGATCATATATTTTGTTCCCAGAAGCACCTATAGGACTTGAAGTGTGTTAGTCCCATCACACAGAGATCATATATTTTGTTCCCAGAAGCACCTATAGGACTTGAAGTGTGTTAGTCCCATCACACAGAGATCATATATTTTGTTCCCAGAAGCACCTATAGGACTTGAAGTGTGTTAGTCCCATCACACAGACCTACATTTCCTTCCCAGAAGCACCTATAGGACTTGAAGTGTGTTAGTCCCATCACACAGAGATCATATATTTTGTTCCCAGAAGCACCTATAGGACTTGAAGTGTGTTAGTCCCATCACACAGACCTACATTTTCTTCCCAGAAGCACCTATAGGACTTGAAGTGTGTTAGTCCCATCACACAGAGATCATATATTTTGTTCCCAGAAGCAGCTATAGGACTTGAAGTGTGTTAGTCCCATCACACAGACCTACATTTCCTTCCCAGAAGCACCTATAGGACTTGAAGTGTGTTAGTCCCATCACACAGAGATCATATATTTTGTTCCCAGAAGCACCTATAGGACTTGAAGTGTGTTAGTCCCATCACACAGAGATCATATATTTTGTTCCCAGAAGCACCTATAGGACTTGAAGTGTGTTAGTCCCATCACACAGACCTACATTTCCTTCCCAGAAGCACCTATAGGACTTGAAGTGTGTTAGTCCCATCACACAGAGATCATATATTTTGTTCCCAGAAGCACCTATAGGACTTGAAGTGTGTTAGTCCCATCACACAGAGATCATATATTTTGTTCCCAGAAGCACCTATAGGACTTGAAGTGTGTTAGTCCCATCACACAGAGATCATATATTTTGTTCCCAGAAGCACCTATAGGACTTGAAGTGTGTTAGTCCCATCACACAGAGATCATATATTTTGTTCCCAGAAGCACCTATAGGATTTGAAGTGAAGTGTGTTAGTCCCATCACACAGACCTACATTTCCTTCCCAGAAGCACCTATAGGACTTGAAGTGTGTTAGTCCCATCACACAGAGATCATATATTTTGTTCCCAGAAGCACCTATAGGACTTGAAGTGTGTTAGTCCCATCACACAGAGATCATATATTTTGTTCCCAGAAGCACCTATAGGACTTGAAGTGTGTTAGTCCCATCACACAGAGATCATATATTTTGTTCCCAGAAGCACCTATAGGACTTGAAGTGTGTTAGTCCCATCACACAGACCTACATTTTCTTCCCAGAAGCACCTATAGGACTTGAAGTGTGTTAGTCCCATCACACAGAGATCATATATTTTGTTCCCAGAAGCACCTATAGGACTTGAAGTGTGTTAGTCCCATCACACAGACCTACATTTCCTTCCCAGAAGCACCTATAGGACTTGAAGTGTGTTAGTCCCATCACACAGAGATCATATATTTTGTTCCCAGAAGCACCTATAGGACTTGAAGTGTGTTAGTCCCATCACACAGACCTATATTTTCTTCCCAGAAGCACCCATAGGACTTGAAGTGTGTTAGTCCCATCACACAGAGCTTCTCTATTTTCTTTGCAGAAGCACCCACAGGACTTCTAGTGTGTTAGTGGCATCACACAGAGCTCCTCTATTTTCTTTGCAGAAGCACCCACAGGACTTCTAGTGTGTTAGTGGCATCACACAGAGCTCCTCTATTTTCTTTGCAGAAGCACCCATAGGACTTCTAGTGTGTTAGTGGCATCACACAGAGCTCCTATATTTTCTTCTCAGCAGCACCCACAGGACTTCTAGTGTGTTAGTGGCATCACACAAAGCTCCTCTATTTTCTTTGCAGAAGCACCCACAGGACTTCTAGTGTGTTAGTGGCATCACACAGAGCTCCTCTATTTTCTTTGCAGAAGCACCCATAGGACTTCTAGTGTGTTAGTGGCATCACACAAAGCTCCTATATTTTCTTCTCAGCAGCACCCACAGGACTTCTAGTGTGTTAGTGGCATCACACAGAGCTCCTCTATTTTCTTTGCAGAAGCACCCACAGGACTTCTAGTGTGTTAGTGGCATCACACAGTGCTCCTCTATTTTCTTTGCAGAAGCACCCATAGGACTTCTAGTGTGTTAGTGGCATCACACAGAGCTCCTCTATTTTCTTTGCAGAAGCACCCATAGGACTTCTAGTGTGTTAGTGGCATCACACAGAGCTCCTATATTTTCTTCTCAGCAGCACCCACAGGACTACCGACTACAATGGCTGGAAGACCGCCAAGGGGAGGCAGAGCGTGCAGAGCCAAGAACACAGGGCAGGCAGGCTCTGTTTCTAGTGGACGTGGCCGTGGACGTGGTCGTGCATCGTCATCAGCACGTGGCCATGGGACACGCGCGTCTTTGTTTTCGGCAGCTGGACATGTGGAGCCGCATCATGCTGAAGGCTTGGTAGAATGGATGACCAAGCCCTCCTCATCCTCCTCATCCTCTCTCACCCAGGCTCACGGTACTGACAGAGCATCATCAGCCACCCCTTCCCTAGACCCACCATGTCCTCCTGAGGAGTCCCCCGAACTCTTTGAGCACAGTGTTGGATACATGCTCCAGGAGGATGCCCAACGATTCGAAGGCTCGGATGATGATACCCAGCTTGAGGAATCTGGCAGTACTGTTCCACCAGCTGCAGCTTACTGCCAGGTTTGCTCTAGTGGTGAAGAGGGAGGGGATGATGAGGTCACTGACTCCACGTGGGTGCCTGAAGGGAGAGAGGATGAGGAGGAGGACGAGGGAGGAGGAGGATGCGGCGTCACATGTCCAACGAGGCAGGATCCCCCCTGGAGGCCAGGTAGAGGCCAGCACAGCAACTGTACAACACCGCAGAGCTCCGCCTGTGCAGGGCGCTGCCTCTGCACGTTATCAGAAAAGTTCTTTGGTGTGGGCCTTTTTTGAGACGAGTGCATCAGATCGCACCACTGCTATTTGCAATATTTGTCTCAAGCGTATCTCGCGTGGCCAAAACATCAGCCGCTTGGGCACCACAAGCATGACCAGACATATGGCGACCTGCCATGCAGCTCGTTGGCAGGCACACATAAAAGACCCACACCAAAGAACTAAGCGGACCTCTCCTTGCTCCTCCTCAGCTGGGATCTCCATCCCCACTACACCTTCAGTCCTCTCTGAAAGCTGCTCTGAGAGGACTGAAGGTGTAGAATTAGGTGTGTCACAACCAAGTACTTGCAGTACACCGACGTCCGATTGCAGCAGGCAAATTTCCCTGCCCCAGCTGCTGGACCGTAGAAAGAAGTACACTCCCAGCCATCCACATGCCCAGCGGTTGAATGCTAGCCTGGCTAAATTGCTAGCACTTCAACTGCTGCCTTTTCAGTTGGTAGACTCGGCCCCCTTCCGTGAGTTTGTTCAATGTGCGGTTCCTCAGTGGCAGGTTCCCAAACGCCACTTTTTCTCACGGAAGGCGATTCCGTCTCTCTACCGGCATGTGGAGGGCAATGTCCATGCCTCGCTGGACAGGGCGGTCAGCGGTAAGGTGCATATTACCGCTGACTCATGGTCCAGCAGGCATGGACAGGGACGGTACCTTTCTTTCACGGCCCATTGGGTCACTCTATTGGCAGCTGGGAGGGATGCAGGACAAGGTGCAGTAGTGTTGGAGGTTGTTCCGCCACCACGCCTCCAAAACGCTACTACTGCTACTGGTTGTGACACACCTCTCTCCTCCACCCCCTCCTCTTCTTCTTCCTCCAGTGCTCTGTCCTTGGAACCAGCGGTGCTCCGTAGGCGTACAAGGGGCTACGCAAGTACGCAGGCAAAAAGATGCCATGCCGTGCTTGCGCTGGTGTGTTTGGGAGACAGGAGCCACACTGGGCCAGAGGTTCTGGCAGCTCTGCAGGGGCAGGCCGAGAGGTGGTTGACGCCACGTCAGCTTAAGCCAGGAATGGTCGTTTCTGACAATGGCACCAACCTCCTCTCCGCCCTGCGACAGGGGCAGCTCACCCATGTGCCCTGCATGGCTCACGTCCTCAACCTGGTGGTGCAGCGGTTCTTGGGCAGGTTCCCAGGCTTACAGGATGTCCTGAGGCAGGCCAGGAAAGTCTGTGTGCATTTCCGCCGATCTTATAATGCCAGTGCTCGGCTGACTGAGCTGCAAAAGGAGCTGAACCTGCCCAAGAACCGCCTAATATGTGACATGCCCACCAGGTGGAACTCAACGTTGGCCATGCTGCAGCGACTGCACACGCAGCAGAGGGCCATCAATGAGTACCTTTGCGACTACGGCACCAGGACAGGGTCAGGGGAGCTTGTTTTTTTTTTCCCACGTCAGTGGAGCATGATCAGGGATGCATGCACTGTCCTCTCACCATTTGAGGAGGCCACGAGGATGGTGAGCAGTGACAGTGCATGCATCAGTGACACTGTCCCTCTTGTCCACCTGTTGGAGCATACGCTGCGTGGGATAATGGACAGGGCACTTGAGGCAGAACAGAGGCAGGAAGAGGAGGACTTCCTTGCCTCTCAAGGCCCCCTTTATCCGGACAGTGTTCCTTCTGTCCCACCCATCACACAGGAAGAGGATGAGGAGGAGGAGGAGGAGGAGGAGGAGGAGGAGGATTGTGTGAGCATGGAGGTGGAGCCTGGCACTCAGCATCAGCAGCAGCAGTCTTTTAGGGATGATGTACAGTCCCAAAAAAACAGTGGACTTGTACGTGGCTGGGAGGAGGTGGCTGGCGATCATGTCATCCTCAGTGACCCAGAAGACTCCGGACCGAATGCCTCAGCTAACCTACGCTGCATGGCCTCCCTGATCCTGCAAAGCCTGCGGAAGGATCCTCGTGTTCTTCGGATCAAGGAGAGGGACCATTACTGGCTGGCCACTCTCCTTGATCCGCGGTACAAGGGTAAGGTTGCGGACCTTATCTTGCCGTCGCAGAGGGAGCAGAGGATGAGACATCTCAGGGAGGCCTTGCAGAAAGGTCTGTGCAACGCGTTCCCAGAAACTGGGAGGCTACAAACTCCTGGTCCTGGGCGACGAGTTGCTGAGGCTTCGGTCAGTAGCAGAAGGAGCGGTGGGGAAGGTGGACGTCTGACCGATGCGTTCAGACAATTTTTTAGTCCGGAGCCCCAAGGTATGATCGGTTCCAGCAACCATCGCCAGCGTCTGATATACATGGTGCAGGAATACCTTGGGGCAAGGTCAGACTTGGACACCTTTCCCACCGAAAATCCTCTGGCTTACTGGGTCCTGAGGATGGATCACTGGCCAGAGCTTGCACAGTATGCAATTGAGCTACTGGCCTGTCCTGCCTCCAGCGTTCTGTCCGAACGCACATTCAGTGCTGCTGGAGGATTTGTGACTGATCATAGGGTGCGCCTGTCCACCGCCTCGGTTGATCGACTGACCTTCATCAAAATGAATCAGTCTTGGATCACCACCAGCTACCAGGCACCTGAGGCGGATATAACCGAATAATTTTTAATGTCACATCACATCCCTTCAAGACTGCCTATGCTGATGCTGAGTGACTGTCCTCTTATGTTCACTGACTATCCTCTTCCTCCTCCTCAATGATCCATGCCACCACACCAGTGCCTAAGGCACAATTTTTCAGCCCCTGTTTAACAGGGGCGTGTACATACAATTTTTATAAAAAATGCTTCGCAACACTGTGCTCCAAGTACAGTATCTGTGAGGGGTTGCAGTGTTGTGGCACCAGCACCAGTGCCTAAGGCACAATTTTTCAGCCCCTGTTTAACAGGGGCGTGTACTTACAATTTTTTTAAAAAAATGCTTCGCAACACGTGTGACTGCTGTGCTCCAAGTACAGTATCTGTGAGGGGTTGCAGTGTTGTGGCACCAGCACCAGTGCCTAAGGCACAATTTTTCAGCCCCTGTTTAACAGGGGCGTGTACATACAAATTTTATAAAAAAAAATGCTTCGCAACAATGTGCTCCAAGTACAGTATCTGTGAGGGGTTGCAGTGTTGTGGCACCAGCACCAGTGCCTAAGGCACAATTTTTCAGCCCCTGTTTAACAGGGGCGTGTACATACAATTTTTATAAAAAAATGCTTCGCAACACTGTGCTCCAAGTACAGTATCTGTGAGGGGTTGCAGTGTTGTGGCACCAGCACCAGTGCCTAAGGCACAATTTTTCAGCCCCTGTTTAACAGGGGCGGGTACTTACAATTTTTTAAAAAAATGCTTCGCAACACGTGTGACTGCTGTGCTCCAAGTACAGTATCTGTGAGGGGTTGCAGTGTTGTGGCACCAGCACCAGTGCCTAAGGCACAATTTTTCAGCCCCTGTTTAACAGGGGCGGGTAATTACAAATCTTGATCTAATAGTTCACAGCAGGGCCCATTCCTGCGCCCACCAAGAGTAACTATGAGGGCCTACAGTCTTGTGGCAACACCGTCCACCACCACCGCCAAAGGCCCAATTTTTCTGCCCTGTTCATCAGGTGCTTGCAATTACAAATCTTGATCTAATAACTCACAGCAGGGCCCATTCCTGCGCCCACCAAGAGTAACTGTGAGAGCTTACAGTCTTGTGGCAACACCGTCCACCACCACCACCACCCCCAATTTTTCTGCCCTGTTCAACAGGTGCATGCAATTACAAATCTTGATCTATTAACTCACAGCAGGGCCCATTCCTGTGCCCACCAGTCTTGTGGCTACACCAACATCTAATAGGGCAAATTTCTGCAGAGTATATACGCCAGGCCCCTACTTTCAAACATCCAACTTACAAACGACTCCTACTTGCAAATGGAAAGAGAAAACAGGAAGTGAGAGGAAATCTACCCCTAGCAAGGGAAATTCTATCCTGTTAGATTTAATTTGGGAAAAAGGTATCTCCTCTCTACTGATACTTTATCACCAATCCTTGTTTCAATTAAAACCCCACTTTTTCCAAAAACATTTTTCATTGGGACGGAAAGTTAGGTGACATGTTCTGAACAGATGTGCAAAGACAGCAAATGTTACAGGGGTGATAACCCCTCCCTATGTTCTCCAAAAAGCTTAAAAATAGATTTTTTTGGGATGGAGCTACACTTCATAATGTACCTGTTCAGATTCTACTTAAGAACAAACCTAAAGCCGCAAGTGGTTTTAAATGGCTTCTTTTTTTCCTTTACAAATGTCATTTTGTGCAAGGACAGTTCTAAACACGGGAAACACATGCCACTTCACAGGCATACTTTAGACACCCCCCAGGTACCATATTTAAAGGAAAATTTCACTTTTTTTTTTTCACTTTATGCATCATTAAAATGACTGCTCCCGAAAAAACGTTAGTTTTTAAAAGTTCTTTTTGCATTGATATATGTCCCCTGGGGCAGGACCCGGGTCCCCAAACCTGTTTTATGACATTAACATGCATATTGGCCGTTGTAATTAGCACTTTTGATTTCGAACGTTCGCGTCCATTATAACGTATAGGGTTCGAAAATTCGCGCGAACTTTCGGTCGGTTCGAAGGTTCTGGTGCGAACCGAACCCGGGGTGTGTTCGGCTCATCCCTAGTCAGAGTTAAAGCGGTTCTACACCCATTTCATTTAGTAAATCTCTTTGCCTTCCAAATCAGGCAAAGAGTACTAAATGAAATGTTTTTTTTTTTTTTTTTTTTTTACTTACCTTGTAATTGATGACTTCCGGTCTTCTCTCTCTTAGGCGGCGGGCGGGGTCTCTGCGTCGATCGTCGTCACGCCGCACTGTCTCCTGGGATCTGGTGTCATTGATCCCAGGAGTCAGTGCGGGCATCTTCCGAAATCTCCCGAGATTTCGGCCACATCTTCCGAAATCTCCCGAGATTTCGGCCACATCTGCCGAAATCTCGTGAGATGTCGGCAGATGTGCCGTTACTGCGCACGCGCGAGTAACGGCGGTGCATGCTGGGCCATCTACAGTGCCTGTGTCACATGCCCACAGGCAAGATGGACCCCAGCAGACAAGAAGAAGACAAGAAGAAGATGAAGATGAAAACCGGCGGCGATCGAGATGGAAGATGGAACAGGTAAGTCCCCCAATTGAGCTATATGCCCTTGGCATATAGCCTAAAAAAAAAAAAAAGAGTGCAGAACCGCTTTAACTACGGAGTGGTATACCAGATGACTGAATACGTTTATTGTGTGTGTGGGTAAAGTCATTTTTTAACATATTGAGGATGAATGAAACAAAGGTTGTACACATCCCAAAATTCCCATAACAGTTCCTCTACCCTGGAAGGTATAATAATTATTAAGACTAATTATGATTTAATGTAGTTGAATAAATTAAAAAAGTCGGTTGACTGAAAGGTGATTGTTATAGATGGAACTTGGTGGGCTGAGTTTGCCCCTGGCCTTTTATATCTCAGATACTGCAAACAGGGAATTCTCATCTATCTTCCGGTCCACCTGGTTGTTTTGGGTGTTCCCAGTCCAAATCACCCTTGCCCTTCAAAACTAATCTAGCCTTAACCCCCCACCCTAGTGGTGGCCTCTGGCTATGTGTACATTCTCAATGCAGTAGGCCTCTGCTGCACTGTTAGTTCCCCACACAGCAGAGATGATAAAGGTACAGCTCCATTTAAAAATATATACACTGTGGAAGGCTGACATTACCATGGAAGGGTAAATTTGCACCAAGGTGACCTAGATAAGTTTAGCTTAGGTGGCTAGGGAGAGGAGTGGTTTCCTTGGTTGTAATTTCAAATCATTTTCAGTTAATGATTTTCTATGCCTTCCCTCTTCCATCGCCCTCTCATGCTTGGTTGTGGCTCTAATCAGGTTCAAGTTAGTTTAAATCGTCCTATGGCCTGGTAGGAAGCACTTTTATAGAGCTCCAGCATATCCACCAGTGTACTCCAGCCAGGGGGACTTTTTTCACACATGGGCAAGAGGCAGGCAATTGTGTACATGCCAGCCTTCATGGTCTGTTTGAGTAGAATCAGTTCCTTTTTTTAGTCAGCCAAAGACTATTTCTGCACGGACTGTGATCACAAAATGGTGCCCATGATGTCCAGTCCAAAAGCTCTTCTCTAGTATCTTCTTGAAGTGATGAGAACTACATCAAAGCACTACCTACACTGCCAGGTCCTGTAGCGTTAAGTTTCCCTCCTAGAAACCTCATACAAAGCTTAGATAAATACCTTAAGGTCAGAGATACATTACATGGAGGCAAGGGTGATGTCAGGAAAATCAAGTACATGATCAAGCCCAAAGATCTGCTCATGCATGCAGAACAGTCTGCAGACCATTGCTCAGGTCGAGACCATGTGCACCAATGGGCGTACGCACTAACGCGCAAGCCCATGTCCACCATTGACTTTAGTGCCAAGTGCTCTATTTAAAGCATAGCAGAGCTCAAGATAATTGCTGAGTGGTTGTCAATTCATGTGATCTGTGACCAGACCCTGCCTTTTGATTCATTTGTGCTTGACCCAGTTCACCCTCTACCTTGCCTGATCTTGATCCTTCCATTACCTGACGATTGTGGCAACAAACATTGTCTCCACTGTAAATACCATCTTCAGTAGCCTGTTAGGCAAAGCTCCAGATTTAGAGCTCATCATTAGGGATGGTGCGAACGGTTCGGCCCGAGTATAAGTTCGGGCCGAACTTTCGCTGTTCGGACATTCAGCGAAAAGCCAAACAAACGGGTCGTTTGTTCGGCCCCTCGAACCAACCACAATGCATTGCGGCGCTGAACAGTACATTGCAAGCCCTGATTGGCTGAAGCAGTAAAAGCTTCAGCCAATCAGGGCACAGAGCACTGTCAGAGTCATGATTGGACACTGTCATCATGACTTTATCCAGTCATGGCTCATTTCCGCCCCACAGTATAAAAGTATTCTTTCAATGGCAGCCATTTTCAGTGTGATTTCAGTGTGGAGAGAGATAGAACAGGGCTCTTTTCAGTGCTATCAGTTAGTTAGTGTGCTGCTATCAGTTAGTTAGTGAGCTGTACTGTGCTATTTTGCTTCAATTGTCAGTGTAGAATATTAGTTTAGTGTCACTCTAGGGATAGTGTGAGTGTAGTGAGGAAGACCATCATTCAGCTTTGCATTGTGTGCAGCTAGAGTAGGGACAGCTCATATAGTTTCACTGTAGTGTAGTGAGACCGTGTCAGTAAGTAATCTTTACATTAGTGTATAGCTAGAGTAGGGACAGTTCAGATAGCGTCAGTGTAGTGATGGTTGAACACCATCTATTTGATTGCGTTACTGCCAGTTTAACGCCATTTATTTCTCTGTGCGTTACTGCCAGTTTAACGCCATATAGTTTTGTGTGCGTTACTGCCAGTTTAACACCATATAGTTTTGTGTGCGTTACTGGCAGTTTAACGCCATATCGTTTTGTGTGCGTTACTGCCAGTTTAATGCCATATCGTTTTGTGTGTGTTACTGCCAGTTTAACGTCATATAGTTTTGTGCATTACTGCCAGTTTAATGCCATTTACTTCTGTGTGCGTTACTGCCAGTTTAACGCCATATCGTTTTGCATGCGTTACTGCCAGTTTAACACCATATAGTTCTGTGTGTCACTGTATGTTTGGCGCATTATATTGCAGTATATTATTGTGTATCCGTGGAGTATGTCTGTGTAGTGTGAGTACTCAAATGAAAGTGCACCAAACACCTCTTTACAATGATTAAAGTGCATCTATGTATAGATTTCAAATTTTTCTTTACATTTGCTTATAAGCACCGCCCCCTCCCTCCCAATAATGTCTGGGAGGACAACAAGGAGAGGCAGATGTTGAGGTGGTGGACTGGCTTACTAAACCTTCCTCATCCTCCTCATCCTCTGTCACAAGTGTGCAGTCACCTGCAGTTGCCAGGGTGGATAAACCTGCCTCCTTGTCCACATCTATTCCTGTCATAGCCCCAACATCAGCCATTGAGGAGTCAGCTGAGTTATTTGAACACAGCGTCAGCCACTTTGTCCTTGATGATGCCCAGCCATTACTGGATTTGGATGTTGGTTATGAAGTTGAAGATGACAGGAACATGAGTCTAGAGAGAGGGAGGAACACTGATAGACAAATTGGCATTCATGTTCCCCAAGCCGCAGCGTATTGCCAAGTTGTCTGCAGTGGTAATGATGACGATGGAGGAGAGGGAGATGATGATGATCATGAGGTCACTGATGTGACTTGGGTGCCAGATAGAGCAGAGGAGGAAACTGAAGGTGTGCGGCCCACTCCCCAAAACTCATCTGTCTGGGCCTTTTTCAGCACATCTGCAGCAGATCGCACTGTTGCTATCTGCAAACTGTGTCTCAGACACATCAAACGTGGCAAAAACACCAACCATTTGGGTACCACATGCTTAACAAGACATTTAACGTCCAACTACTCAGTCCGTTGGCAAAAGACACACAAAAGGGGCACAAATCTGTCTCTCCTCCTCCTCCTTACCCACTTCACTCTGCCCCTGTGATACCAAATCATGACCTCTCAGCAGCCTCCACTGACAGGGATGATGGTATAGCACAGGGTGTCCCAGGTCCTAGCAGCACATCTGCCAGCAGCACACCACCAGCTGTAGACTGTAGCTGGAAAATTTCCGACCCCTGTATTCCCGACCCCTACAATTCCGAGCATCATGAAATAATTTTTAGAATTTGGAATTTTACGGCAAAAATAACTAAATTGAACTTAAATTTTACGTATCCAGATTGCTCTTACTCTGGAAATCAACGGAACAACAATCTATCATGGCTAAGGAAGGTTAATGTCTTGAAGACTGATATTATATGTACTTTCTTAATGGCATCACTTAATTTAAAGGAATTTTTCATTTGTATTGTTTCACTTTAAGCATCATTAAAATCACTGCTCCTTTAAAAATAATATTTAAAACATTTTTTTTGCATTGATACATGTCCCCCAGGGCAGTACTTGAGCCCCCAGAACTGAACTGAAGAAGACTTGCCCATCATTAATCACAAGCTGCAAATTCTGCAATCTCAAGACTTTATTATAGTTATGTACTGCATATGTCTATTGTAAAGCTCCTAAAACGGTAATAAAAATATGTAAAAAATAAAATCATCCATAAGAAATTGTCTCTGTATAATATTTTGTGTGTGTGCTGGGGTGGATATTTCATGGATTTGAGCTGACATCTTACTTGCTTCCATTTCCACTATTGACTTCCAAGAATGTTAATTTGGGGGGTGAACAATCACATAAGAAGAAAATTACATTTTTGGGGAGTTTTGTATGCCAGCAGTATAGAGAAGACCCCATAACAAGGAAGGAATAAGCTCAGCAACAATAAACCATAATTTGTAAGCAGTTGCCTGGCATCTTATTTTTTATATTGACACTTTACAACATAAATACCCAATATATAAAATAAATTACTTTTTCAGCAGTGTTTTTAATGTTTTTTTGGAAATGTGTTTACTAAACTCTTACCTGTTTGGCACACCAATCAGCCACCGACATAATAAATCATGTCACAAAGCATAGCTTTGAGTCTTTCCTTTAGTGATTATTATGTTTTACCTTCCATTTGTTTCCCAAACAACAATGTAACAGTTTATATCTGCCTGAAGGTATCTCATGTCTGTAAAGAAGATCTTTAACACCCCCTTTAACCCTTTCACTGCTCAACACTATCACCTTGTTTTGGTATTTTTGCAATTTGTCACTTGCTTATTATAACCTTAAAACTTTGTAGAAGTCCATTCTCCTCGCCTCCACCAAAACCATATATTTTCTGAAAGCATAGGATGTGTAGAAATAAAAGGCGATGCTATTGATTTTGTATGTCTTGTAATAGTTGTACAATATTTTGGCAAAACATACACAAACATCCTTATTAAAATCTCCCAAATTTCTGCTGAAAATTAAACTTAAAAGAAAAATACTTATGCTTCGTACACACGATCGGACTTTCCGGCAACAAAACCGTGGAATTTTGCCCGAAGGGTGTTAGCTCAAACTTGTCTTGCATACACACGGTCACACAAATGTTGGCCAACAATTATGAACGTAGTGACGTACTAGACGTACTATGTGGTTTTTCAGCTCTTTAGCCCCACCCTTTAGGCTCCTTCCACTAATTTCGTGTTAGAAGTTTGGTGAGTGTTGATTTGCCCTTTTCTTTTTGCGTTTTTCATTTTGCGCTTTTCAGTTCGTGCTTTTCAGTTCGTGCTTTTCAGTTCGTGCTTTTCAGTTCGTTTCTGAACGGCAACCAGACATGTTGCAAAATCGGAGGAGATAACGTGTTATTTATTATTGGCCTTGGAGTTATTGCTTTGACATATTTTTTTAGTTGAATAATGATTTGATTTGGTATATTTTCTATATTTTTGGATGCATAGAATGCACTTTTTGGTTAAGTTCTATTGGCAGATAGCGTGTTTAATACTTGGTTATGTGTTTTACTTCAAATGACAGTTTAGGAGTAGGCAGTTACATTTTAAAAAATACAATGTAAAATTGACAAGGGACGCAATAGTTGTATCTTTAATTTTATAAACTAGGGGATGATGGTGTTGTGGTAACTTGCACAAATAAAAAAATAAAAAATAATATTATTCTTTATATCACTAGAAAATTTTTTTTGCAATAACTCCATCAGTATCTCCAGCAAAGCAGCTTCATTATTATCCCATTAAAGAAGAGGAGAATTGTGCGCTGCATTTGGAGATTTCATAATTTGCCACGTCACAAATCTTAATTCTCCATTACGAACGCTAGTTTACAAGACCAACCGCTTCTGCTTCCGAGTATGCGTGTTTGTACTTTGGACTTTTGTCCGAGCGACTTGTGTACATGCGATCGGAAAATCCGACAACACACATTTGTTGGAGGAAAATTTAAAGACATGCTAGCTAAAATTTGTTGGCGGAAAGTCTGACAACAAATGTCCGATGGAGCATACACGGTTGGATTTTCTGACAACAGCTTGACATCCAACATTTCCCATCGGAAAATCCGATCGTGTGTACGGGGCTAAAGTAGCAGATATTTAACACTGTAAACAACACATTCTGAAACCCTTACTGCTTCCTTCATTTAGTGTTATACTAAACCTCCACCAAGGCTTCAGATTATAGCACTACAGGAAAATATGTATTTTACTGTACATTAATGAAACGTCTATTAGCACTTTTATCCATTTAAAAAAACATGGGCTGCTTTAAAGTGTATCTAAACTGCACTAGAAAAAATGCAGAAATGCCTGTTTTTGTGCATTTAGTTGCGTTGCAGACCATTGCCCCCCCCCCGGCTGACTCCACCCCCTTTTCCCTGCCCATGTAAATCCCACCTTTTTAATAAAGCGCCCATCAAATGCAGCCTCACCAGCGCCCATCAAATGCAGCCTCACCAGCGCCCATCAAATGCAGCCTCACCAGCGCCCATCAATGCAGCTTCACCAGTGCCCATCAATGCAGCCTCACCAGCGCCCATCAATGCAGCCTCACCAGTGCCCATCAAATGCAGCCTCACCAGCGCCCATCAAATGCAGCCTCACCAGCACCCATCAAATGCAGCCTCACCAGCGCCCATCAAATGTAGCCTCACCAGCACCCCTCAAATGTAGCCTCACCAGTGCCTATCAAATGTAGCCTCACCAGCACCCATCAAATGCAGGCTACCAGCACCCTTCAATGCAGCCTACCAGTGCCCATCAATGAATGTTTGCTTGCTGCGGGAGTCGGGACACAGACACAGTCCTCCACCACTGCTGCGCCTCTGACACTATGTGTGAATGGAGAGGCGGCTGCCTGCTGATGCTGAGAGTTAGTTGCTTGCTGCAGAGAGAAGAGAGTAGGAAAACCAGTGGCCGGGCGCCCTAGGCAGCAGGGCGCCCTAGGCGGCCGCCTAGTGGTAGCACTGGCCCTGCATGCCACAACATGCCTTCATGCATGAAAAACATGTTTTACAGTGCACTGTCTCCAGGTGTGATTGGCTCTAATTTATGCAGTGTCATTTTTTTTTAACATTGGTAAAAAAATATTTTTTTAGTACACTGAATTACTGTCACTAGGGGGTGACAAGCTTTCTGGTGGCAGTCAACTTTAGACCTAATGAGGGACAGCATGGAGAAGAGATAATGCAAGGAAAATGTCCTGCCGTTGGTTTGCTCAGCTTAATTGGTCAGTGGAAGAAATATGCACAGCTTCAGTGAGAGGAAAAAAATTACCCAATATTAGTAAGAAGGAAAAAGGGTCCCATCATTAGTGGTCAGTTGGAAATAAAAATGTCCCACTGTCAGTGGTCTGTGGGAAGAAAAATGCACTAGCATCATAGGAAAAAAAGCAACTCTATAAACCAGTCTTTCTCAACCAGGGTTCATTTGAACTTTGGGGTTCTTCCAGAGGTGACCTGAGATTCCTTGAGCAAGGAGTAAATTCCCAGATTGGTTCCCACTGACATCAATGGTGTCATTGCATGATGTGTGCTCAAGCTTTTGGCCTGTCCTGCAACTAGTTGTCTGTAAACAAGGCAGATCGCCGTTCCGTCACTATAGAAGACATGGATCCTGTGTTTCTGCTAAGCAGGGACACCGATCCAGGGGCGATCCTAGGCAGGGTGCGCAGGGTGCTCCGCACCCATGCGTGGCAGAGGTGGGGCGCCGAAGCTCCAGAGTGCTGCTCCCCTCCCTCCACCTCGTCTGTGTCCAGAGGCGGAGGTGGAGGGCATGTAGCAGGTGCTGCGATTCCCCATCCCACCGGCAACTGACAAGAGCGCATATCGCTCCCGCTGTCACCGGAATCCGTACTGTCTGAGTACTGCTGTGGAACCTAGTATCGGAACATGTGATGTGGGAGCTCTGATGGGGGACACCTGCTGTGGGGGGGGCTCTGATGGGGGACACCTGCTGTGGGGGGCTCTGATGGAGGACACCTGCTGTGGGGGGGCTCTGATAGGTGAAACCTGCTGTGGGGGGGGGGGGGTCTGATGGGGGACACCTGCTGGGGGGGCTCTGATGGGGGACACCTGCTAGGGGGGGCTCTGATGGGGGACACCTGCTAGGGGGGGCTCTGATGGGGGACACCTGCTGTGGGGGGGCTCTGATGGGGGACACCTGCTGTGGCGGGGCTCTGATGGGGGACACCTCCCTCGGGGGGGGCTCTGATGGGGGACACCTTCTGTGGGGGGCTCTGATGGGGGACACCTGCTGTGGGGGGGCTCTGATGGGGACACCTGCTGTGGGGGGGCTCTGATGGGGGACACCTGCTGTGGGGGGGGGCTCTGATGGGGACACCTGCTGTGGGGGGGCTCTGATGGGCACTTTGAAATAAGCTGCGCGTGCCGCAGGTCACTCTCTCCCCAGAATGTCCCTCATTCTCAACTTTAAATGTTGGGAGGTACGCAGAAGCGGATCAGTGGAGGAGAGATGCCACTGCCATCCCTGAAGAGGGCTCTCTGTGTTTACTGCCCATCCCCCTCCCTCCTCCTGTCAGAGGAGGAGAGCGAAGCAGCCGGAGATCGGAGCGCCCATGTCTGAGTGGAGAGAGAGCAGGGTCGGGCTCTTAGACCCCCCCTCCCTCTCCTCCTCGCACTGCTGTACTAGTGAGCGGTGCTTGCCAGGTCAGCTGCCCGCTATGTTTCTTTTCCCTCCTTCATATTGGCCAGGAAAGAAATACAATAAAAAGGGAGCAGAGAAGAGGATTGTGGGACATGTAGTCCTGAGGACTGGTGGCCCCATTGTGACCCGGAAATTGCTACCCACACAGCATGCTCAGCTGAATAAGAGAGGGGGTAGTGAGAGAGAGAGGGCACCAGGAGCCTGGGAAAGCTTTTGGGGAAGGGCACCCAGGACTCCAGGGAGAGGACAGTGCTGAAGGGACGCCATCAGAAAGAGAACCCCGCTGCCCTGTGCCACTAGAGGGAAAGCCGCACAGCCTGGTGCCATCCCTGATGAAGAAAGAAATGGAGTCATTGCCAGAATACAGATCTGAGCACTACCCAGTGGAGTCGCCACCACGGGCAACCCAGAGTGAGCTGACTCCTGATCAGTAGAACTGATGTTGCTGTCCCGCCGGGTCTGGTGAGAGGGCTGGTCGGTCATTATCTACTGCCATTCTTAGGAACTGCAGTCTCTGACCGTCTCCTGTAGTGTATTTGCTGTCTCTGATCATCTCCTGTACTATGTCTGCAGTCTCTGATCATCTCCTGTACTATGTCTGCAGTCTCTGACCCTCTCCTGTACTATGTCTGTAGTCTCTGACCATCTCCTGTACTATGTCTGCAGTCTCTGACCCTCTCCTGTACTATGTCTGCAGTCTCTGACCCTCTCCTGTACTATGTCTGCAGTCTCTGACCATCTCCTATACTATGTCTGCAGTCTCTGACCATCTCCTGTACTATGTCTGCAGTCTCTGACCATCTCTTGTACCATGTCTGCAGTCTCTGACCATCTCTTGTAGTATGTCTGCAGTCTCTGACCATCTCTTGTAGTATGTCTGCAGTCTCTGACCATCTCTTGTATTATGTCTGCAGTCTCTGACTATCTCTTGTAGTATGTCTGCAGTCTCTGACTATCTCTTGTAGTATGTCTGCAGTCTCTGACCATCTCTTGTAGTATGTCTGCAGTCTCTGACCATCTCTTGTATCATGTCTGCAGTCTCTGACCATCTCTTGTATCATGTCTGCAGTATGTCTGGGGGCTCTTTCTAACAGACTCTCTAACAGAAGCCCTCTCTGTGTGCATTAGAGAGACCCCCCTCCAGGTCCCATTAGTGTACTCATTTTCTTTATTGTTAAAAGATCATGGGAGGATCCCAGGGTAATGAAGACTTCTTAGGGGAGCATCTCTGTGCTTGAGTCGTAGCCATAGAAACATTTGTAATCGGGAGGCGTCTGTGACCCTAGGATCAGCCCTGATACATATCATCTAATGGGTTATTCATTAAAGTAGCACAGCCAGCCATGATAATGTGTAAAATGTATCAGTTCATAGAATAAATCAGATATCATACAGTGTGCAAATAATTAAATTATAATTTTGCTTAGCCATTTTATGCACTCCCTCCCCCAATGTTCTGCTCACTCAGATGAGCCCATTTAGTAAATACAATATGCCATATGTTTGCTATTTCTCTGCTTTTGCAAGACATGACTAGAGTGTTTACCATGCTAATGACCAGTGGCAGCCCGTCCATACGGGGACAGGGGCGCCGCCCCCCTAATCCATGCGCTCATCCCATAATCTACATGCAGTGTGCCTGACGCCTGAGGCTCTAATTGGCTTAAAAAAAATGGTGGGATCAGGGCGCAGAGTACTCCGCCCCCACCCAGTTGTGTGACAATAGCAAATTTATATTTGCTGTTGTGTTCCTGACTCTCCTCTTGGCCAATCAGGAAGCAAGTCTTAGGACTCCCGGCCAATCGGGTCTTCCTGTTCGGCCGGGAGGAGAAGCAACTGCCCTGGAGCAAGGAGTAGCTGGAGCGAGGAGTAGCAGCCCTGCCCTGGATCCTTGTCATCCACCTTCCTATCCATCTCCCATGTGGGGGCGGGGGGGCGGGCAGCGTTGCTTTGCCACGTCCCCCCAAATATTGAGCACCAGCCGCCACTGCTAATGACACATATCAGTGTGCTTTTTCTGGCATCCAACCCATTCCCCTGAAGTGCACCATGTTGCAATATACTATTTATTGCTCTGATCTTTTATTTATTTAAACTGGATTAGTTGACTCCCGGTGACAATGGAAGACAATGAAAACAACAGTAATATGACAACCAACAATAAATCAGCTTTTAGCAGGTTAAATCAGTTAAACTAATGGCTTGTTATCTGAGAATATTTGCTATGAGTTACTGCATACCATTAATATTTGTGTAGCGGCCATAACCCCTAGGGGCGACCTTGACATTTCTGGGCTTTTACCTCCTCATAGCTTGTCGGTTGTTGTCTAGGGGTTCCCTGGGTTAGTACCCAGTAACTTCAGAGCTGACACACAGAAGTCCTTTTGAGGATTTTTATTTTGCAGGGATAACATCCAACAGTAACACAGTCTCAGGTGGGAATAGAGGGCACGGGTGATAAAACAAAGGCACTTTGAACTGCTGACATCCACTGAATGTCTCTAATTAGCCCAGAGAGTAGCCACTCGCAGCTGGGCACTTCACTGCTGGATAAACCTCTAACCATAGATTTAGCAGCCAACATGTGATCCGGAAACTTTGCAAAGTCTCTGCCACAGACTAGATTGTACCTGAAAATAAGTAGGAACCTTTCTCACAGTACCTGGATCTCTCAGCCTTCTTGGCGATACTGTGGGAAGTGTGGATTCTTTAGTGTCCATACAACTCAGCTCCCAGGCTCTAACTGAGCAGCCAGCTTGTTGGCCCTCCTCTGAAGAGTCCTCCCCTGGTCACTTGTACGAGTTGCCGTGTCCCTCCAATACAGAGAGCACACGGGATGCCTTTGAATCCTCCTTCAGTTACTGGGCCTTGAACTAGCCAGTTCCGAGGCTTTGGAACGGACGGATCCCTGCCCCGGACCATGAGGGCCTCTGGGGCTGGTCAGGGTGACCATGCTCGCGGGGACGGCAGACACTCCTGGGCCCAGGACCCCTCACGGGGCTGCCCCGGACCGGGACCAGGAATCAAAGCAGAAGCCGAACCCTGAACACGTGACTTCAGCACCTTAAATACCCCTTCCCAGACTACGCAGCGGGGCCAGACACGCCCACTGATTGGCTCTGGGAAAAATTGGTACCTAACACGTCCAACCAGGCTTGGTTCTCAGCCTGTCACAGGTGCCTCCCTGCACCTATGACCAGGCAGAACTCCAGTACAGCCCAGCCAGAGTGATACCAATACAAAACCTGTGCAATTAACCCCCAGAACTCCGTTACAGTTCTGGGAAAAACTAAATTTACATTGATAGCGCACACTTTAATAAAGTGTGGGTGCTACATTTGCACCATGTATTTTAATAGGATTACAGTACTGTGCAAAAGTTTTAGGCAAAACTGTGAAAAAATACTGTAATTTAGGAATGTTTTCAGAAATAGAAGTGTTTAGTTTATTTTTTATCAATTAACAAAATGGAAAGTAAATGAACAGAAAAGAAATCCAAATCAAATCAATATTTGTTGCTACCAGCCTTTGCCTTCAAAACAGCATCAATTCTTTTAGATAGAGTTGCACACTGTTTTTGAAGGAACTCGGCAGGTAGGTTGTTCCAAATATGTTGGCAAATTAACCACAGAACTTGTGTGGAAGTAGGCTGCCTCATATCCTTCTGTCTCTTCATGTAATCCCAGACTCCATGATTTTCAGATCAGGGCTCTGTGGGAGCCAAACCATCACTTCCAGAACTCCTTGTTCTTCACGCTGAAGATAGTTCTTATTGGCATTGGCTGTATGTTTGGGGTCGTTTTCCTGCTGCAGACTAAATTTGGGGCCAATCACAAAACATGGTATGGCATGATGGATAAGTATCTGCCTGTATTTCTCAGCATTGAGGACACCATTGATGCTGACCAGATTTTCCACTCCATTTGCAGGAATGCAGCCCCAAACGTGCAGGGAATCTCCAAAATGCTTCACTGTTGCCTGCAGACACTCATTATTGTACCGCTCTCCAGCCCTTTGGCGAACAAACCGCCTTCTGCTACAGCCATATAAATTAAAATTTGGACTCATCACTCCAGAGCCCATGCTACCATTTTTCTGCACCCCAGTTCCTGTGATTTTGTGCACAGTTGAGTCGCTTATCATTGTCTCCATGTCAGAGGTATGGCTTTTTGAATGCAATTCTTCCATGAAGACCACTTCTGGACAGACTTCTCTGGATTATGATGTGTCTTTCATCTGCTGCATTAAGTTTTCCTTGGCAGATTACTGCCTCTACGCTCAACGTTGCCCCATCATTGGTGTCCTCAATGATGAGAAATACAGGCAGATACTTATCCATCATCCCAAACCATCAGGCAGGCATTTGACTGGCCCCGAATTTATACTGCAGCAGGAAAACAACCCTAAATATACAGCCAATGCCATTACGAACTATCTTCGACGTAAAGAAGATCAATGAGTCCTGGAAGTGATAGTTTGGCCCCCTCAGAGCCCTGGTCTCAAAATCATTGAGTCTGTCTGGGATTACATGAAGAGACACAAGAATTTCAGACAGCTTACATTCACAGAAGGTCTGTGGTTAGTTCTCCAAGATGCTTGCAACTACCTACCTTCAGAGTTCCTTCAAACAGTGTACCTAGAATTGATGCAGTTTTGAAGGCATAGGGTGGTCAGACCAAACATTGATTTGACTTTATATATTTTTGAAAGCATTCTTACTCTACACTCAGCACAGTACTGTACATACTGAGAAGGCTAAAATCCCATGTACTGACACATGTTCTTTACTACAGGTGGGGTAAGACTAACAATTGCAGCAATCTAAAGTATTTTGCATACATCAATTACAGACATTGTATCCTTGGGGCTTCTACTAGTCTATGATTTTCACATATTTCTATTTAATTTTTTTCTGTATGTAACACCGATAGCAACAGCAAACCCGGCACTACAAAACTGCTGATACAACACTACTGTAACACTAGGGATGAGATTGATGTTCAAATCGAACGTAAGTTCAACTCGAACATTGGGTGTTCGCCCATTCGCCGAACAGCAAATATTATGGGGCATTCGTGGGAAATTTGAGCGCCGCGGAACACTCCATAATGCTCAGGGGGACTAAGTCCACGCCCCACACTATATAAGGCTGCTTATGTAGCGGGCGCGTGTAGTGTGTGCTCCGAGATAGATTAAGCTAGATTAGGCAGGCAGGTTAGTTAGTGGCAGTGTTTTTGATATATATAAATATATATATATACACAGCCTAGTATATATATATATATATATATATATATATATATATATATATATATATGTATACTCTGCATTTAGCGTAGACTAGATATTCAGTGTAGATTCTCAGATTGTTCAGTCAGTGCAGGCAGTGTATTTGATAAATATACAGCCTGGTATATACATACAGAATCTCACAAAAGTGAATACACCCCTTACATTTTTGTAAATATTTTATTATACCTTTTCATGTGACAACACTGAAGAAATATTGCTACAATGTATAGTAGTGAGTGTACAGCTTGTATAACAGTGTAAATTTGCTGTCCCCTCAAAATAACTCAACACACAGCCATTAATGTCTACCACTGGCAACAAAAGTGAGTACACCCCTAAGTGAAAATTTTCTAAATTGGGCCCAAAGTGTCAATATTTTGTGTGGCCACCATTATTTTCCAGTACTGCCTTAACCCTCTTGGACATGAAGTTCACCAGAGCTTCACAGGTTGCCACTGGAGTCCGTTTCCACTCCTCCATGATGACATTACGGGGCTGGTGGATGTTAGAGACCTTGCCCTCCTCCACCTTCCATTTGAGGATGCCCCACAGATACTTGATAGGGTTTAGGTCTGGAGACATGCTTGGCCAATCCATCACCTTTACCCTCAGCTTCTTTGGAAAGGCAGTGGTCATCTTGGAGGTGTGTTTGGGGTCGTTATAATGTTGGAATACTGCCCTGCAGCCCAGTCTCGGAAGGGAGGGGATCATGCTCTGCTTCTGTATGTCACAGTACATGTTGGCATTCATGGTTCCCTCAATGAACTGAAGCTCCCCAGTGCTGGCAGCACTCATGCAGCCCCAGACCATGACACTCCCACCACCATGCTTGACTGTAGGCAAAACACATTTGTCTTTGTACTCCTCACCTGGCTGCCGCCACACACGCTTGACACCATCTGAACCAAATAAGTTTATCTTGGTCTCATCAGACCACAGGACATGGTTCCAGTAATCCATGTCCTTAGTCTGCTTGTCTTCAGCAAACTGTTTGCAGGCTTTCTTGTGCATTATCTTTAAAAGAGGCTTTTTTCTGGGACGACAGCCATGCAGACCAATTTGATGCAGTGTGTGGTATATGGCTTGAGCACTGACAGTCTGACCCCCCCACCCCTTCAACCTCTGCAGCAATGCTGGCAGCACTCATACGTCTATTTCCCAAAGACAACCTCTGGATATGGCGCTAAGCACGTGCATTCTAGTACTGGGGAGCTACAATTCATTGAGGGAACCATGAATGCCAACATGTACTGTGACATACTGAAGCAGAGCATGATCCCCTCCCTTCAGAGACTGGGCCGCAGGGCAGTATTCCAACATGATAATGACCACAAACACACCTCCAAGATGACCTGCCTTGCTAAAGAAGCTGAGGGTAAAGGTGATGGGCTGGCCAAGCATGTCTCCAGACCTAAACCCTATTGAGCATCTTTGGGGCATCCTTAAATGGAAGGTGGAGGAGTGCAAAGTCTCTAACATCCACCAGCTCCGTGATGTCATTATGGAGGAGTGGAAGAGGACTTCAGTGGCAACCTGTGAAGCTCTGGTGAACTCCATGCCCAAGAGGGTTAAAGCAGTGCTGGAAAATAATGGTGGCCACACAAAATATTGACACTTTGGGCCAAATTTGGACATTTTTACTTAGGGGTGTACTCACTTTTGTTGCCAGCGGTTTAGACATTTATGGCTGTCTGTTGAGTAATTTTGAGGGGACAGCAAACGTACACTGTTATACAGGCTGGAATATTCACTATTTTGCATTGTAGCAAAGTGTCATTTCTTTAGTGTTGTCACATGAAAAGATATAATAAAATATTTACAAAAATGTGAGGGCTGTACTCACTTTTGTGAGATACTGTATATACTCTGCATTTAGTGTAGACTAGATATTCAGTGTATACTTTATATTTAGTCAATGCAGGCAGTGTAGTTTATATAACACAGTGTATTGAAGTGGTTAAGGGGAAACCTGCGCCAACATTTTGAAAAAAAGGTCGACTCCAGAATCCATACCAGGCCCTTTGTCAAAAACTGTCTGCTGTAGTTTTTTACTTTTTTGACACTTATTTGGTGAATGTGTAGGGGTAAAATGTACCCAATACCCATTCACATAGGGGGGCGGGATCTGTTTCCAGATTTCATATAAGCCCCCCCCGTCCGCAGACCCCCACAACCACCAGCCAAGGGTTGTGGGGATGAGGCCCTTGTCTCCATCAACATGGGAACAAGGTGCTTTGGGGAGGACCCCAAAGCACCCTCCCCATGTTTAGGGCATGTGGCCTGGTACAGTTGAGGAGGGGGGGCTCTCTCATCCCCCCTCTTTTCCTGCGGCCTGCCAGGTTGCATGCTCGGATACATTTTGGCGTGGAGTTCCCCTTAATATCCATACCAGACCTGAAGGGCCTGGTATGGATTTTGAGAGGGACCCCCATGCCATTTTTTTTATATTGTATTGGAGTTCCCCTTAATATCCATACCCGACCCGAAGGGGCTGGTAATGGACCTGGGGGTTGGGGACCCACGCCGTTTTTTTTCAATGATTTTTTAAGTATATTGCCGGGATCCGGCAATACATTACAGCCATGAGCAATTTTAAATGACATTTTTTCCTTTAGAAATGTAATTTTGCTGCGGTACTGTTATAATGCGCTACTTTACAAGCAGACTAAGGGGACCCCCCAGGCACAATATTTAAAGGAATATTTCATTTTTGTTGTTTCACTTTAAGCATTCTTAAAATCACTGGTCCTGAAAAAATGTCAGTTTTAAAAACGTTTTTTTTGCATTGATACATGTCCCCTGAGGCAGTACCCGGGGTCCCTAAACACTTTTTATGACAATAACTTGCATATAAGCCTTTAAAATTAGCACTTTTGATTTTTCACATTCGTGTCCCATAGACTTTAACAGTGTTCGCCAGGGGCGTTGCTAGGTGGCAAAATGACCAGGGGCTTCAGCCCAAAGTCGAAGAACCGGGGGGGGCGCGGCTTTTTTTTGGCCTGGGTGGTGGGGATGTGTGATTTACTGAATAAACACACCTGCCTGACACTGACCATTACACTGACCTGCCTGACCTACATATACTGACTTGCCTGTCCTACATACACTGACCTGCCTGACCTACATACACTGACTTGCCTGACCTACATACACTGACTTGCCTGACCTACATACACTGACCACTGACCTGCCTGACCTACACACACTGACCGGCCTGACCTACATACACTGACTTGCCTGACCTACATACACTGACCTGCCTGACCTACATACACTGACCACTGACCTGCCTGACCTACATACACTGACCTGCTTGACCTACATACACTGACAACTGACCTGCCTGACCTACATACACTGACCTGCCTGACCTATATACACTGATGTGCCTAACCTACATACATTGACAGTGACCACTGACCTGCCTGACCTACACACACTGACCTGCCTTACCTACATACACTGACCACTGAACTGCCTGACCTACATACACTGACCACTGACCTGCATGACCTACATACATTGACAGTGACCTCTGACCTGCCTGACCTACACACACTGACCTGCCTGACCTACATACACTGACCTGCCTGCCCTACACACACTGACCTGCCTGACCTACATACACTGACCACTGACCTGCCTGACCTACACACACTGACCACTGACCTGCTTGACCTACATACATTGACAGTGACCACTGACCTGCCTGACCTACACACACTGACCTGCCTGACCCACATACACTGACCACTGACCCACATACACTGACCACTGACCTGCCTGACTACACACACTGACCAGCCTGACCTACACACACTGACCACTGACCTACACACACTGACCACTAACCTGCCTGACCGTGACATACATACACTCTGTGTCTGACCTACCTCAGCTCAGCCGTGGTGTGCGGTCACAGCAGGCAGGCAGTCAGTCACTGGGGAGAGGAGCCGAGCCAAGGAGGAGAGGAGAGCCGAGGCGCCAGCACGAGCGGGGATGTAGCGATTCCGCCTTCTGGAGCCTGCAGGCTGAGACTGACGTTGCGTCACACGTCCCGCTCCAGAAGGTGGGACCAGCGGCACTCAGCCACTTTCGACCACTTTCTGCCGCTATGGCACTCGGCTAATTTCGGCCGCCGGGGACCGATCTGTTAGCGAGTGCAGCCGAAATTAGCCGATGGCACTCGGGGCTAACAATGGAATGCAGGCATTCCATAGACTCTGGGCTTTTCGGGGTCACATTCGGGGCTTCAGCCACCCCTAGCCACCTCCTCCTGATGCCCCTGGTGTTCGCACAAATTTTTTGTCTGTTCGCATGTTCTGGTGCGACCCGAACTGGGGGGTGTTCGGCTCATCCCTATGTAACACTGACAGCAACAACAAAAAACAGCACTACAAGGCTGAAGACATGGCATCTGTTGCCTTGGCACACCCTTACTCTGTGTCACCAGCAAACAGTCATTTTTCACTGAGGGGATTGTTTACTCATTCATATATATTTCACTGCCATATGTCATATGCAAAATACTAGACTGAGACATTGTGACATAACACAACAGAGCAGGACAGACACAACAATCAGTCAGTAGTAAATAATACAGACACTGACTGAAAGTGTGCTTCAATTTTGCAACACTGCAGTTTCAATTGATGATTTTGCTATGTTACTGCAATCAAGGATGAATCAACATTCATGCAGAATAAACATAGCTACTTAGTAATATATTGTGTCCATATTGTACTACTTTTTAAAGGTGTAACTACCCATGATAGGAAGATGACTCTAATTAGTAGAGAAAGAGAGAAAATTAAAGAAAGAAAATGAGAGAGAGATAAGCAGTACAAGCAACAAAGAAAGAATAAAAGAGAAGTGACAGACAGAGTGAAAAAAAAAGAGGGAGAGAGAATCAGGAGGGAAGAAAATGAGAGAGAGAGAAATAAGAAAGGAAGGAGAGAACGAGATGAGAGAGAGAGAGAGAGAGAGAGAGGGGGGGAAGAAAGAAGGAGAGAAAAAGACAGAGCAAGAATGACAAAAAATGAGAAAAAATAAAGGGTCAAATATAAAAACAATTTTTGTCGTTGTGTGTATTTAAAATATAGTAACACATATTTTCGGCAGACCCTTGTCTCTCCAAGGCTGAGAACCACTGCCCTAGAGAATGGAAGTGCAAAGGAAAAGAGGAAGAGTTGTGGAGTTGATGGAGTGCTCTGCCTCTACTGTAGCCTGTTAAGGCCCATACACACGATCGGACTTTTTGACAACCAACATGCAAATTAGCTGTTTTGGACCAACATCCGACCGTGTGTACGCTCCATCGGACCAACTTTTTCCAGGTTTCATCGGACTTTTGTTGGCTGCCAACAAAAGTCCAATGGACCAAAGTCCGACCGTGTGTACACACAACCAACGGACTTTTGTACAAACCAATGCAGAACCAATGCAAAAGATCAGACAACAATACAGAAGTTGACCAAAGGTGGCGGTAAAGAGCAGAAAAACCAAGTGATTTGGTGAAAGTTGGCTGAAAAAGTCCTGCCGTGTGTATGCAATACCAACTTGGGGCCAACGCCCTTTGGACAAAAATCCACAGGAAAGTTGGTCCACGGTCCGATCGTGTGTATGAGGCTTTAGAGGGATCTCTCACTGTTTTTTCTGTGGTAAGTAGACATGTGCGATTAGTTTCGAACAAAACGAAAATTCGTACGAATTTCCGGAAATTCATACATTCGTACGAATCCGAAATATGAATTTTCATGCATACGAATTCCGTACGAAATACGAAATTTCGTTTACGAATTTCGGATCCAAATTAATAACGAAAATTCATAATTGTTACGAAAAGTTAACGAACCTAAAAGTTAAAAACCCAAGAAGTCAGCACAGCACAGGGATGGTGGGATAATGATAAATTCATCATAACGAAAATTCGTAATTGTTACGAAAAGTTAACGCACCTAAAAGTTAAAACCCCAGGAAGTCAGCACAGGGATGGTGGGAACCCTATGGGAATTTCTATGCTTACAAATTTTATACGAAATACAAAATTTCGTTAACAAATTTCGGATCCAAATTAACAGAATTGTGACTGGTGTTTTGTTCACCAATCAGAGGAAGTCAGCACAGCACAGGGATGGTGGGAACCCCTCACAATGGGCACAGCAGGTGTACACTCAGACCCAGGAACTCAGCACAAGGATGGTGGGAACCCCTCATAATGGGCACAGCAGGTGTACACTCAGACCCCGGAACTCAGCACAGGGATGGTGGGAACCCCTCATAATGGGCACAGCAGGTGTACACTCAGACCCGGGAACTCAGCACAGGGATGGTGGCTGGACTCTTAAGGCTTGTATGCCTTGAAATGCACACATTGTGTGTTGCGCTTATATGAGCAGTTTTTCGCTTTGTTTTTACTACTTTTAAATAAATAGACGATTACAGTATACACTTAGATTGCATCCTTTCTCTTTTTTGGGGTATTGTGCCTGGATCAACATCACCCATGGTTGATTTTATATCGCATGAAGCTACATCTTTGGGATAAAGATATCCTCAATTTCCTGGTCATCACACAGCTCTAGATCGTATCCTGCTCGGATCGGAATCTTATGCTTATCCCTGATTGGGTCCATGCGTATGTGCTTAGCACACCTGGTAAGAGTACCTTATCCGTTTTGGTGGAGGATTTATCACTTTAAGATTTGTTTGAGTTATGATCTTCAGTCACCTGGGTGTTCATCCATATTACTTCATCCATCTACACCATTCCGTATCTTCTGGATATGAACTTTTTTCACGAAACGAAAACGGAAGGAAACAAAACAAATTTTTGGACGGTGCCCATGTCTAGTGGTAAGTGTACTATCCCACTGACAACTGTGCTCAGTGTGGCTTTTGCCAATAGACAATGTAATAACATTTAGGAAGAAAACAATTAAAGAGTATGTAAACATTTCATACTCCTGATATGTGGCTGCTGTACCATGTATTTGTATGGAAAAGTATCCTGTTCTCTTTGTATTGCTTCCTTTGTGTGACATCCCTGGTGTTCCTGCCAGTCTCTCTGTTTTCCTATTAAAAACTGACCACACTTAGCAGGAGAGCATAGTGGGGTCAGTTCATTTGCTATGCTGGGAACTTAGCCTGCTCTCCTCCAATGATCAAACTTGTCCTGACATGCCCCCCCCCCCCAGCGTTTTACTGGGGAAGGCTGCAGATGGACACTGGGCAAGGCTGCAGATGGACACTGGGGAAGGCTACAGATGGACACTGGGGAAGGCTACAGATGGACACTGGGGAAGGCTACAGATGGACACTGGGGAAGGCTACAGATGGACACTGGGCAAGGCTGCAGATAGACACTGGGCAAGGCTGCAGATGGACACTGGGCAAGGCTGCAGATGGATACTGGGCAAGTCTACAGGTGGACACTGGGCAAGGCTGCAGATACACACTTCAAATGTAAGTTTTTTTTCCATAAACTTCCCTCCTAAGAGTTTTTTCCTTAAACTTCCCTCCTAAACTTGAGGTGCATGTTATACGCTGGTGCGTGTTATATGCCGATAAATACAGTACCTTTTTTGTGTTATCAGTACACAACACAATAATTGCAGCATAATTGCAGCAAATATTATTTGGTCATCTTTTAATATTATATCACGTAATTTTATTTATTCACTTCAGCGCTTTAGTAATATTTTTAAATGTTTCCATATTCCTTCCCTGCAGTTCCCTATTCCTTCCCTGCGGCAAATTCAAAAACTGACCTTGCCCCCTTTTTATAGCGAGGGGCTGGCTTGTCCAAAACCTTTTTTATAGGTCCTTTTAACTGCATTGGCAATAGTTCAAAGACTTAGTAATGCATTATGGTTTAAAAACAATGCTCCCAGGCAAATCTGCACGTAAATAAGCCAGGATCACAAATCTTGAACCCACAGGATTCACCTCAAATCACTGGTAGTGGCAAGTCAGAACCTCATTCCTACTTGGCACCAGGCATTGTGTTGGTACTGATGTAACAAATATTCAATAATCTATTCCCTCCAGCTTACTACAGCACAGCCCAGCACATCACATCTATCAGGTACACTGCAGACAGGTGTAAATTCTATTCTCAGTACTCATTGCTGAGCAGTGGGGGAATCACTTGAAGTATCTCTATTGATAGAAACCAACCTGAAAGGTGTCTATACCCTAAGGACCCTTTAACACAGGCAGCTTGGGGGCAGTAAAAAAAACAGGCAGCTGAACCATGGTTTTACCGCCTCCTGGCTGCCTTTCAGACTCACCCATTTCAATTGTGGTGTGGTATTAAAATACAAAATCCCAAAAAAAAAAAAGCAGATATTCAGTTGGTGACAGGATAGCCTCCTGAAAGCCTGCCAACTACAGATATATCTCCCTCTGAAAGGGATCTATTGCAGAAACCAGAAAGCACTGCTACCAGTGTTAAAGAGCCCTAAAGGGTTGATTTACTAAAGGCAAATAGGCTGTGCACTTTGTACAGTTGCACTCTGCAAGTGCAGCTTCTCCAGAGCTTAAAGTGGAGTTCCACCCACTTTTACAACTCTTCAGAATCCCTCACTAAACTGTGCACTGTAAACAAATTGGATATTTTTTTTATTTTTTTTTTCAGCACAGACTGTATATCTGCTGTATTCATTTTTCACTTTCTCCTCCCTGGCCGCGGCCCATCGCATCATTTCCTGTTTGCAATGCCTCCTGGGAAGGGGCAGCAACTTCCTCTCAAACTGCCGTTGCTATGGAAACCTGACCTTAAACCTTTTACACTGCTTATGCTGCACTGAGCATGTACAAGATCTGCAAGGATGAGATCCAGGAAGAAATACAGTCTGGCTTCAGATGCCCACACTTAAGATGGCCACGGCCTGCTGCAAGTTTATAAAATAACAAACTACTGCTAAAAACTAACAAAACAGACCTTAGTTTACAGACTAACTTTACTAGAATACATTAAGCTTGTGTATTATAGGGGTATTTTTATTTAAAAAGTATAATTTTGGCCGGAACACTGCTTTAATAAATGAGCAGAAGCTCTGCTGACTTCCATCACCCAATCATGTGCAAGCAAAAATGCAATTTTTTATTTTCCTTGCATGTGATTGGGTAATCTTTGCAAGGTTTACCTCATTTACTAAGCTCTGGAGCAACTGCACTTGTCTTTAGTAAATAAACCCCAAAAAGTGTCTAATGAAGACGAACTATTATTTTTGTCAAATTTTAAATGTACAGGGGGAGGTGTTACATGGTGTTTTCAGGGGTGAGCAACCTAGGGTGACAATGTTGCTCCCACATAAATACACAGGACAGGAAGTGTGTTACCAGAAGGATTACTAGATGAAAATAAAGCAAAAAAAAGCCTAATAAAAGAAAACTAATGGAAGCCACCACAATCTACTGCAATATATTGTGTTTAATTACACCTTACATTTCATCAGTGGCAGCCCGTCCATTAGGGGTGCAGGGGCACGGCCCCCCTATCCATGCATCAGGCCCCCTAATCTGCATGCGGGGTGCCGCATGAATGGATTCCAATGGGGGGGGATCAAGCATGTGATTAGAGCCAGAGGCTCTAATAGGCCTCAAAAATTGTGGTATCGGGGGAAAGAGAGCCCTCCGAGCCCACCCAGTTGTGTGACGATAGCGAATGTATGTTTGCTATTTTCACACTGATTCTCCTCCTGGCCAATCTGGCTGATTGGCTGAGAGGCGGGTCTGTGTTAGGGAAGCGATGTATTCGCTTCTCTAACACAATACTGAGACCCATCACCCGATTGGCTGAAAGGACAGCGATCCTATTGTACTCCTAGGAGGAGGAGGGAGTAGAAGTGCACGAACCACCATGATCCAAAGGAGGATGAGACACTATGGAAGACGCCGTCGCTCGTAGGACGTGTTGCCTGCCTGCTACCTAGATCGGGTAAATGCGGGGCTTTGATGTCCTCCCGCACGTGGGGGGGGGGGTGGTTGCCGACAGGGGGGTGCCACCGGCCATCCGACCCAAGGGGGTGGTTGTTTGCTGCCCCCTCTCAAAAAAAAAAAAAAAAAAAAACCCAACCGCCACTGCATTTCATCTTAACTAACTTTTAGATAGCCAACAGTGACTGTAGCATATGCACCCATGTATTCAGGTATTCCTTAAAGTGAAGCAAAGAAATGAAGAGCATCTTCACAGTAAGTAATGCTAGGGGCCCCCGAGGATCCAATCCTCACTACTACTACTATGGTAATGACGCTGATTGATACTGCAACCTTACAGTCATCCCAAAAATATCACCACAAAATGATGATTTGGTAATTTAGCTTTGAAAGAAGGCCATTAGTCATTCTTATATCTTTTACATACAGTGAGTCAGTTTTTTATTTGAAGTCACCATGTGTGGCTTTTACACCGCGTGAGGATTAACCATAGCTGAACAGGTATTAGAGCTGCATTAATCCTTTTGAAAAGTGTGTTAGCATGGATTAAGCTCACAAAATTATCATTCTTATGTATCCTGTTTCACTTACTGTGTCTACTTTTTAACACAAGCAACATGAAAAAAAGAAAAATAAACTGAAAAAAAATATTTTATTTTTCCCACCAACAGAATGCACCAACTTCTTTGCCCGTGATCAGTGAAATCAAGTAACCTGGAAAATCAGGACTGTCAGGAAAATCCTCCGTCTCACTTGTGGTGGAATCTTTAAAGTCTTCCAAGCAGAAAAGGCTTGACATGTAATTATCACCCGTATTAAAGCACTTGTAACATAGCACCCGCTGATAACAGAGCAAGTGGGGCTTAACGTCATCCCCTAGTCCTCACTGCTGTAGGCTGCTGTCTTATCTTGAAAAATACCAACACTCCCTCTAAGGATCAAAGTGTACTTATAGAAGTGACCTTTTTACAGGACCGGTTTCTCCTAATGCCACAGTATAATATTAGCAAGTGCTTTTTAACAGATCTAGGTGATATAAATCCTTTTTGGTATTAAAGTGTTTGTAAGGACAAATATTTTTTTTTACTTTTGGATAGAATGTGAAAAGATTAGAACAGCTGTGAGTTTTTATTGGCTTTGTGTCTCTGCTTGGGGGATCCATAGCAGATGCGGCGATGATCCTTGTCTCTGGTACAGAAAGGGATGGTTCAGGGATAAGCTATGGTGTGTTTGGATCCTAGTCCAAACCTGCCTGAGCTATCCCGCCAGGAAGCTGTCACAGAACCCTGCCAATCATAAGTGGCGGAGACATTCCCCACAGCCACACATAAACACGCCCCTTGTGGGGCAGTATGCCTTAGCAGCCCATGATTGGCGGTGTGCCGTGACAGCTTCCTTGTGGGATAGCTCAGGCGGGTTTGGACTAAGATCCAAGCATGGCTGAGCTCATCCCTACTAATGGGAAATCCAACATTTTTTGAGTTGTGACACAAAAAGGTAGAAGGAAATCTTTCAATGGAATTACCTTTTTGGTGAGGACGAACAATGGGGGGAAATGTTAAAACACCTAAAAAGGTGTCTCCCAAACTATCCGACAGGCTTACCCACCTCTACATCCTGCATAGATTATACATCACCCCTGCCCGACTGTCTAAATATAGACCAGGTGCTGATCCGACTTGCCCCAGATGCGGTGATACTGACAGTACTTTTTACTATCTCATCTGGTCCTGTCCACTCATCCAACAATTTTGGATACAGGTCATTAAATTTCTTCATGACCAAATGGGATCCCTCTTAACATTATGCCCCCCGCCAATGTATACTTGGCCTTCATCCCCTACCTGAAGACTCTCTTTGCTGACAGAATGCAAATAGCCCAACTATGGCTTAGACCTGCTCCCCCCACTGTTCAGCAATGGAAAAGAGCTGTGAATCTCACGCTACCTTACAAGAAGGTTCTCTATTTTCATCGCGGGTGTCCAGATAGATTTCAGAAAATCTGGGACAAGTGGATAGAAAACCCCTCCACCTGTGCAGAATGAGGCTAATTTTCTCATTACAATGTGGCCGCAAAGCCAAACTTCTATCATCCCCAGCACCTATGCCTGTGGGAAAAATTTTTTTTTTTTTTCCTCCTTATTTTTTTGTATGCACTTGTATCCCTGCTCTTCTTTCCTATTTTTCCTTCTACGATGGCACTAAGGTTAGGACGACAGCAAAGATAGATATGAATGTCAGACAAACCATGTATAACTTATCAACACTTGTTGGTGCCTGTTGCACCTGTTACTTGATGTGTAATATTCTGTATTTTCTTCTATACTCAATAAACTTTATTTTGATTAAAAAAAAGAATTACCTTTTTGGATGCCAACTGTCTAAGAAGGTGTCAGGGCTGGAGACAGCCCTTCCTTCTCTGAGCTGGCCGCTCAGCTGTCAGCTAATTGCCAGCTCCCATCTCTCCACAGCTACTCACCTGTTGATGATAGCCTGCTGGGCAGTCCTGCCTACTTAAAGCGGGATTCCACCCTAAAGTGGAACTTCCGCTCATCGGAACCCTCCCCCCTCCGGTGTCACATTTGGCACCTTTCAGGGGGGAGGGGGGTGCAGATACCTGTCTAAGACAGGTATTTACACCCACTTCCGGGCATAAACTCCCACGGGAGTTTACGCCACTTCCTGTCCCAGCGCGCTGTCTGCCAGGACACACACGGGTCCCAGCAGACAGCGCGGACGATTCTCATTGCGTTGCGCGACTCGCGCATGCGCAGTAGGGAACCAGGAAGTGAGGCTGCAACGCCTCACTTCCTGATCCCCTCACCGAGAATGGCGCCGGCAGCAGCAGAGAGCCGGGCGATTGATCGGCCTCTGCTGCCGACATCGCTGGAACCTGTGACAGGTAAGTGTCCATTTATTAAAAGTCAGCAGCTGCAGTATTTGTAGCTGCTGGCTTTTAAAAAAAAAAATTCCAGGTACAGTCCCTCTTTAAGCCATCCAGCCCAGAGGATCTCTGCCTTTGCCTAGGTCAACATCACAGAGACTATCTCCTGCACTCCTGCTTGCTTGGCTGACATCCCTTCTGGCTACAGATCCTACTTGCTGTTCCACTACACTGATCCCATTTGTTCTATTTATTTTTATTATTAAACAAGTGTGATTTAACTGTACTTCTGTCTCAGTCTGATTTCATGATTTCTGACAGAAGGGATATCTTCTCACTTTGAAAAGATATTTTCTACCTCCTGCCTTGTTTCTTGATGTGAAATGAAAAAAAATTGTCATTACATACACTTTAAATACACATGTGTATGAATTTAAAGCACTGTACTTGTTTTCAAATTGGGAAGTCATATTTTAGGGTTCTTCTAATAGACACGATGGGGTTGATTTACTAAAGGCGAATATACTGTGCACTGCACTGCGAGTAGATTAGGTAAAGCTTCACTTTGCAAAGAATACCCAATCACATGCAAGGAAAATAAAAAAAAACAGCATTTTTGCTTGCACCTGATTGGATGATAGAAATGAGAAGAGCTTCCCCTTATTTCAGAGATCTAGAGCAGCTGCACTTGCAGTATAGTTGCCTTTAGTAAATTAACCTTGATATGACAATTAGGAAATCTTTTCAGATCATTGTTGTTCCCTACCTACAAGATAAGAGGAGCCAGTAAATTGTAGGTGCTGTAACTGTTCTATTCTTCTTCTGCAAAGGCATGATCATGAGTACTTGACCAAGCCAGAGTTGCCTGGGGGTGGTCAGATGGTGCCAGCATATATAACCAATCTCCTAAATTTATTGGCCAACCTAAGGAAAATATAAGTAAATATTTACCCTTTCATTAAAACATTTTGGAAAACAAAATAACAAAAATTAACAAAAATAACACTTTAGGCCCCTTTCACACATGAGGACTGTATGTCCGTTTTTCATCCATCCGTTTTGGATGAAAAACGGACATACATGCATGTCTATGGGATAGCGTGTGTCAGCAGATGAGCATCCGCTGACACCCGCTATCGTCTGCCTCCGCTATTGTCCGATTCTGCAGACGGAGGAAAACCCTATTTTTCCATCCGTCTGCAGAGCGGATCGGATGAACACGGAAAGACGGTCCGTGTTCATCCGATCCCCCATAGGGGAGAGCGGAGATCTGACAGGGCGGTCCCTGCACAGTGTGCAGGGACCGCCCTGTCATCAGCCGGCTCAGCGGGGATCAGCGGAGCGATCCCCGCTGAGCAGCGGATCTTCACGGGGTGGATCAATACGGATCCGTCCCGTGTGAAAGGGGCCTTATTAGTATCAAGGCTTTAACAGGGCCATCCATTACCTTCAGGACAGCTACAATTCATTTTGGAATGCTGTCGCACAAGTCCTAAAGTGTCTGTAGAGGAATTTTACAGTACCATTCTTCAAGTGGAAAAAACCTCTGGGGAAAGTAAAAATATGCTTTATTCTCTATTCTCCAGATCTTGCCTTAAGGGAATGATGACTCCCCTGCCTTTTTTCAACCACCTCAACACCAGGCACTTTCATCCCCTCCTGCCCAGGATAATTTTCAGCTTTCAGCGCTGTCACACTTTGAATGACAATTGTGTAGTCATGCAACACTGTACCCAAATTAATTCCTAATAATTTTTTGCACACAAATGGAGCTTTCTTTTGGTGGTATTTAATCACTGCTAGGTTTTTTATTTTTTACAAAAAGAAAGAAAAAAGGCCGAAATTGAAAAAAAAATTTTTAGTTTTGTAAATAAGTAATTTTTCTCCTTCACTGATGTGCGCTGATGCAGGCTGCACTGATGGGCACTGATGATGTGGCATTTATGGCCACTGATGAGGTGGCACTGATGGGCACTGATGAGGTGGCATTTATGGGCACTGATGAAGTGGCGCTTATGGGCACTGATTAGGTGGCACTGACGAGGAGGCACTAATATGCCGCACTGATGCGCACTGATATGCCGCACTGATGAGCACTGATATGCCGCACTGATAGGCGGCACTTGTGGGTATTGATAGGTGGCACTGATGGGCACTAATAGGTGGCACTGATGAGCATGGATAGGCGGCACTAATGGGCACTGATGGGCAGCACTGATGGGCATTGATGGGCAGCACTGATGAGCAGGCATAGAAAGGCTGCACTGACTGGCATCACTAATGGACACTGATTGATGTCACTGATGGCCACTGATTGCTGGCACTGGGGGGGTCTGGGGGGGCTTTACTGTAATCAGGGCACTGATTATCAGTGCCCTGATTACCCGTCCAGGGGTCCCTGCGCGGAGATGCCACCAATCGGCTCTCCTCGCCACACACTCTGTCAGTGTGAGCTGATGAGAGCCGATTACCGGCACTTCTGCATTTACATGTGACTGACTGTGATTGGACACAGCCGATCACATGGTTAAAGAGCCACGTCATCGGCTCTTTACAGAGATTGGGGTCGCGCCATGTCCTAGCAACACAACATGGCCGCAATCGCCACACTGCGCGCCCCTCACGGGCGCACGAGTGCGGCCGCTTTGGGACAATGTCATATGACGTCCACCCAGAGTTAGAGTCGCACTGCTCTGCTGTCATTTGATGGTGGGCAGGTGGCAAGTGGTTAAAGTGATTATAAACGATCACCTTGTAAAATAATCCATTCAGTTTAAAATAGAAATGAAATGCAAACATTTTTGTATAGATATAAAAAAAAAAAACATTATAAATACCTTTTTGTTAAAGTGATCACATTCCCTCTCTTGCCAGCTGCATAAGAGCTGGGGGGAGGAGAAGCAGCAGGACACTGAGCTTCCCAGTGAATCGCTTTGCACAGCTAGAGAACTGACCATGGTGTGCTCTCCTGCTTAGTGTGGTCAGTTTTTAATAAGAAAGCAGAGGGACTGGAAGGAACACCAGGGATTTCACACAAAGGAAGTAATACAAAGGGAACAGGATACTTTACCATGCAAGTACATGGTACAGCAGGCACATTTTAGGAATATTAAGTGTTAGGGTAGCAAACACTTTAACACTTACCCCCCTCCCAAGTGTAAACCTTTTCAGATATATTAAATAAGGCAAAAGATGACTATATGCCTGTTTTTTATATGTGTATAATACAAGCAGTTTCCTGAAATTGCCAGATCTGACATTGAAAATGTTGAGAGGAGGGTGTGCACAAATGAGCAGGCTGCACAGTAAAGAATTCAGGGACAGGTAAATATATAACGTGGAGGGTTACTGATGAGGGGGATTATACCCCAATAAGTTTAGCTGGACTAAAATTGCTGTTCAAATGGTTGTGTAACTCTAGAAAACCTTAAAAGAATTGTTCATAACATTATAAAATGTGTATGGGCATTGAGCCTTTGAGCTTAGTCTCACACCTAGCCTTGCTCCCATACTCCAGCAATAATCCTTTGTCTGCTACACTAATTTAGCCAGACGCTAGGTAATCCATATAGCTTGGCCTCCTGTCCTCCTGAACAGCTTCTTTAGAAAAAATTGTACTGCCATTTTAAAGTAGAAATGGGCTCAAAGCTGAATTAGTTTTTCTGTCTAATGCTGACCAACCATACATATTATAATATGATTGTGCAGCCTTTTTTCACTCTCCTCTCTCTGACTCCAGCTGATGCAGTGTTCCTTTCCTTCTGCTTTCCAGTTACTCCTTCAGAGTCATGCACACCCCCAACCATCCCATATTCTGCCGGACTGTACCTGGATTATAACATAATCCCAGTGTGCCCCAGATCCAGGATTTGTCCCAGAGCTCCCAACTCTAACGCCACTATGTTAAAGTGGTTGTAAACCCTTTACAACCACTTTTTGCTACAGGTAAGCCTATAATAAGGCTTACCTGTAGCTACCCTGGATATCTCCTAAACCTACATGGTTTAGGAGATATCCCCTGTATCTGCATGTGCTGATGTCATCGGCACTTGCGCACTGAAGCAACGGCACGCGCGTGCCGTTGCTTCAGTTAGACTTTCGTGCGCATGCGCGGGAGTGGCGACTCCAGACAATCACAGCGCCGGAGCCTGCGATACCCAGAAGTAACTCCGGGAGTGATGTCGCCGGCCGGAGCGGTGAACGAGGACCACTGCGGGGGCTTCGATCTCAGGTAAGTAATACATATAGAGCTAGTATGCTATGCATACTAGCTCAATATGCCTTTGTCTTGCAGGTTTTTTTTTTTGTTTGTTTATTTTGTACGTGGGTTTACAACCACTTTGAATTAAACAATTAAATATGTAGCATGGTCCCAGGCCTCCTATAGTCTAATGAGAACCTTTAGAGCCAAGAACTGCTGACATCCTTCCATATAGAGTGGGTTGTAAGGCATAGTGGGTGTAATGCAAGATAGATTCATGGGCGCCAGACACTTCTTAAATTCAAAGAGATTTTATTTCTCTTAAACAGAACTTTGGGAGAGAGGAATTAGGGCCAGGACACCCTTAGGTAGTTGCAGTGTTAATTGGCAGACTCTGAGACTTCTACAGGTAGACAGCCATGAAGATGCCACATCTGCATATGTAGGAATGCTGTCTCCTATGGCAACAGTCTCTAACACAAGGTGTAACAGTGCATTCACTTCCACTACAATCACTTCTTGTAGTTCTTCAACCCACTGAGCTCCCGGTCTCTCACTAGACTAGATGATTCACTGCCACTGAATCCCTTGAGCTCTTCCAATCTTCACTGTAGTATCTTCTTCAACCGTCACCCCCGCTTCTCTTCTGGGTCCCTAGCTTGGCACTCCAGATACTTATCAAGCTTCACCCCACTGGCCTGCTCGGTCCCTGGCTTGACACACAAGGCTGCTCTGCAAGTGTTACCTCCACTGGCTGGGTCCCTGGCTTGAAGATTCCCAATTCTTCATTGTCCCCGGTTGGTGAATATTCTGCTCCAGTACTTGCTTCAGCTACTCACTGTGGTCCCTGATAATAAGGTGGTTGGTCCCTTAGTGATAACAGCTTACCCTCTACTGCCGCGTACACACGAAGGGACTATCCCGCGGGATTATCCGCTGGACCGAAGTCGAGCGGATAATCCCCTCGTGTGTGGGCGCCGGCGGACTTTTTTGGCCAAAGTACGGCGGACTAAAGTTTTAAGTTTTGTTTTAAAATTATCCGCTGGACTTGGCAGTCCAGCGGACAATCCGGCCGTGTGTAGTATGGTCCGGCGGACCAAAAAGGACGCATGCTCAGTAGCAAGTATTTTTCTAGTATTTTTCGTTTTCTAGTCCTGTCGTACGTGCTGTACGTCATCGCGTGAACCGTCGGACTTTTTGCGTGATCGTGTGTGGTCAAGTCCGTTCGCTTTTTAGTCCAGCGGACCCAGCTGGAAAGTCCAGCGGATTGTCCGCTGGACTTAGGTCCGCCGGGAAAAGTCCCTTCGTGTGTACGCGGCATAACTCTGACCATGACAGCAGAACCGTCACTTCTGGTTGGACTGCAAGCCGCAATCCCAACCCTGCGCTGCTTTCTTGCTTCTGGATAGGCCCTCAGTCAGCCTAGAAGCCAAATGTGCCCGGGATAGGCCCAAACTCTGGCCTAGCAGCCCGGGCAGAACAACACATGTCAACCCAAACAACCGTTCAGATGGCACAGAACCCCCATCACCTGACTCCACCCAAATATATAGGTTCTCCCAGCAGGCCAAGGGATTCAAGAAAACCCCTGCCCATTGGTTGAGATACCCCATAAACTCCTAATGTATTCGTACTAGACATTTTTTCTCCACTTCACCAGACAATTTTTCTTTCCCTGACCATCAATAATGAAGATTTTTTTCCTTCTACTGATCCCAGGGCTTTTTTTTTCTTCCTAAGGACCACGTTGACATCTGGCACGGGGACATTTATTTTTACTTCCCAGTAGCCATCAATATAAGGAGCCCTATGATACATACTGCCTACTATTGCAGTCTGTATATTATGTTGTGCATTGCCCTGACTGCTACGATCTGTGCTGAGTAATACATTACATAGACCTGAACATTGGTGTGCGCACTCGATTGCATTAGGGTGTGCACCCCAGAGCACAAACACACATGCGTGTATATCAGCAGTGCAGTGGACGGCTTCAGTAGACCAGAGATTGGGGTCAGTAGGACAGTCGACGGTGTCCTTTTTTTGTTTTGTTTTTTACAATTTTTTATTATTTTTTACATAATTTTTGTACAATAATGTTTTTTTTTAATAGTTTTACTAGGAGCCCTGTTAGAGGGCTTTGGTGAAACATCAAGTGTCTAAACAGACCCATGATGTCTCACTTTTGATTCAGAGAGAAGGATTGGGGACAGAGAGTTCCTAGTCCTTTTCTCTGCAGCCTTAGTTTCACTGGACAGTGCTCTATGTTGAGCAGCTTCCTGTTCATTTACAAAATGAAGCATAGTAAACACAGTCACCATACGGGGTGATTATAGTGTGCCCAGGCACATCCGGCACACCCTTTTTGCACGCCTATGGACCTGACCCCTTCACTCTACACACTATATGTTGTGTGTTACATAGTCCTGACCAAAATGTATATTTTCTCAATAGTTGCTTGTATCTTGGTAGTTTGCAGCTAATGAAGTTCATTATTTTATTCGGAGTTCCTCCTTCCCCTCTAAAAATGTAAAGTCAGCAGCTTCACATACTGTAGCTGCTGATTTTTAATATTAGGACACTTACCTGTCCTGGAGTCCAGTGATTATCAGCACCGCAGTTGATATTTTCATTACGGCTTCACAGCCGGGTCCCTGCTGCGCATGTGCAAAGTGCGGCTGCGCTCTCCTACTGGCCCGACAGTAGGCGAAGGAGGAGAGAGGAGGAGGGGGCCGGACTTCTGCCGTACCTCGCCACGGTGAAGTCCTATCGAAGTGGAGACAGGGTACCTGTCAAAAACAGGTACCCGCCCCCGAAAGGTGCCAATGCCAGAGGGGGGAGGAGACAGATAAGCGGAAGTTCCATTTTGGGTGGAACTCTGCTTTAAGTAGGTTCAGGTAGGCTCAGACAAGGTGTTACCTCTTCATGTATATTAATTTTTTTTCTTTTGGTTTATATAAAAGAGACTTAAATTTACAGCACAGTAATTATTTTGTGCCGACAGTGTGTAACGTATACAATATATAGATTCAGACTCTATTCAGCATGGTTCGTTTTTTCTGTCCCACGATATCCCTCTTTTCAAGTTCCAAAGGTGGGAGGTATGAGTCAAGAAAATGTTCTACTGTATAAATTTCTACAGAAATTCCATTACAGGGTGCATGACTCAGAAACATTGTGCCATTTGCCCTCTAGTGGATTGATTAGGAACAGACAATGGAATGAACACTGGAACATAACTAAGAAGCTTAGATCACACTGCATTCATGTTCAGAATAAGCACTGAGAATAAGTAGTATCTCACAGTAAGGTGGTAGTCATTGTTCAGTTATTTGTCATTTCAAGCTTTCATCTTTTGTCATTTCTGTTGATCTTAGAATGAAGGGAAAAAAATCTTTGCAAGAGAAAAAAAAAAAATGACACCAACCATTCTAGGTTGAAAGGCTCCAAGTTGCTTTATGGGGGATAATTATTAACAATGGGTTTAGATGGTTTTAAGGATAGAAAGAACATGTATTTAATTTATTTTATAGACATTTGACATTATCACTAAACCTTATTTTAAATCTTTATTTTGTTCATAGAACAAAATTAAATCCTAACTCCAGGCATTAAACTCAAACTGCGTCCCTGTTAAAAAAAAAAAAAAAAAAAAAAAATACTCACTTCCTGTTGCTGTAACTGTTAAAAAAAAAAAATTGCAACCTGACAACAGTTCTATTCCCTCTTCATTTTACTAAGATGTCATCAGTGGAGAAATCTCCCCTTACTCCCCTTCCTAAATTTCCCCTCAATTTCTTTCCTAAAAGGTGACACACACCACAAATAAAATACAGACAGAGGTTCTCACCCAGTCCCACTCTGTCCAAGTTTTTTGTTTTTTGGTCCAGCCAATCACAGCATGTCAAATGTACACAATAAATGGCTTTCATTCATAGCCATTCATTGTGTATTATTGTGATCTCTGTGACTACATGGTACAGACCAATTACAGTGCTCCTGTACCAAGTGATAGCTGGGACCAATCACAGCTCACTGTACCAAGTGATAGCTGGGTCCTGGAAATTTAAATGAAGATGCTGCTGATAAGAGAGTACATAGTATATAGCACGGATATGCAATTAGCGGACCTCCAGCTGTTGCAAAACTACAAGTCCCCTCATGCCTCTGCCTCTGGGTGTCATGCTTGTGGCTGTCAGAGTCTCGCTATGCCTCATGGGACTTGTAGTTTTGCAACAGCTGGAGGTCCGCTAATTGCATATCCCTGTTATATAGAATTATGTAGAAGTATATGCAGGAGACCAGACCAAAGGCATCTATGAATTATTCTACAGAGAAAGATCAAAAAGCTCAAAGTACTATATCCGTGTGCAGAGATATTTATCAAATTGTGCAGCTATGTAAGTGTGAAACTGCAAACGTAGTGTAGTAGGAGCTACAGAAAGCTTACCGATAAAAGGTAAATAATTAGAAAGCTATACTAGACTAAGCTGATGAAAGCCCAACTCAGACTGGATTATATAAAATGTACCTTAGAATAGGTGGGACACCTGGGATATATAGGAGTAGAAATAAAGGGTTTTCATATAGTATCACTGCTAATCAGTGGTCTTGATGACAGTCAGTTATGAGACACTTTTTACAGGACTCGATGCTCGCCCAGATGATGAGCTTTGCCTAAAATATGTTAAAGTCATGTTTATGGATAAATATAAGTGAAAAACAGAGAGTGCAAACAATGAAAATGCTCGGTTTGCAGAATCTGCAAAAACCAACGACTGAAACAACAGTAATACGCAGCTGAATGTTTTGTGTGCAAAAAGCCAAACTGCAGAATGTGATAGGCTAGAAAGGCCAAAAGTGTTAAAGAAGAAATAGAAGATGTTTCATATACTGAGTGTGCACCAGGGCCATCTTTAATATTGATTGGACCCTAGGCAAAATAATTCTTGGGCCCACACCCCCCCCCCCCCCCCATTCAATTTCACTCTTCTCCTGCTCTGAGACATACAATAAATATAAGCTAGACTTAAAATCAGTTTACTGTATCAGATCAGGCAGCAATTGTGATTGGTTGCCAGCAGTTATAGCATACCATTACTGCTTACTGACTGGTTGCTAGAGGTTACAGCACACATTACCGCTCACTGATTAGTTGCTAGAGGTTACAGCAAATGATTTCTGCTTGTTAATTGGTTGCTAGAGATTACTGTACAGTAATACTGCTCACTGATTGGTTGCTAGAGGTTACAGCACATCATCTCATACATATGAATGCCGCCTTTATTTACATATTAATCCGGCTGAACGCAGCTTTTTACTTAGTAATGCTGCCGATATTTACATATGAATGCCGGTTATTTACATGTAAACACAGGGTCTGCAGGTGAGTCATCTGTACACAATAGGGCAGATCTGGGCAGCATTAGTACCAGCACTTCACACTGAGATATCAGGACACAGCACAGGACTAAAATTTCAAGGGACAAGGGAATTTAAACTGGGATAGTTGGCAAGTATAAGGCAACTGCTTTGGGCCACATAACAATGACAGCTGCCCTTTTTGCCCTGCCTTAAAGATGGCCCTGGTGTGCACTTCACACTAAAGAAAGCCCACATAATTTTTCACCAGGTGCTTTGACTCCAGCGCCAGGGCCGTAGATAATTTATTATTCTGGGGGGGGGGGGGGGGGGGGTTCAGCAGCAGGTACTAAGTAAAAGTCTTTTAAATAAAATAAATTGCACCAAAATTATAAAGACTGGAAAAGGGAAAAACAATATGTGTTGCACCTAGAAAGCAATCACATCCTTAATTGTATTTTATCAGGTCTTTTAGAGTTTTTTCCTTCCAGTTTTTTCTTTCTTCCAGTTTTTATGAACGCTGTTGGCTATTGTCCAGTATTAGTGTCCAAACTGAATAGGTGCAAAGTGAGTGTGCTGCCTACCTACAAGGAGATGGTGCCCTTTGCACCTCCTCAGTAAGGTTGGCTATTATGGTGCAAAGTGCACCATGTTGTGTCAGGCAGAGCACTCAATTACTTTTTTAACTTTTACAGATTAAGAAAAAAGGGGGAATGCACTGTCTACTACAGGATGGGGCCCTGTAATAGCCAATCTTACTGGGCAGGTACAAATGGCACCATCCTGTGGAAGGCAGCACACTCACTGTGTTCACATTAGCTTAATTTTCAATTAATCACAGAATAAAAGAAAAAAAATGAACACTTACCAGCCTTGAATACACTCACTTTTCTTTAGGCTAGGTTCACATCTAAGCGGGTGCGAGAAGGTATGTAATTGCACACCTTCCTGCGCTGGCAGAGGAAAAATACACTACTGCTTAGGAGATACGCAGAGGTACACTATAATGCGGGAAACCCTCCATGCACCTTATTCAAATCACACCCCCCTTGTAATCTGCAGTGGGTGTAAGTGCTATCTTAACGACACCCCAAACAAAGGTTGCAAAACAGTGTGTTTGCCTGCACCAGATTTCATTCACAAAACGACCATACAAACCGGTTGCAGTGCGGTTCCAAAATTGGTGCATGCATGACTTTGGTGTGATTTGAGCCCATTCAAAATGAAACACAGCCGCAGCACAGCAGTGAGCAGTGGTAAGTCTGAGGACACTCTCTGAGACTCTCTGAGACTAGGCCAGAAGAGAAAGAGGGACATACCTGGACAGGACAGCAGCAGTTCATCCATGTGGGGGGCTGACGGCTACACAGCACTTTACAAGCACTCTGCGCTCCAGGGCCCAGGCAAAGCTCCTCTCCCAAGCCCAAGGTGGGAGTGGCACTGCAAGCTAATGGGAATACATGGTGTGTAGTGAGCAGGACTACCCGCACCACCGGCTCCCCCTGTGCTGCCTGGTGATAGATCTGTCAGCCTTCAGCCCAAGCCAGATAGACTGGCCTGGCGGTGTACCACAACATGCATGCGGGAATGCCTAATGATCTATTACACTTGCTGCAGCACCATTATTACACTCTGTGTATGCCACTGACTGCAGTGCTGCCTGTCACTGGTGTCATGTGTGGCTGCAGAGCAGGGACACCATGCATTTAATTTTGGCCGGGGGGTTTGAACACCCCTGACCCCCCCTTCTTTACGCCCCTTAACTATATGATGCCTGCTATATAGATGATGATAGCCTCCCTAATTGTACTAAAACTCTCTTGCCTTTGGTTCTTTTTTATGCCAAGAAATTATTAGCTATGCATTGGAAATCACATGATCCCCCATCTATAAATTTTTTGCCTTAATTAAGTCAACCAGGCAATTCCATTATATAAACGGACATATAAGGCCAGGGGCTGTCCTAAGATATTTCATAAAATCTGGACTCCATTGGTAGACTCAGTGCATACTCAGGGCCATCTTTAATATTGATTGGACCCTGGGCAAAACTTTTCTTGGGCCCCCCATGCAGTTTCGCTCTCCACCTGCTCTGAGACATACAATAAATAGCAACTAGACTCAAAATCAGTTTACTGAATCAGATCAGGCAACTATTGCAATTGGTTGCCAGAGGTTACAGTGTATCATTACCACTCACTGGTTGCTAGAGGTTACAGCACACATTATGACTCACTGATTATTTGCTAGAGGGTACAGCACATGATTTCTGCTTGTTGATTGGTTGCTAGAGATTACTGTGGATATGACCTCAGGGGGGCATGATATACATATCAATGCTGCTTGCCCCCGCAATTTACATATGAATGCCGATAATTTACATGTAAACACAGGGTCTGCAGGTAAGTCATCTGTACACAACAATAGGGCAGAGCTGGCCAGCATTTGTAGCAGCAATTCACACTGAGATATTGGGACACATGGGACTAAAACCTCAAGGGACGAGGGAATTTAAACCAGGATAGTTGGCAAGTATGAGACAGCTGCTTTGGGCCCCACAACAATGACAGGGCCCAGGGCAGCTGCCCCTTTTGCCCTGCCTTAAAGACGGCCCTGTGCATACTATATAACCTGAGGGTTTATAATAATAGTTATGGGCTGGGATATGTTTATTCTACACTGCGTATTGCAACTATGTATTTTGCTTGTATGATTTGCAGCCCAAAGCTATTCTTTTATCTTGCTGCCGTTTGGATTTTTTGGATCCTGTATATGTTATGCCCTGATATGCTGCCTTCCTTTATATGATCTTCCATTGTATTGTGGCGATATACTGAGTGGACATTTTGTCTTTGTACTGTATCCCATTTATATGTGAGCAACATTTGCTCAAGTTTGTTCTTATATTGTTCTTTTTTATAAAAAAATAAAAAAAAATAAAGTCATCTTAAAAAAAAGCTTCAAATCTCACTTTTTGGAAGGCAGAGGAAGCCTAACTCTACAGACTTCCTTATTGGCTGCCAAAGCTGCTAAGGATGTTTGTAAAATTAGGCTTCTTCTGCCTGCTGAAAATAAAATTACAGAAAGATATATTGGAAAACTAAAAAAAAGCAGTAGCCCACGCTGACAGAGGTATGAATTCTGAATAGAGATAAAGGGTTGACTGGAACTGATGTGGGCTGTCACAATCTATAGCTCCAGCACTAACAGAGATCTGAATTCTCAATAGGGATGAAGGGTTGAGTTTGGGGCTAATAAGGGCTGTCACAGCCTACAGGTCCCACACTAATAGAGGTCTGAATTCTGAATAGAGATTAAGGGTTACATTTGGAGCTGACGAGGGCTGTCACAACCTACAGATATGTGTAACGCTCAGGCTTTGAAGGGGTACTAGTCCTCAGTCTACCACTGTGAGTGTCGGCTGGGGAAGGAGCTCATCCTGGCTCAAGACGTCAGTATGTAGTGAAATGGATGTCCATTAAGCTGCACATTGAAGCAGCCACAATCTAGTTTAGTGTATGGCGACCTCAGCCTGGACTCCAACCAGGCAAGCCCAGGCTGAGGTTGCCATTCACTACACTACTTTAGGTCTGCTTCAATGTGCGGCTTAAGGGACATCTACTTTACTACAACCTACAGGTACCATACTAACAGAGACCGGAATTTTATATAGGGATGAAGACTTGAGTTTGGAGCTGATGAGTGGCTGTCACAACCTATTGTTCCCACACTGGCAGGGATCTGAATTCTGAATTGGGATGAAGGGTTGACTTTAGAACTGATGAGGGCTGTCACAATCTATAGGACCAGCAATGCCAGAGGTCTGAATTCTGAATTGGGATGAAGGGTTGACATTGGAACTGACGAAGGCTGTCACAACCTATAGGGCCATCACTGACAGAGGTCCAAATTTTGAATGGGAATAAAGGGGTTGAGTTTTGAGCTGATAAGGGCTGTCACAACCTACAGGTCCCACACTAACAGAGGTCTGAATTCTGAATGGGGTAGAGTGGTTGACCTACAGTTCAGAGCTCTAAATTCTCAATGGGATGTCTAATGTATGGCCTGGCAGGGGTCAAAAAGGGCCTGATCTGAGATTTAAAGTAGGGCTAATATGAGGTTAAAAGGGGGTCTTATCTAAGGTCTAAAGATAGGATTATCTGAGGTTTGAAGGGGAGTTAATCTGAGGCAGAAAACATCTATAGATAGATTAGTCAGGATAAATTTACCATATTGAATTATGCCATGGAATAGGATATACTGTATGTCTAATTTGTTAAACCAGCCGTAAGGTTTTCATACCTTAAACCATATTTCACGCATGATCTTGATAAAACACCATTGCTGAAAAAACTTTTGAAAGTAAAAGATAGAAATAACTCAAATATGTACTGCATATTAGGACCTTTCCGTTTTTGTGAATGCACTAATAACCAATAGGCAGTTTGAATCACATAATGACATATCAGTTTTCATTTCAGTTTTACAATTCTTATGGCTCAAAATTTTATTTCCTCACGTGGGGGCTTATATTACATTAAGTAACAAAGAGACAGGAAAAAAAGATTGGTCCAGAAAAGTAATAAAACAGAACAAATTAACAAAATCAATGTATAGTCTGTCACGTTTAATGCTAATACAATATTGAAAATCTCTCTAGCCTGTAGCAAATGAATAACTAGGGCCCAGAGTATCACAGCCTGATGCTTACAGTTCTGTCTAAAAATGATGGGACTCTGATTGCGTTATGCAGCTCCAGTTTCATTAAATTTGGCATAGATGGCTCGAATTTCAGACAGTTCCTGCTGAATGAGACGATTCCTTCTGAATCAACTGAAATTTAAGCTTTGGAGGGCCCTATCGGCACCACCTGGCTCAATAAAAATTGATTTCCAAATTGAAGTCAGGTGGAAAATTCTTGGCTGAACAGTGCCTGCATCCTATCAGATACTTGGGTATTCGTTCAGCAATGACTGCAGCGCCTGTCTAAATATAATAATAGTAGGCAGAATCCGCCATTCACACTGTTTAGTGTGGATAGGAGAAACAATTGCAGGGCTCAATGAGAGAAATTTAAGTGTGAATGACTAGCCTTACAACTCCAACACATGTGGAGGACATATTTGTCTAGCTAGGACTAGATGCTGTCAGGAACGCACTAGCCATAGTACAGATAAGGGCTCAAGGTGCACACAAACGCGCAAGCGCAGACTTGCAGGTGTTCATTTGGCTGTGTATAGAAGTGCGGATATGCGCACATGCGCACACTCGCCGTTAACATTGGTGCCAATGGGACTATTTAAACTGCAGCAGTTGTACTAGCCGGTGCAGTCTGATCTGCAGCTGTTACCTGTGTTTTTGTATCTGCTCCTGTGTTTGACTTCTGTGATTGATCCGGCTTGTCCTGACCATGCTTGAACTCTCCCTGCCCTGACCTTGGCTTGTCTTTAGACACTGCTCTACCTCCTGCTCATCTGCCTGATTCTACATTGCTGACCTCTGCCTGTACCCTGACCATTCCCTGCCGGCTGTCAATGCCTGTATCTGACCATCTGTTGCTGACCTGGTTTGTCTGACCATGTATCCAGTTGTTCGTCTGTCCTGCTCTACAAACTAACAAAGACTTGGGGGGTACACCCTAACTATGCATCACATTAAAGATGGTGCTGCTATAAGACCATGCAAACAGAACAAAAGATTATTGCACACACATACAAATATGTAATTTAAAATCCTACAAGGCTAGTTAAAACATCTGAACACAAGAGCTACTTGGCTAAATCTGGGAGTTCTGCAACAGCCTATTCTTCTTCTTTTTCTGCTGCAGCACAGAGTTTGCTTTGGCACCCACAGTGATTATACTGCCTCCTGAGCCCAGGACCCCGACACCAGAAAGGTTTTCAAGGGATTGAAGTAAATTCAGAGCATTATATAACGTACGCTAGGATACTTCTCCCTGCATACAGAGACTTTCTTCCTGGGATCCCCTAAGGTGGAGTTAATTATTTTGCTGCTCCAAGGTGAACCTGAGCTCACTGGCTGCTCAAAGAAAACAACTCACAGCTACATACCATGCCATACCATGCCATCTTTCTTCAATGCTATGGCCCAGTTGTACAAAGACCCGCAATGGACTGCCACAGCAGGAGCTGCTCTCCAATGCACTCTAGAAAGGTCGCAGAGCGGTTGAGGACTTCTGATGCTGGAGCGCAGATTCCCAGTGGAATGACGCAGCTCTGTGACACCAGTTTCGCTTAAGCCTCTCTAAAGCCCCATACACACGGTCGGACAATCCGCGGACCAGGTCGGTCGGATCCTGTCCATCATACTTTGTCTGATGTTGGTTTTGCGTACACACGGTCGGACAAAGTTGACAACCATACACACGATCGGATTTGGTGTGATCGGACGTGTTGTCGGCAAATCTTTCCAGCAGGAGATAAGACTTTGTCCGTCGGACAATCCGACGTACACTGTCCGATGGTGCATACACACGGTCTGATTTTTCAACAACATTGTCCGATCGGACAGAATCCATGAAAAAGTCTGACCGTGTGTATGGGGCTTTAAGGGTGTAAAAGATGAACTAGCTCAGGTCGGAGTACCAAATACCCTGGAAGCTATAATTACTTTGGCCATCCAGATAGACCGACGGCTCCATGAATGCAGGTCAGAGAGGTCTCCCCAGCAGTCCAGTCCCGTATGGATGATGCCCAGGGTTCTGGCTTCTGCTTACTCTACTCCTGCCACATGGTAATGCCTAAGCACAATTTTGCAACTTTGACATGTGTTAGTAAAACCGTACATATCATCACAACTACTTTGTGCATCCAGGTGGATTTTACCACATTTTTTTAGGACAAATTGGGCTTTCGTTTGATGGTAAATGCTAATGGATATCTCCTAATTGTTTTTTTTATCACAGGAAAACTGGCCCAAAACAGTGGCAGGATGAAAAATTGGATTCTAAGGGTACAAAGGGAACAATCTGTTATATATTTCTCAGTGGATCAGATGTCAAGTGTTTTTATTTCTTTCTATGCATTTAGGTGCAGCCACCTTTAGTCAACACGTGTGTATGTGTAATTCTTGAGCATGGCATCGAGAGTCTTGCCTAAAGATAAATACTTGTTTTTGGCTTGTTGCAATCTGAGTACATAATCCTACAAGTACAATCATATACCACTCTATAACCTGGCTTAGTTAGAATTCTTAGTATTTATTTTATGCCCTCTTAAATGTGCACAATATTTACTGTAGGTGTATTTATCTATTCAAATTTATTTTACTAGGATGTGCAGGTTCTGGGCCCCAACATTGTATTTTAAATTATAGAAAGAAGGAGATGTGGTCCCCTGCCAAGTTTCAATTTTTTAATTGTTTGAAGATTTTTTTTTGTCATAAACATCCTAAATTTGTGAAAATAAACTCCTTTGAGTCAGTAGTAGTCAGTAATCACAGAATTTAAATGAGAAATGTGCTGAGTTCAGGGGTGTTTGTATTATAGAATATGCAAAGAAGATTTTGATATAAAAGTAAAAATGGCATCAAAAGTTCTGTCATGGTGAGATAACTAATTTACAAGGAACTGTACTGTCTATAAATTTTTCATTCTGCTGTCAACAAGCGCTAGGGTTTGGTAATTTCTTAGACACCATGCATAGCATACACTAAAGCTTGGAAGCAACCTGTATAAAACAATTACAATGTTATCTCTATCTTGGAAAAGATAAAGGGTACAAGAGGGAAGCTAATAAAACATTGAAAATTATGGAGTTATGGTCAGACTATACTCAATAATTGTGTCTAGAATAAATATTAACACTATGGGAGAGTATTTTTTTTAAATCTGTAGAATAAGTATGGTGCTTTTGTGAAAAAAAAAAAGCAGGTATAGCTTTAAGTTTTACCATTATGTTCTAATGTTTTTAATAAACGAAACCTTTTGGGAGTTAAAGACAAACTTGAGATGATAGGAACCTAATTGGGTGACCAAATTTTATCTTGGGGTAATGACAATCACACAAGTTAGAAAACCTTGTCCGTTTGCTACTATTTCCACCTTACTAAAGGGGTGCTACACATGTGCCGCTCTATTAAACACAGGATTACACCAAATAAATTAGGTGCTAGAGGGCAGTTCGTGTAGTTTGGCAGTGTGCATCACTGAAGCCTGTGGGCACACAACTTTTGGTGCACAAGTCAACATTCCTCTGCTAGAATCATCGATTTATTACTGGTGCTAACCTGGCATAGAACATTGTGACAATGTAAATTAATTCATAAAAAATGACTGCATTTCTCCTGATGATAAAAGAAAATGTATCGTCAATTCCTATATAAGGAAAAGTGTATTTTTTGCCTCTACCACCTATAGTCACTTACCTTTTCTGCCTAATGGTAAATCAAGCCCTGGATTTTGGATACAGTTAGAAAGTTTAATAGGTATACCTCAGACTCCAGCATGCATCAGACTTCCTCTATGGATTTTATGGTTTAGGAGTAGGTTTGTATTTCATTTGTGCCTAATGCAGAGTGGTTATAGTGCAACTTTAGTAAATGTTATGGTAACAGGTTGGTTTTGTAAGGTGTAGGAAGTAGGCTACATATTCAGTCAGCAAGTAAAAGGACCAGATTGTGGTACTGTGCAGCATATTATATTGGTTGTGGCCTTGTTATTTTACATAACTGAGCACATCATGCCCTTCAGCGAGCCTCTGATTAGCAGTGTGAAAAGGTTTTTTAACTTGTGCAATCAACATTCCTTTAAAAACAGTCAGGCAGCGTGTATCTTTAGGCATAAGTTCATGCTTATTAAGGTACTGGTAAGATGTTGCAGTCTGGTGCAGTTCCATTTATAGAGATTCATGAGGGCGTGTCCCTTAGTGATATGTTACTTTGAGTATCCTAAGGTGTAGAGAGTCTTTAGCTAGAAGTCAGTTGTAAGAAATCCTGCCTGTTATGTATCAGCCACTATAACCATTCAACATTGGTTCTATAAAATGCTATGTTTCTCTAGAATAGGGGAGTGAACAATCTCCATCATGAACAATCATGAGTTATCTCATGTAGCTTTTGTACTTATGTGCTAGTAAGAGAAGTGTTTTCTAACTTGTGTATTGTCAGACTTTGCCTTACTACCTGTGCCTTTCATTATATAAAATGTTCTGATGACACCTGTTAAGCTGCTCTTACCATTGACATGACCCATTCATATACACAGGAAAATAACAAAAACTGTCAACATCTACCACAGAAAACAAAAAACCCTTTCCCTCAAAGAATATAAATTGTTTATTAATGGGAGGGTCCACAACAGACTTAACTAACCTATCCCTTGAGGTAGGGGCTCTTCTATTTACATATATTTTTTGACTGAGGTTTATGTTATAGTTGCCGCAGGGTTAAGAAAAAGAAAAGTGAGCATTCATTTCTATGTTACTAGTAAAGAGTATAAAATTCAGGATTATATATCAAGTTCCATTGAGAGGTAGCATATCTGTAATGCCCCTGCGGGTTGTAGTACGTGGGATGCACTAAAAGACCCCCAGAGAAATGTATAAAAGAACATATTTCTAATATCACAATAGGATTTTAAAAAGCATAACTTTTCCAAACATTTTTTATTGCATCAAAATAGAGACCCCATTGATCTTCAGTTTCGGGGCATAGAGAGATACAAGAAACACTGGAGAGGAAGCAATAAAATAAAAGTAAAAAAAGTGCACAAGTGGAACTACAGATTTAAAACATTATCCCCAAAAGGGTTAAATATCAAATTTTACCTGAACTGCTTTATTAATGATTTTTAAAATATTATTACAGATGAAATACATTTTTTATTGTGATTTATAAAAAGAACACTAGTGCTGGGTTTTTAGTCTTTTAAAAGGGCAGAATATATTTTTATATGTAGTTTTATAGTAAGTTCATAATAACGTTTAATTTTGATTTTAAGTGTAGTTTTAATTTTATCTAATCTTAAACTTTTTATATATAAGAATAAAGATTATTTAGAGAAATATATAAATTTTACATATTTATGGGAAGCTGGTGCTGTGAATATATTTCATCGTCTATAACAAGAAGGCACGGACCTACTTCATACAGTAATTATTATTATATGAGCTTGTGGATTATGCAATGTTTACAGATATCAGGTTGGGTATGTAGAAGAGCAAATCAAAAAGATCAAATATGGACATTTTATATGTTAGAATCAGTTGCTTTTATGTAATATATGGTGCGCTGGAGTTTATCGCTAATAAAATGGCATCTCCAGTGTTGGAGCTAAATAGGCAATATATCGTTTCTCAATCCCGAATCCCTGAAGAAGTCACATGACTGTGACAAAACGTGTTTGACGGAGTCTGGGTGACGTAATCATGCACAAAATGAACCAGTAAGTGGCTGAATGTTGTATATATTATACTGGGTGCATATGACATACTGCAGATTGTACAAATTGCGCTTTTCACTTTGGTGCATTGAGAATCAGTGGACAATAGAATATTAGTGAGGTTTTATGTAAAGTGGTTTTAATACAGGTGGCGTTAAATGGTTAGAACTATGCATTGTTAATGCTTTTTGCTATGAGTGTTGCTGGGGATGAGTGGATTCGGTCTGGACCCAAAGGACCCCAGACCGAAACACTGTTTGTGACCTCTATAATATATGGGTCATGAAGTAAAGGTGAGAGCACATCTTGAATGCAAAGCACAGTTGGTGGGGGAGTGTGATTTGCAAACACAGTGAAAATGGCTGCACAAGGCACACTGAAGATTGGTTTATGTTATAAGAACACCAGAGACACATTAAAAAAGCTTTCTTTTACATTTTATGCACACCATTTCAGCACTGTATAAGTTTGTTTGGGCTGATATTTATTTTACAGCATAGTAGTGACCTGGAAATATTTAGATAGGCAACTCCTATCCTCATATTGATTAGTGGTTCCAAATTAATAATAACTACTGCAGTAGGGAACAGACACAAAAGATACGCTCAGCATCTTTCCAAATAACCGTTCTGCTTTATTATGACGCAATTGAAGGTTTTTATACACATGATTACGTAGGTATCACATTAATATTACAATTGTATGTTTATGGTAACAAGGAGCGTATCATAGGCAGGCTAATTCTAATCAGGACTTGAAAGAATGTAAACATGTACTGAAAACATTATTAGTGCCGCATGCACAGTGAGGGCAGTGTGCAATACATACAAAATAGAATACAATTATATACAGAACTTACAAATTTCCATTACAGTAGCAATGCATTCAATTTGGTGTTATAGGTTTTTGAATGGCATAAAGTGTGAGCTTCTAATAAGATATCAATAACAATATGTAGGGTATAACAGCAGCGCGTTATGTGAGTTTGTTGCACGTTTGTTCATTAGGGAAAATGCGCACTTGCTTCCTCTAGCCGTTTAGTGGTTAGAAAAGAATCACTCTATTGTGCGATAATTAAACCACCTGCCCATTAATAAAATAAATTAATAAAATCACTCACGTCTTATTGTGCACTAACTGGTGCACTGCAGATTATAACATATATCTAACTTCCTGTCGGCATATAATAACTGCGCTGCTCCAGCTTTATGTGAGATTGCTTCCTTGTGTGATGTCACCCAGCTTGAGCATTGATGCATAGCAAATGACATCACAACACACCTCCACACTGCACATGTGCTGCAATGCACCACAGTACATCACAATACACAGTATCCAGTTCATTTCGATATACTGTGAAAAATGCAGCACTTGTTTTGTGTGTTGAGGTGCGTTGCAACCCAATCATTTTGAAAGGGGTGCCTAACATAACGTACCATAACTCACCGAAAGGTATGAAAACACGTTGAAGTGCAGTGTGGTGGGGTGCTTGAACAATCTATAAATATTTGGTAATTTTGACATCGCAAGAGGTTGTTTGTATTTAAAAATATGTTGATTTCAACATTTTTTTGCTCAGCGTGTTTCATATAGGGCATTTTTTTCAGTCCTACAACCATCACAAATTCACTTTAAAGCTCTTTAGAATAAATAAACATTACTAGAATAAATGAAACTACAAGTGGAACTCTTATTGAATTTCTATGGAATAGATTAAATAGCCGTGTATTAAAAAACGTTTGAATACCAATTTCTAAAAAAATCTGATCTTTGACCTCCTTAAAACTATTGAAATCAATTTTCTTTTCCAATTCTTTTCACAAAGAATGCCAGCTAATTTTTACTCTATCCTAAAAAAATCCCTCCAGCATTCTAAAGCTAAGCCAACTTTGATTTTCTTTTACACAAAACATTGCTGTGGCCTTTAAATTTTTTGAAGATAAGAGCCTAGTCATTGTTATGTTTGTGAAGATTTACACTTCCAATTTTAACACATCTATTTTAAAAACGGGTCTGTAGGGCACAGCGATACCATCAGTGCTCCTTTCTTACACTTTTAAGAGATTTACAGTCAGGGACTAATCTGACAGGTTTGGTAAGCTAACAAAGATAAGAGAGGATAAGGGATGAGAACTTTTTTGAACCAAAATCTATTCTCTTCATGCAAACCATTGTTCTATTTGGTGAAGACTGAATGTGAATGCCAGCTGAAGTGCTATGCTGCCAATGTATTCTATGTTTACATATATCCACATTGTAAAATCCTAAAAGAATCTGCGCTCAGTCACAAGCAGCGCTAAACAATGAGAATAATTACATAAATATGTAAACATATATAAAAAGTGCAAACGTGCAAAGGTGTAAAAGTGCAAAAAAAACAGCCTGTAAAATTACAAACAAATCTGTGAAAAAAGTTTATCCAAACCACAAGCAGTCCTTTAAATGGGTTGAAACAGCATCCAACCATCCGGAAAGTGCACTGTGCAATGTAGATGAAGGAAGAGCTTCTACCAGCAGCCAAAAACACTTGGCATATGCCTCTTACCGAATGTGTAGGACTATAAATTATCATGGTGCTAAACGCATGTGTGATAACATGAAGAGCTGGTCATCAAATGGAAATGCTTGTCATTCAGTGCCGAATCCCAGTTATAAACCCAAAGGATTAAAAGATTAAAAGAATAAACTGCCATAGTAAAGCCCATCAGATGTATAATTTTTAATAAAAAGTAGTAATAAGTACCTTCACATGGCTTGTTTCATACATATAGGAAAGTCCAGCAAGCTGTCAACTCATGCACAAACGGCGGCGAAGCGTGCGTGGTGTCATCAGCTCAAGCCACCTCTGACGCATTTCGTCATCAGTGAATTCTTCAAGGGATGGGCCGAACATCCGACATCATGCACCAGGAAATTAAATAGTGTCACAGCTTGCTGGAATTGACCGCTCAGTTAGAACATGATAAGCTAATGCAAATCTCGGCCCTCACATGACCTGTCACATGAGAAATATGTCACATGACCGTTCACATGAGGTTTTTGCACTTTCACGTTTGCATGTTTGCACTTATTATATATGTTTATATATTTATGTAATTATTCTAATTTTTTTAGCACTGCTTTTTAGTTACATATAAATATGTTTTACATCAAACCAAAAACCAAAAGGAAAATTCATTGACCGAAACTGGGAACACATGTATTTAAAATATAAACAAATTTTATTACAAAAGTACATGTGTTAAAGTGTTACTAAACCCAGTAATATGAAAATAGTTCATCTGCCCCCCTCCCCCCACAGTGCCCACAGCTTATAAATCTTCTTTTTACATTAAAATATTGCCACTATATACCTTTTTGGCTGATCTGTATACCACGGTCAGTGATAAACTGCACAGTTTCTCCAGTCCTGAGAGTACAGGAAGGAGGAGATTTCCACTACAGCCTGTATACATGTCCACATGTGTGATGCCAATATCATGTGACCTGGCTAACTCTGAGAACAAGTAAATGTTCTCTCCAGCATAAAAGACACAGCTGAGCATATGCAGGTTGGCTACTGCCTGTGTGTTAACTGGCCTTCCCAAGATAGACAAGAAGGGAAGGATCTATGCATACAGGATAAAACAGCCTTTTTACACAATGCAGAGGATTAACCCCTTAAGTTCCACAGTGAGTATAACAAGCATGCTATGCTGCATATACAAACAGATTATACTGTTGTGGGTTTAGTAACACTTTAAAAACACATAAGTACCTATTATAGATCATAAAATCAACGCTTGTAATTATTTGTGAATACACAAGATAAATACCAACTGTGACTTATCCACTAGCATATATATGGACAGAAAAAGTATTTCCCCTGCGCTTGTGTGGGCGATATTAGTATGGAATGGTAGCACTTTGAAATGGTGGGAAGTAAAGGATGATCATGCGTGCCCCGCTGCCTAAACTGACCAGGGGTGGTCCAAAGAGGGCAGAGTGAAAGAAATGGGTGTAAGGTGCGTGATCTAACGCTTGAATCAAGATAATACAGTTTATTCTTATACAAAGAACAGTACAAAAAAAAAGTTAATATGTATTCATAAAATCTAGGTTACCAAATATACATTAACAATTAGACGTGCCCATGCAAGGTCAAGTGCTCAAAGCCATCCTTTGAGTACTTGGCCTTGCATGGGCATGTCTAAATTGTTAATGTATATTTTGTAACCTAGTTTTTATGAATACCTAGTAACTTTTTTCTTTTTCTTTTTTTGTACTAATCCACTTTGTATAAGAATAAACTGTATTATCTTGATTCAAGCGTTAGATCATGTGCCTTTCACCCATTTCTTTCACTCGCACTTATCCACTAGTGACTAGAGTAACAGAATGTTTTTTATTCATATAGCTCACTGCACATTACCATAGGAATAGGTCATCTGTAATGTATCGTGTTCTAATTACTCTCTCTCTCTCACGCACTCTCTCTCTCTCTCTCACTATATATATATATATATATATATATATATATATATATATATATATATATATATATATATATAGATAGATAGATATAGATAGATAGATAGATAGATAGATAGATAGATAGATAGATATAACTCATATATTCTATAGATTCATTACATACAGAGTAATATATTTCAAGCATTTCTTTCTTTTAATTTTGACGATTATGGCTTACAGGCAGTGAAAACCCAAATTTCAGTCTCTCAATATTGTGAAAAAGTTCAATATTGTAGACTCATGGTGTCACACATTTGAATCAGCTAATTAACGCAAAACACCTGTAAAGGTTTACTGAGCCTTTAAATGGTCTCTCAGTCTGGTTCAGTAGGTTAGACAATCATGGGGAAGACTGCTGACTTGACAGTTGTCCAGAAGACAGTCATTGACACCCTCTACAAGGAGGGTAAGTCACAAAAGGTCATTGCTAAAGAATATGGCTGTTTTCAGAGTGCTGTATCCAAGCATATTAATGGAAAGTTGAGTGGAAGAAAAAAGGGGGGTAGGAAAAGGTGCACAAGCAACGGGGATAACTGCAGCCTTAAGAGGATTGCGAAGGCCATTCAAGAATTTGGTGGAGATTCACAAGGAGTGGACTATGGCTGGTGTCAGTGCTTCAAGAGCCACCACATACAGACGTATCCAGGACATGGGCTACTACTGTTGCATTCCTTGTGTCAAGCCGCTCCTGAACCAGAGACAGTGACAATGTCAGAAGTGTCTTACCTGGGCTAAGGAGAAAAAGTACTCAGTGGTCTAAAGTCCTCTTTTCAGATGAAAGTAAATTTGGCATTTCATTGGCAAATCCAGGTCCCAGAGTCTGGTGGAAGAGTGGAGAGACACAGAATCCAAGTTGCATGAGGTCCAGTGTAAAAGTTTCCAGAGTCAGTGATGATTTGGGGAGCCATGTCATCTGCTGGTGGTGGGCCACTGTCTATCAAGTCCAAAGTCAGTGCATCCCTCTACCAGGAAATTCTAGAGCACTTCATGCTTCCCTGCTGACCAGCTTTATGGAGATGCTGATTTAATTTTCCAGCAGGTATTGGAACCTGACAACACTGACAAAAGTACCAATGCCTGGTTTAATGATCATGGTATCACTGTGCTTGATTGGCCAGCAAACTTGCCTGACCTTAAAGTGGTTGTAAACCCACTTTTAGGACTTTTACCTATAGGTAAGCCTAGAATAAGGCTTACCTATAGGTAGTGGAAATATCTCCTAAACGTGCACCGTTTAGGAGATATTTCAGTTGTAGTCCGCCGGAAGTCACTACTGCGCATGCGCAGGAAAAAAACTAACCTAAAGGCCGTTTCTTCCCTAGCATTAGACGTAGGTCGCGGCTCCCGTGCGCATGCGCGGGAGTGACGTCACGCGGCTCCGGCAAATCACAGAGCCGGAGTCCGCGGCCCCGAAGGAAGAGGGCAAGAAGATGGACGCTGCCCACACAGGGGACGCCGCTGGATTCTTTTGCAGGTAAGTGGTACATGGTACAGTGGTAAGTGGTACATAATGGGCTAGTATGCAATGCATACTAGCCCATTATGCTTTTCATTTGCAGGCTATACAGGGAGAAGAAGAGGAAGTAAAACCCATCAGGGTTTACTTCCTCTTTAACCCCATAGAGAATCTGGGGGGTATTGTCAAGAGGAAGATGAGAGACACCAGACCCAACAATGCAGATGGGCTGAAGGCTGCTATCAGAGCAACCTGGGCTTTTATAACACCTCAGCAGTGCCACAGGCTGATCGCCTCCATGACACCCTGCATTGATGCTATACTGTACATGGACATACTTTTCACTAAGCCAACATTTCTGTATTAAAAACCTTTTTATTGGTCTTATGTAATATTCAAAATTTCTGAGATACTGAATGATGGGTTTTCACTAGCTGTAAGCCATAACCATCAAAATTAAAAGAAAGAAATGCTTGAAATATATCATTCTGTATGTAATGAATTTATATAATATATGAGTTTAACTTTTTCAAATGAATTACTGAAATACATTAACTTATTGATGATATTCTATTTTTTCCAGATGCACCTGTATATAGAAATATCCATTCTGCGATCATTTGTTTTGTGATTCACTTTGTTGGTGTGCAGTCCTGGGAAACATTTGTAGCAAAGAGTCAGCAGTTTAGTAAGTGCACGTTGTCATTCTAACTTGTATCTGTTCAGAAGTTCTTGAACTGCAGCAAATCAAGAAAAAACTGTCACTGTCACATAACTGTAACAAGAGAGCACTTACTATTGCACTACTGTGACCCAGAATCAGGCGACATCACATAGCAGCTTCAGGCTCTGGAAGGATCCTGACAATAATGTTGGAATCCACCCAGATGACTAATTGGCAGCTGGCTCAGTGCACAGCTGAAAGCCTGAGACAGCTGTTCCCGTCCCCTCAACAGCATGGCACTCCAGTCAGCACTGGAAGAGTGGAGTAGAGAGCTGATGACTCACATTAACCGCACCTAGCACAGAGCAGACCTAGAACTGAGTGATCAGCGGTCATGTGATCGCTCACTTCTCAGTGACAGCTGCAGCATTACAGTGATGCTGAAACCATAGAGATGTGTATGCATGTTTTTTTTTTCATTTTTTTTTTGTTTCTTACAGTGTCCCTAGGTAATTTTAGTATTGCTTGCAGCTAAGTTGTAATCAACCTAAGCTTTGTTTATATTTTCTGTGCTCACTAAGGTTATGGCATTGAGTGATTTCTGCCTGCTGAATTGATTTTAAACACCAACAAGAATCACAATAGATAAGATTAGCGCGAATCTTGTTGGTGTTTAATATTTTTAGTGACTGTGTTTAGTATCTCACGATAGAGTCCCAGCTGTCTTGTGATGTCTAGCCTGTCCCTCACTAAACTGTAAAAAAAAAGGTTGATCCTGCCTGTTCCTGTGTCCCCCTTAGGCCCCTTTCACACTGGGGCGGGAGCCGCGGTGACGGTAAAGCAGCGCTATATTTAGCGATGCTTTACCGTCGTTTTAGCCGCGGTATTCGGCCGCTCGCGGGGCAGTTTAACCCCCCGCGAGCGGCCGAAAAAGGGTTAAAATCCTCCACAAAGCACCGCCGTAGTGGCGCTTTGCCGCGGTATTGCCGCGGTATTACCGTGGTTTCCCATTCAAATCAATGGGAAGGAGCGGTATAGGAGCGGTGAATACACCGCTCCTATACCGCTCCAAAGATGCTGCTAGCAGGACTTTTTTTACCGTCCTGCTAGCGCACCGCTCCAGTGTGAAAGCCCGCCGTCTTTCACACTGGAGTGAATGGGGCTGTTTTTTTCAGGCGGTGTACAGGTGCTATTTTTAGCGCTGTACCGACTGAAAACCGCCGCAGTGTGAAAGGGGCCTTAGTTTGCTGACCATGGTAATCATGGCTGCTGATTCCTGATTACAGTGGTCAGTTTACTTGCCTCCATCATCCCGCTGCTTTCCTCTCTCCCTCTCTCCCCCCTTACAGTTAAATATATATTTTTTTTCATTAACCCAGGCGTGCATTCATGTAACTATAAGGTGGAAGTACAACCAGACTCATCCATGGCTACCTTATCTTACAAAAATGTATCTGCAGGTCCAATTTTTTGTAAAATGTCAAACTGATCTTTCCACTTACTAGTTGTCATAGACATGCAAGTGTTGTGACTGGAACTAGAAACAATAATTGAGTGTCTATTCCCAGTTTTAATCAAATCCTTCTATAATTTTTTTTTTTTTAAAAGTCCTAAGGTTCTTTGTAATAATGAATGCATGTCAGGATATAGCATTACATTTTTAATTTTAAATCTGTCTCTGCTTCTTTACTTCCCCTAGTAGCACATATTATAAATGCTTAGTAAAGATTGGTAAGATAATTTTCTTAGCATGTTGACATGAGATCCACCCATTGAGAATTTACATAGTACTTTATTACTTCTATCACAGTGATATACGTTTGTCAGTTCTTGGAAGACCTACCCTTAAAACAAAGTTAAACAAATTAGGATAGTTGCAGGTTCAATCACACCCTCTTCCATATACACCCTAATTCCAACATGATTTAATGCCTTAATAAAAGTTGATAGTATAATTCTTAGAATGTTTAATTCAATAATGCATATACATATATACAATATGTCAAAATACAAATGAGGCAGTTATTTTGTACAACCATCATTTGTCAGCTAACCAGAAACTGAGACACACTCACTTGTGATGACAGTCCCATAACTGTCGACCCCAATATCTAAAGAATCACCAGTATCCCTAGCATCCCTCTAGGTGTTTGCTGTTTGCCCATTAGTGTTAGATACTTGAGTGTAGGCATACATGTCTAGAATAAATTCTAAAGCCCCATACACACGGTCGGACAATCCGCGGACCAGGTCCGTCGGACCATGTCCGTCATACTTTGTCCGATGTTGGTTTTGCGTACACAAGGTCGGACAAAGTTGTCGGAAAATCCGATCATTCTGAACGTGGTGACGTTTGTTGCCTACGACGGGACTACGTAGAGGCTAGTAGCCAATAGCTTTGGTCTTGTAATGTGATCTGAGCATGCGTAGCACTTTGTCCGGTCGGACAACCGTACACACGATCGGATTTGGTGTGATCGGACCGTGTTGACGGCAAATCTTTCCAGCAGGAGATAAGACTTTGTCCGTCGGTCAAACCGACGAATACTGTCCGATGGTGCATACACACGGTCTGATTTTTCAACAACCTTGTCCGATCGGACAGAATCCATGAAAAAGTCCGACCGTGTGTATGGGGCTTAAGAAATGTAAATGACCAGAACCTCTGGGTATTACTCATACCTGTGCATTGCTAGTTACATGCAGTTACTACAGTACATAGTAATGCATGACACTGAGGTGTGTTACAGTGGCTTTTTTTTGACTGGACCCTGACACACCTTGCCAGCTAATCAAAGCGTATGTGCATTTTGGCACAAGACACATAAATGTGAATCATCTGTGCACTGCGGTGAGCCTTGTTGAAAAATATTGTAGGCCCATTAAAACCTGCTTTGTGGTGCAGTTAGAGATTGTGGGATTTATTTACTAGAACTCGAGAGTACAAAACCTGGTGCAGCTCAGCACAGTAACCAGATTTCAGTTTTTTTTTTTTTTTTGTCAAAGCTTAATTGATCAAGCTGAAGTTAGAAGCTGATTGGCTACCATGCACAGCTGCACCAAATTCTGGGTAATAGCCAAAAAATGTATTCCACAGCAAAACATACGCGATCAGTGGAGGGGTGGAGGGACATTGTGCAGGATTTGATGAACCCCACTCCCCTTCGCCACCATGAATTAAACTCAGGCAGATTCACTCATCCCTTTATGTAACCTAGTCTACAAATACCACTGATGTTAGTACAGCAAGTCATATCAATGTACAAGCTTGAAATACTTTGCAACATTCATATGAGTCCTCTAATTTAGGAAAGGGTCACATTGTAAAAAATAGTTCAGATATACTTCTCAGGAAGATTGCATTACTGGGCGAGAGTGATAATCTATAAGAATTTAAACAATTGGAATTCACTGTAATGTACAACATCAAAATATCTTTTTATGATTGCTGTCCAAAATGGCTAATTGGGCCCAATTTGGATATTTTCACATATGAGTGCACTCACTTTTGTTGCCAGTGGCTTAGAAAGTAATGGCTGTGTGTTGAGTTATTTTGAGGGGACAGCAAATTTACACTGTTACACAAGCTGTACACTCACTACTTTACATTGTAGCAAAGTGTAATTTCTTCAGTGTTGTCACATGAAAGATATAATAAAATATTTACAAAAATGTGAGGGGTGTACTTACTTTTGTGAGATACTGTATGAGAGGTGTTGAAGTTTTGGATTGGTCATATCTCTCCTATTGTACCCAAAACAAAGGATAGTTCATAGGGGATAAACAGAAGTATAGCAGGGTATAAACAGTGGTCGATACAAAAACAAATCAGTTAGCCCCGTTCACACCGGTGCAACAAAGTAGTAGCTGAACTAGCGTGATTTCAAAGGCACACCGGTGTGAATGGGGGCTTAGGGTGCAGAGCATAGGTCAGAGTGGCCAGTATTAAAAACAGGTCAAACAAAATTGGCAATAAAAAAAGTCCAGTTCAAAAGTTCATACTAATTAGTAAAAAAAAAGGGTCTCTAATGTTTGGTGCAATTTTAAGACAGCCAACCAAAAAAAAAAAAAAAAAGATAAACAATAAAGTAACAACCAAGTACATAAGTGGGTGAAAAAGACCCTGAGAAGGCTCAAGATGCTGGAGTCATAAGGTGCCCAGAGGCAAAAGAAACTGAGCAGGCAAGATCGTCACATTAAAGTTTATTTGTTTTTGTTATATGAGACACCGATACACAAGGTATAATTCTTCATCAAATGAATTGTGTTTATGCGTGTGTGTTATGTGTTTGTGCTTTATCTCAATTTAGTAAGCTCAGGATGTAACCTTACTAAAATGTGTTGGGATGGCCCAAAGAGCTAAGGAAATTGAGCAATGTTTTTTTTGGTAATTAATGTATGCATTTATACTTTACTCAGTATATAAAAAAATAAAATAAAAAAATAAATGCAACAAGACCAGCACAAAGAACAAAAACAAGTCATGTGAAACTAAGTATGCACTTACTTAGTATGCACGTAAAGTGATACCTTACTGTAAAAAATTATGCTTTACTTGTAGATATATTAGAATTAGTTATTTCTGTGTTTGCTATGTATGTGTATATCTTATAACATTCTGAATGTGTCTGTTTCACACGCCAGTCATTTCAACTGTTACGAAACTTTGGTAAACTGATACCCTTACTGTAGCACTACCTGTCACAGATCATGCTGGTAACAAATCATCGTAACAAAAGACCCTCACAACTGACACTGTGTAGCTTCATCTGTTTTCTTTGACCTAAACTCAAATCAATGAGATGTTAAGACCACCTATTAGCTCTGTTTTTACTACACAGAATCAACTTTGACAGTTGGCTTGATGGGATTTATTCACATTTAATGATGGAAAGAGTTAAGGACAGAGCAGAATACAACAAGCCACAAATTGAGAAAAAACAAAATGGGACTTTTTCTCTTGTTATAAATCAACTCATTGAGTTTTGTAAAAAAGTGGAGTGACAATTACATTGTTTTCAACACCTCTATTCTTCTCATCCTTCTTTCTAACTGTGGTTGCCAAGGTATAATTGTATGTGCTGAAACTGGCTTCTTTCTTTTAGTTGGCTTCACAAATCCCATTCAAACTGTACTTTGGCAATTGTCTGTTTCTATTTTCCCAGATAATGTATCCACTCCTCTTACCTCCACTAAATGTGCACGTAGACATGATATGACATGTCTGTTTTGGGTGGATGGGGGAGACAATTCCATGTTTAAAATACCCTGCAGACACTGACACTCCTCAGGAGACTGTGTGATCAGAGAGGTTAGAAAACCCCATCTGACTGCTCCTGGTTCCTCTAGATAAGCTAGCATTGAAGGTGTCTACAGGTGCTTTCCCATGCTTGGCCAAGCAAAGCATTTATGTTTATGGAGCTGTTACCAAACATAGGCATCTAAAGGTGATGCGGGTCATGCTTGCACATTTGACAGACCATCATTTTCTCTGAATAGATTAACTAGATTAACTCATGTTTAAAATGTAAAAATGGGTATCGATGTCAGAAAGTGATTAAACCAGTACACATGATTTAAGCTCAACTCCAGACATAACTTTTTTTTAGGGCCCATTCACACCAGAATATGTAGCAGGAAAGGCACGTTCCTTGTGCGTTTTGCGCTCTGCGCATAAACATGCTGCCCTTGCAAGATGGGCGTGAGTGACAAATAATTGTTAATGGAACCCAAACACATTTCACAAACACAGCACATTGTGGTTTGGTGCAGCGCAATCTGAAAAATGTGTGCTTTTTCCATGGTCCAGTACATTTGGCAGCCCATTGAAATGAATAGGCTGTCGAAACCAGAATGTGCAGGACCACATGGTAAGGGGAATTCCAGTGTGAAAACAACAAGGCCTGGGGAATGCCCAGGAAAAAAACCAAGCCTACTTACCATCAGCTTGCAGACAACCAAATTAACCTGTCTAACAGTATGCGTTAAAAACAGGGGTTTAGTCAGCACGCATTTGCAAACGCATGCGTGAGCCACAGAGCCTCGTCAAGGCACCCTGGTATCTGTGGTCCTAACACTAAACTATGAGTGTCCCCACAGTGGAGGCACATACATTCTAATGGGTAGATGAGGGCAGGTGGACTGAAAGGGAGCCCATCCCTTCTTAAAGGTACCGGAGCACACCAAACACCCAGCAGATTGCACAATGGCTGCAAAGGTGTTGGCGCGCTGCTGGACCAATACAAACACTATGTGATAACAAAAACTCGCCACCGCCCCCATCTACAGCTGGCTATCGCAGTAAGAGGCATTGGAAGGCTGAAACAGATAACAACAAGGCCTGGGGAATGCCCAGGAAAAAACAAGCCTACTTACCACCAGCTTGTAGACAACCAAATGAACCTGTCTAACAGTATGCGTTAAAAACAGGGGTTTGGTCCGCACGCATTTGCAAATGCATGCGTAAGCCATAGAGCCTCGTCAAGGCACCCTGGTATCTATGGTCCTAAAACTAAACTATGAGTGTCCCCACAGTGGAGACACATACATTCTAATGGGTAGATGAGGGCAGGTGGACTGAAGAGGAGCCCAGCTCTTCTTAAAGGTACAGGAGCACACCAAACACCCAGTGTGAACTTGCCCTTAATAGATTAGGAGAGGGGTTTATTTTCTGATGGATTTTATTTGCTGTCTGTGACATTATTTTTATATTACAGGTATTTATATAGTACCATCAATTTACATATATATTGTACATTCACATCAGTTTGTGCCCTCAAGGAGCAACAATCTAAGGTCCCTACCTCACATTCATATATAGACATATTAGGGGCTATTTAGACAGGAGCCAATCAACCTACCAGCATGTCTTTGGAGTGTGAGAGGAAACTTACGCAGGCACAGGGAGAACATGCAAACTCTAGGCAGTTAGTGCCATGGTTGGAATTTGAACCCTAGTGTTGGCAGGCAGAAGGGCTAACCACTTAGCCACTGTAAAGAAAACACACTTTGGTAAAAAAGCCACATCCGAAAGAACTATAGAGAAAGAGAGAGGTAAAGGGCTGGGCAATGCCAGGACCCACCTATACCTCAGACTTTACAGGCTTCAACACGGGAGACACAGACAGATTTGTATGAAAAAGATATTTAATTTGTACAAGTTAAAATCCAATAATAAAAAAAAACAAAGGCTTTATCAGCCTAGATCATTCAGTGATTACTGTTGTATATAGCTCTATATAGGTGCCCGAAGACTATAATAATGTTAAAGTAGCATCGTAGCACAATATACATTATGTATTTCGGGTTAACCAGGTATGCCAGGTCAACATTTCGCCAATCACAATGGCTTCTTCAGGACCTAGTGGGGCACAGTAGAGTAGCACTGTATGTATTATACAGAAATAGAAAAGAGTATAAGTACAGGTGCATATTATGACTCAAACACAGCATATTTTATGCATGTATAATATTATTATACATATACATAATTATACCCCCGCCACGCAGCGTCACAACCGAGCGACGTGGCCCTTGACATCACAGGACATGCACACATGCGCAGTAGCATTACGTGCGACGGTGGGGGGAAGGGATCAAATGGGAACCGCCCAAAGGGAGGAACCAGAGGAGCTACCAAAGCAAGTGCCCACAATATGTCAAAAGGCACATCCAGTGCACATGTGTCCACAATCTAGCACAAAAGGACTCCCACAATCCAGCACAGAAGAATATTAGAGAACAGTTACAAACCAATACAATTACATAGAGAGGGGAGAAAATAAAAATATTGTAGAATATTAATACTATGGTACAGGCATTCAGGCACTATAACAACATAGAGATAAGGGTGAGCATTACATAAATTGTATAAGAACGTCAGATACTTTGTCTATCCATTCCCAGCTACAGGACAACATATTATAGAAAAGGTTTAAAGCTGACATAATCATTTAACCCAGGTGGCTGTGTAGCCTAAAGGTTAAAGATCCATCTGCATTCACGTTACAGAATTGTCCTATCCCAGTCACCTCCTCTGGGGCTGGGCATAATGTGTTCCAGTGCTGCAAATTTTAATACCATGGGGTAATTTTTATGCTTCAAACTAATATGTCTACCTGTGGAAGTGGACAGTTTATTGTATCTGCCATAATAAACAGGGTATTTTATCCTTCTTGAGAATTGGTGCTTCGTTTTACCAAAGTAGAGCATACCACATTCACAAAACACAATTTATATACAATCCCTGCTGTCAACATGGTGCCGAATCCGATGTAGACTGCCATTCGGCAGGTACAGGGCCTGATTCTCAAGAACCAATTCACAGTAATTGCAGTTCCCACACTTCCAGGTGCCATTTGGTAGGGGTTCTGGAAGGTCTACTACATCATTGAAGTGACTGCTCATGTCCCTAAGAAATTTAGCTCTTTGGTATGTGATCTCCGGGCGGTTGCCTACATACTTTTTTAGGATTGGATCATTAGTAAGCAAATACCAGTTCTTTTGCAGTATATTTCTTAATTGGGCATGTTGATGTATATATGGTGTAATGTTTCTTACACGTTTAGGGCTAGACCTCTCATTTCGTTTTAACAGTAGATCCTTCCTGGTATGTCCGCACACTCTATTGTATGGTTTGCATAGCATCATTTTAGAGTAATCATACAAATTTGTCTCTTTGAAGATTTGGATGTCTAAGAATGAAATTGATCTCTTGTGGGACTGCAGAGTGAATTTCAAATGAAAGTAACTGCAGTCAAGTGTTTTCATAAATGCATCTAATTCTAGAACCGAGCCCGTCCAAAACATCAGAACATCATCGATGTATCGAAACCAAATCAAAATATGCTGGCAAAACTGGGAAAATGCGTAGTCCAAAAAGATCAAACGCTCTCACCCCGGTACAGGTTCACGTAAGAGGGTGCACAACACGTGCACAGTGCAACCCCCTGCACCTGGAGGTAGTGGGAGCTGGCATAAGTGAAGACATTTCTAGTGAATATATCACTAGTGAGCTAATGCGCATGTGTGACATCAGTGTGCATGTTGTGTGACATCATGGGCCACCTCACTTGGTTGTGACGCTGTGTGGCAGGGGTATAATAGGGTGCGCCGCTGGCTTGGGACCGAGTGTTCCGGCGGGCCGTGCGCATGTGTCCTACCTGTGGGTAAGCAATCCTCTTTTACTTATTGAACTATATCCCTTTCACCTTATGTTATGTGGCATGGCACTTTGTATCTACTATTATGTAGCTATCTGCTCTCTTTTGTGCCTGCTCACCACTTAGGTTATAACATTCCTCTGGGGGCATTTTACAACTAGATGCCTGGTTCACCTTTTCCAACATATCATTTAGTGAGTACCGGTATTATAGACCTTTTAGAGGTTTGCTCTCTGCTCCCTTGATTAATGTTTGATGGTATTTGCACTACAGCTATCTCCTTTGCTTTCTCCTTCCATGCTTACAGATGCATTTGGATATTCACCCCAGTTATGGTTGGCTCCTAAGTGGCTGCCCACACCTACCACTGAGGATTACTCTAGTAAGCTCTCTATGTGTTTAATTTACGGATACTATATATATACTATATGAGATATTACTTAGGGATCCTTGCTGTCCCACAGGTTCATCCCCACAGTGGCTCCCCACCGACCGGCTTGCAGGTGCTTCCCTGTTTTGTTCTCCTGTGCCCCTTCCCAGGCTCTACTATCTGTATATCCTACAATCCACAAACTATGTGAGCACTATCTTTATGTATAATACTATAGATGCATAAAATATGCTGTATTTGAGCTATAATATGCACTTGTGCTTATACTATTTTCTATTTCTATATAATACATACAGTGCTGCTCTATTGTGCCCCATTGGGTCCTGAAGAAGCCGTGATTGGTGAAATGTTGACCTGGCATATCTGGTTACCGGAAGTAGATACTGTATTTTGTGCTATGATGCTACTTTTACATTATTATGGTTCTCTGGCACCTCTATAGAGCTATATACAACAGTAGTCACTGGATGATCTAGGCTGAGAAAACTTTAGTTTTTTATTATTGGATTTTAAATTGTACAAATAAAATGATATTTTTTATACAAATCTGTCTGTGTCTCCCTTGTAGAAGCTTGTAAAGTCCAGCATTATGGTAGGTCTTGGCATTGCCCACCCTTTACCTCTGTTCCGTTTAGCAACACTGGGACATAAAATAAGGGATAACAAAAGCAATAGTTGCCTTTTTACTGCAAACAACATGAAAAAACACCAGAAAGCACCCATGTGTTGGTGGCTTGCAAGTCCTATCCACAACAGTGAAATAAATACAAAAGTAACCAGCTACAAAGAAACAACAATGATGTAATGACTCGTATGCAAATAAATACACATGTAATAATTCAACATACAGAATAATTGGAACAATTTAAAAAATTTATGGAACACAAGAAAACGTATTAACTCTAAAATAAACTGAGCCAAAAAGCTAAAATAATACTCTTAAGGTGAAGCTAAGCCTCATCAACAATTGTTGGCTGTGTGCAAGATAAGCAATCAGTTTCAAAATACAATCACTGAATTCCAGATCTTTTAGAACCACAAGAACCAAATCACAAATGCCTACATGCACTTGGCCTTATGTACAGTATGAGCATGAGAGGGGCCATGAATTGAACATATGAGGTGAATACAGGCCAGGGCTCACGGTACAAATAATCCAACACAGCTTCTCTCTTAGCACCTGTAATGCATTGTTTTTGTAATATTCCTGCACAATTCAATGTAAAAAAAAGCCTGTAAAAAGCAGTTCAAAATCAGAACACAACTGGGCACGTCTCTATTACTAAGAACACCTAGAAGTAAGAGATCTGTTTGCTTTTGCTCTCATTTCTGCACTGCAGTTACTCGTTGTGATCTTTGACTTGTTTGAAAATGGACATGCATGCATCAAGCCATGGAGGGTCAACCTGTATAGACAAAGAAAGGAGATACAGTAGTTGTGTCAAATACATAAACTCACATTAAATACAATTTAGGTGCCCACAGTATTAGGAGAATTATCACCCATTTGGCAAATTTTCCCTGAAATGGGCATTAATACTATTTTCTATAGATGGCAGAAAACTATGCTGGCGATGTGTAGTTGCATCCTCCGAATGTTTGTAATGACATAATGAACACACAACTAGCTTTGAAAATTTTGTAAAAAAAAAGGTCTCTTGGCAGGCACCCTGTGATATGTATAGTAAACTGGTAGACTGCCTCACAGAAGAAGTTGAAACGTTCGTCAGGCTAGGCACGGAGCAGTAGTGAAGTCTGAACACTGGAGGGTACTGGACAAACAAGGGTTTCCATTTGAGCCTATTTTATTGTTTTTTTCTGTAAGTAGAACCTTTAATAAACTCCTGTGTTCTTTTAACCACTTAAGCCCCGGAAGGATTTGCCCCCTTAATGACCAGGCCATTTTTTGCGATACAGCACTGCGTCGCTTTAACTGACAATTGCGCCATCGTGCGATGTTGTACCTAAACAAAATTGACGTCCTCTGTTTCCCACAAATGGAAATTTCTTTTGGTGGTAGTTGATCACCTCTGCGGTTTTAATTTTTTACGCTATAAAAAAAAAAAGAGCGTAAATTTTGAAAAAAAAAACAATATTTTTACTTTTTGTTTTAATAAATATCCCCCCCCCCCCCCCCAAAAAAAAAATAAAAAAAAAATGTCTTCCTCAGTTTAGGCTGATATGTATTCTTCTACATATTTTTGGTTAAAAATCGCAATAAGCGTATATTGATTGGTTTGCACAAAAGTTATAGCGTCTACAAAATAAGGGATATAGTTATGGCATTCTTATTATACATTTTTTTTAATAGTAATGGCGGTGATCTGTGATTTTTAGTGGGACTACGACATTGCGGCAGACAGATCAGACACTTTTGACACTTTTTTGGGACCACTGACATTTATACAGTGATCAGAACTAAAAATAGCCACTGATTACTGTATAAATGTCATTGGCATGGAATGGGTTAACACTAGGGGCGATCAAGGGGTTAGAGTGATTGGGGGATTTCTGGGGTGTAGAGGGGTCTGAGTGCTTGGGGGATATCTGGGATGTAGAGGGGTCACAGTGCTGGGGGGATATCTGGGGTGTAGAGGGGTCTGAGTGCTGGGGGGATATCGGGGATGTAGAGGGTCACAGTGCTGGGGGTATTTTTGGGGTGTAGAGGGGTCAGAGTGCTTGGGGGATATCTGGGGTGTAGAGGGGGTCAGAGTGCTGGGGGATATATGGGGTGTAGAGGGGGTCAGAGTCCTTGGGGGGATATCTGGGGTGTAGAGGGGTTAGAGTGATTGGGGGATTTCTGGGGTGTAGAGGGGTCTGAGTGCTTGGGGATATCTGGGATGTAGAGGGGTCACAGTGCTGGGGGGATATCTGGGGTGTAGAGGGGTCTGAGTGCTGGGGGGATATCGGGGATGTAGAGGGTCACAGTGCTGGGGGTATTTCTGGCGTGTAGAGGGGTCAGAGTGCTTGGGGGATATCTGGGGTGTAGAGGGGTCAGAGTGCTGGGGGGATATCTGGGGTGTAGAGGGGGTCAGAGTCCTGGCAGACATCTGGGGTGTAGAGGGGTCAGAGTGCTGGGGGTATTTCTGGGGTTTAGAGGGGTCAGAGTGCTTGGGGGATATCTGGGTGTAGAGGGGTCAGAGTTCTGGGGGGATATCTGGGGTGTAGAGGGGTCAGAGTGCTTGGGGGATATCTGGGGTGTAGTGGGGTCAGAGTGCTGGGGGATATCTGGGGTGTAGAGGGATCAGAGTGCTGGGTGGATATCTGTGGTGTAGAGGGATCAGAGTGCTGGGTGGATATCTGTGGTGTAGAGGGATCAGAGTGCTGGGTGAATATCTGTGGTGTAGAGGGGTCAGAGTGCCAGGGGGATATCTAGGGTGTAGAGGGGTCAGAGTGTGGGGGGATATCTGGGGTGTAGAGGGGTCAGAGTGCTGGGGTGGATATCTGGGGTGTAGAGGGGTCAGAGTGCTGGGGGGATATCTGGGGTGTAGAGGGGTCAGAGTGCTCAGGGGATTTCTGGGGTGTAGAGGGGTCAGAGTGCTGGGGGGATATCTGGGATGTAGAGGGGGTCGCATTGCTGGGGGGATATCTGGGATGTAGAGGGGTTAGAGTGCTGGGCGGATATCTGGGGTGTAGAGGGGTCAGAGTGCTCAGGGGATTTCTGGGGTGTAGAGGGGTCAGAGTGCTGGGGGGATATCTGGGATGTAGAGGGGGTCGCATTGCTGGGGGGATATCTGGGATGTAGAGGGGTCAGAGTGCTGGGGGTATTTCTGGGGTGTAGAGGGGTCTGAGTGCGGGGGGGATATATGGGATGTAGAGGGGTCACAGTACTGGGGGTATTTCTGGGGTGTAGAGGGGTCAGAGTGATTGGGGGATTTCTGGGGTGTAGAGGGGTCTGAGTGCTTGGGGGATATCTGGGGTGTAGAGGGGTCAGAGTGATGGGGGATATCTGGGGTGTAGAGGGGTCTGAGTGCTTGGGGATATCTGGGATGTAGAGGGGTCACAGTGCTGGGGGATATCTGGGGTGTAGAGGGGTCAGAGTGCTTAGGGTTTATCTGGGGTGTAGAGGGGTCAGAGTGCTGGGGGTATTTCTGGGGTGTAGAGGGGTCAGAGTGCTTAGGGGATATCTGGGGTGTAGAGGGGTCAGAGTGCTGGGGGGATATCGGGGGTGTAGAGGGGGGTCAGAGTCCTGGCAGACATCTGGGGTGCAGAGGGGTCAGAGTGCTGGGGGGATATCTGGGGTGTAGAGGGGTCAGAGTGCTTGGGGGATATCTGGGGTGTAGTGGGGGTCAGAGTGCTGGGGATATCTGGGGTGTTGAGGGGTCAGAGCGCTTGGGGGGGATACCTAGGGTGTAGAGGGGCCATATTGCTGGGGAGGCATCAATCATATGCACAGGACAGCTTTGTTACTTTATGTATGTAGTATTTTCCCACTGTTTATTCGCTGTACAAAATGATTGTTCATGTAGTTAATGCGGAGCTTCACACAAAAGGGGAAGCTCGGCTTGTATGCCTCCTATCTACTTGATGTCTGTTTACCTGTGCTGTCTACATTTTAGGGGACCCAGAGCATTACTTTGCCCAGGGGCCCATGATGCTATTAAGACGGCCCTTCCTCCACTGCAGCATTTTTATTGGACAGCTTGGGCCAAAGGTACTTTACCATTGGTCCAAGACTCCAAGCTGTCCATTGAGCTCAGTGCCTCTGACAAGAATTGAGTAGAGGCACTGTGACCTCATCCTCTCAGTCTGCTGCAAACAGATTGTGCCAGCTTGTATTCAAACTGGTCGCTCTGTATTTAGCTTCTGACAGGCTGTGCAAGGAGCCCCATATCTCCAGAACCATAGATGATAGGAGCCCCACATTTTGACCAGTGGTGGGGTAGGACTTCATTCAGATACCTACCACCCCCCCCCCCCCCCCGCCCCCAAATTGGGTCTCTGTGATTCCAGGTTGCGGAGCTGTGACCCTCAAATCTCAATCCTTTTTTTTTTTGGTATTTTTTTTTTTTATGTTCATGGCTGCACCTCCCTGGTTTACTCCCGCACTCCAAATACATGCTGGTAGATGAATGGGCCCTAATATGTGTATGTATGTAAGTTAGGGACCTTAGATTGTAAGCTCCTTGAGGGCAATGACTGATGTGAATGCACAATATATATGTAAAGTTGTGCGTAGATTGATGGTGCTATAAAAGTACCTGTAATAAATAAATAAACTTTACAGTTGTCATTGAAACAGGAGGTAAGGGAAAACCTTACAATGGGGACACCTGTTCCAGTAACAACTGTCAAACAGGGGAATTCCACTCACTTTGGAGCGTTTTTTTTTCTGACTTTCTGTCCAAAGTAAAGGAAGGAAGTGAAGTGAAAAGAAATTTCCTGAGTGGCAACAGCAAAAAAAAAGTGTTAGGGTCTTTAACCCTTCCCTACTGTATCAAATACAAAAAAAATTCACTTTAGATGTACTTTACGCGAACGTATTGAAGCATGTGCAAAATAATAGGTATTCATTTCAACTTTTAATTTAACAAAGCATATATATATATATATATATATATAAAACGCAACAGGAAGAGAAGCTTCAATACTGAAAATACTGAGAAAAAATATATACTATTCCGCTGTCAGCAACTCATGGGTTAGGATGGTGTGAGAATAATATAAACCGGAGGGGGGGGGGGCTGATAATAGGGGAGCAAAGTTCAAGTTGGGTAGAAGATCCCCCGTAAATAAGTCCTGAGTTACCAATGTATAGGTAAAACAATAGACAAAATCACCATCTGCTAACCTGACGATCTCTGCACAAAGGCCAGCTGCTGCCTAATGCAGTGTACACACGAGCGGAATGTCCAACAGAAAATCTGACGCTCGTCTGTATGCTGTTTTCCGACGTCCCAAAAACAGTGCATGCTCTGAAGCAAATACGAGACGGAAGCTATTGGTTACTGCCTATTGCACTTCCTTTTTCTAGTCCCGTCGTACGTGTTGAGCGTCACCGTGTTCTGGATGGTCGGACTTTGGTGTGACCGTGTGTAGGCAAGTTTGCTTGAGCGTAATTCCGTCGGAGAAACCTTTAGAGTTTATTCCGATGACAAAACCGCTCGTGTGTATGTGGCATAACAAATTCTACACCGTGAAGCTAGAACACCAGGGCCTTTCTTCAATACCAATATGCCTTCTTCCCTACTAATGTGGTAAGTGCATTTTATTATGATTTTAATTTAATAAATGTATTAAACAGTGTGCGTTTAGATGGGTGCACCCCTTTTGTATCTCTTTAGCATTGAAAATACACCCCTTGGTGCCAGCTGTACGCAAATATGCGGCCTCTTGGAGTCTGGTCCTTAGCACAGAGGGGCAGCATATTTGCGTGAATTGCAGCCAATACACCTGTGCCAAGAGCGCACGCATTGCATGCTCCCGGCGCAGTTACCGTCACATAACCGAGAGCTCCCGATCGTTCCTTGGCATCGGGATTTTTTGAATCACGTGACCACCGTGACAGCCAATCATGGCAGTCACGTGGTCTTAAGCCCCTCCGGCATCATAAACCTTTTAAAGGGAGGCACCAGCACTAAGAGGTGAAATAGCATGCTTGGGGTGCTTTAAAGTGCGACTAAATCTTTCAAATATAATCCACATAGACAAAGGCTTTGTAAACTGTTTTTCATTAAGTCATTTCTTACTGTGTTTTTGTTCCACCTTGTAATGTCCTCTGAGCTCAGGAACCTCTCCTTTTTCTCTCACTTCTCTTTGTTTGGAATGAGCAATGCGTGCTTGTTGCGGTCACATGCACACTACATGCACACTACAAACCCCATAGTCCCTAGTCCATCTCGGAAATGAGCGCGATCGGGTGGCTACATTCCTACATGCAGTGGCACCATAGAGAATGAACATAGTCACCCCTTAACTGGAATTCAGATTACAGCAACAGAAAAATACTTTTAAACCGTTAATAGACCTGTTTGACTGGCAGATAGAAATTGAGCATTAGTTCAGTATGGCTGTCTTGATGCAAAAGTGTTCTGCCATTGCCGGTTGATTTCCATCAAGTCCATACAGGAATTAAGAGACTACAGATGATACAGCATTGAAAAATAGGACAGCAGAATAACATTTTTAATGAGAGAGAACTGGCTGAAATGTACTAGAGAAAAAGTACAGGTGGGTGTTTTACTACAAGAATTAAAGTGTTGCGGTCAAATTTTAAAATGATATATTAATTTCCACATTGCATTACAATTATTAGACATGGGAACTGTCAAAAAATTCGTTTCGTTTCGTTTCGTCCCGTTTCGTATATAAAAAAATTCGTAATTCGTAATTCGTGTACGAAATTCCGTTCGAATTCGTACGAAATACGAAATTCGGACGAATCGTAATTTTTTTTACGAATCGTTAGTAAAGTTACGAATCGTTACGAATCGTTACGAATCGTTAACGCGGCTAATGCATTGTTGGTTCTCATAACACAGAGAACAATTCGAATCCAACTACAAATATCGAATTTCAATTTCAAGTTACGAATCGCTACGAATCGTTATAAATAGTTACGAATCGTTACGAATCGTTATGAATAGTTACGAATCGTTAGTAAATCCAACTACCAATATCGAATTTCAACTAATTTGAACGAAATTATTATAGCAGATATAACGAATGAATTCGAATGAATTCGAATGAATTCGAATGACAAAGTGTCATTTTTGCAGAAAAAAAAAGCGTAGGGGTCCCCCCAAATTCAATAACCAGGCCCTTCAGGTCTGGTATGGATATTAAGGGGACCCCAGCCAAAAAAAAAAAAAAAAAAAATGGCGTGGGGTCCCCCCAAATATCCATACCAGACCCTTCAGGTCTGGGATGGATTTTAAGGGGAACCCCGGCCAAAAAAAAATAAAAAAAATGGCGTGGGGTCCCCCTCAAAATCCATACCAGACCCTTTATCCGAGCACGCAACCTGGCAGGCCGCAGGAAAGGAGGGGGGATGAGAGCGCCCCCCCTCCCGCCTGAACCGTACCAGGCCACATGCCCTCGACATTGGGAGGGTGCTTTGGGGTCCCCCCCAAAGCACCTTGTCCCCATGTTGATGAAGACAAGGGCCTCATCCCCACAACCCTGGCCGGTGGTTGTGGGGGTCTGCGGGCGGGGGGCTTATCGGAATCTGGAAGCCCCCTTTAACAAGGGGACCCCCAGATCCCGCCCCCCCCCCCCCCTGTGTGAAATGGTAAGTAAAAGTACCCCTACCATTTCACCAAAAAAGGTGACAAAATGGTAAAAATGACAGGAGACGGTCTTTGACAATTCCTTTATTAAAATCTTCTTTCTTCTTTCTTCTGGTCTTCCTTTCTTCATCTTCTCCTTCCGGCATCTTCTTCCATCTTCTTCTTCCTTCGATTCGCTTCTTCTTCCTCCGGTCTTCTCGTCCTTCTCGTCCGGCGTCGTCCTTCTCGTCCGGCATCGTCGTCTCTTCTCGCAGGCCGCTCCTCGCAATGGGAGGCTCCCGCTCTGTGAGGCTCCGCTCCGGGTGACAGGTCTTTTATAACGAAGGCACCTGGTGACCCCGCCCCCTCTGACGCACGGGGACGTCATGTGGAATTCCCTATGGCTTTCCCCATGACGTCAGAGGGGGGCGGGGTCACCAGGTGCCTTCGTTATACAAGACCTGTCACCCGGAGCGGAGCCTCACAGAGCGGGAGCCTCCCATTGCGAGGAGCGGCCTGCGAGAAGAGACGCTGATGCCGGACGAGAAGGACGACGCCGGACGAGAAGGACGAGCAGACCGGAGGAAGAAGAAGCGAATCGAAGGAAGAAGAAGATGGAAGAAGATGCCGGAAGGAGAAGATGAAGAAAGAAGATTTTAATAAAGGAATTGTCAAAGACCGTCTCCTGTCATTTTTACCATTTTTGCCACTTTTTTGGTGAAATGGTAGGGGTACTTTTGTACCCCCTTACCATTTCACACAGGGGGGGGGGGGGCCGGGATCTGGGGGTCCCCTTGTTAAAGGGGGCTTCCAGATTCCGATAAGCCCCCCGCCCGCAGACCCCCACAACCACCGGGCACGGTTGTGGGGATGAGGCCCTTGTCTTCATCAACATGGGGACAAGGTGCTTTGGGGGGGACCCCAAAGCACCCTCCCAATGTTGAGGGCATGTGGCCTGGTACGGTTCAGGCGAGAGGGGGGGCCGCTCTCGTCCCCCCCTCCTTTCCTGCGGCCTGCCAGGTTGCGTGCTCGGATAAGGGTCTGGTATGGATTTTATGGGGGACCCCACGCCATTTTTTTTGGCTAGGGTTCCCCTTAAAATCCATCCCAGACCTCAAGGGTCTGGTATGGATTTTGAGGGGGACCCTACGCCATTTTTTTTTTTTTTTTTTGGCTGGGGTCCCCCTTAATATCCATCCCAGACCTGAAGGGCCTGGTTATTGAATTTGGGGGGACCCCTACGCTTTTTTTTTATCAATGACTTCAATGAATGACTGTTCTCTGTATTACGGATCCAACAATTCATTTGCCGGCAAATAGCTGCGACTCGTGATTTTAAATTGTTTTTTTTTCCTGCAAAAATGACACTGCAGGAACAGTTCTCTATATTAGATATACTGAATCTCGAATCATTCGAAGCATTCGTTATATCCGCTATTATAATTTCTTTCATGTTAGTTGAAATTACATATTTGTTAGTTGTGGTATTCGAATTGTTCTCTGTATTACGGGAATCGGCAATTAGCCGCGAGTGATTTTAAATGTCTTTTTTTCCTGCAAAAATGACACATTGTACAGAGAGAGTTCTAAACACGGGAAACCTGCGCCCTTCTATATACTATATACTCTATAGTGTGTCTATGAATGGGGTCATGTTTCCCGTGTTTAGAACTCTCTCTGTACAATGTGTCATTTTTTCAGGAAAAAAAGACATTTAAAATCACTCGCGGCTAATTGCCGATTCCCGCAATACAGAGAACAATTCGAATGTTGTATTGTAACTAACAAATATGTAATTTCAACTAACATGAAAGAAATTATAATAGCGGATATAACGAATGCTTCGAATGATTCGAGATTCAGTATATCTAATATAGAGAACTGTTCCTGCAGTGTCATTTTTGCAGGAAAAAAAAACTATTTAAAATCACGAGTCGCAGCTATTTGCCGGCAAATGAATTGTTGGATCCGTAATACAGAGAACTGTCATTCATTGAAGTCATTGATAAAAAAAAGCGTAGGGGTCCCCCCAAATTCAATAACCAGGCCCTTCAGGTCTGGGATGGATATTAAGGGGGACCCCAGCAAAAAAAAAAAAAAAAAATGGCGTAGGGTCCCCCTCAAAATCCATACCAGACCCTTGAGGTCTGGGATGGATTTTAAGGGGAACCCTACCCAAAAAAAATGGCGTGGGGTCCCCCATAAAATCCATACCAGACCCTTATCCGAGCACGCAACCTGGCAGGCCGCAGGAAAGGAGGGGGGGACGAGAGCGGCCCCCCCTCTCGCCTGAACCGTACCAGGCCACATGCCCTCAACATTGGGAGGGTGCTTTGGGGTCCCCCCCAAAGCACCTTGTCCCCATGTTGATGAGGACAAGGGCCTCATCCCCACAACCGTGCCCGGTGGTTGTGGGGGTCTGCGGGCGGGGGGCTTATCGGAATCTGGAAGCCCCCTTTAACAAGGGGACCCCCAGATCCCGGCCCCCCCCCCTGTGTGAAATGGTAAGGGGGTACAAAAGTACCCCTACCATTTCACCAAAAAAGTGGCAAAAATGGTAAAAATGACAGGAGACGGTCTTTGACAATTCCTTTATTAAAATCTTCTTTCTTCATCTTCTCCTTCCGGCATCTTCTTCCATCTTCTTCTTCCTTCGATTCGCTTCTTCTTCCTCCGGTCTTCTCGTCCTTCTCGTCCGGCGTCGTCCTTCTCGTCCGGCATCAGCGTCTCTTCTCGCAGGCCGCTCCTCGCAATGGGAGGCTCCCGCTCTGTGAGGCTCCGCTCCGGGTGACAGGTCTTGTATAACGAAGGCACCTGGTGACCCCGCCCCCCCTCTGACGTCATGGGGAAAGCCATAGGGAATTCCACATGACGTCCCCGTGCGTCAGAGGGGGCGGGGTCACCAGGTGCCTTCGTTATAAAACACCTGTCACCCGGAGCGGAGCCTCACAGAGCGGGAGCCTCCCATTGCGAGGAGCGGCCTGCGAGAAGAGACGACGATGCCGGACGAGAAGGACGACGCCGGACGAGAAGACCGGAGGAAGAAGAAGCGAATCGAAGGAAGAAGAAGATGGAAGAAGATGCCGGAAGGAGAAGATGAAGAAAGAAGATTTTAATAAAGGAATTGTCAAAGACCGTCTCCTGTCATTTTTACCATTTTTGCCACTTTTTTGGTGAAATGGTAGGGGTACTTTTGTACCCCCTTACCATTTCACACAGGGGGGGGGCCGGGATCTGGGGGTCCCCTTGTTAAAGGGGGCTTCCAGATTCCGATAAGCCCCCCGCCCGCAGACCCCCACAACCACCGGGCACGGTTGTGGGGATGAGGCCCTTGTCTTCATCAACATGGGGACAAGGTGCTTTGGGGGGGACCCCAAAGCACCCTCCCAATGTTGAGGGCATGTGGCCTGGTACGGTTCAGGCGGGAGGGGGGGCCGCTCTCGTCCCCCCCTCCTTTCCTGCGGCCTGCCAGGTTGCGTGCTCGGATAAAGGGTCTGGTATGGATTTTGAGGGGGACCCCCACGCCATTTTTTTTTTTTTTTTTGGCCGGGGTTCCCCTTAAAATCCATCCCAGACCTGAAGGGTCTGGTATGGATATTTGGGGGGGACCCCACGCCATTTTTTTTTTTTTTTTTTGGCTGGGGTCCCCCTTAATATCCATACCAGACCTGAAGGGCCTGGTTATTGAATTTGGGGGGACCCCCACGCTTTTTTTTTTTTTTTTATATCAATGAATGACTGTTTTTTAAATAGCTTTTTTTTCTGCAAAAATTACACTTTGTCATTCGAATTCATTCGAATGCATTCGAATTCACTCGAATGCATTCGAATTCATTCGTTATATCTGCTATAATAATTTCGTTTGAATTAGTTGAAATTTGATATTGGTAGTTGGATTCGAATAATTTGGAGCTGAAATTCGTAAACGGAATTTTTCCTGCAAAAATGACACTTTGTCATTCGAATTCATTCGAATCCATTCGAATTCATTCGAATTCATTCGAATTTATTCGAATCATTCGGCGACGAAATTCGTAAACGGAATTTCGTATTCCGTACGGAATTCGTAAAAAAAAAAAAAATCGTACTACAGATTCGTAAATTCGTCCGAATTTCGAAAAATTCGTACGAATTACGAATTCGTACGAAACGAATCGCACATGTCTAACAATTATCTCTAGTCTACTCCTATTATTTTAAACAGTTGCAAAACCTACATTTTGCAGACCCCAGCACATTAATTCACTATGCCCTGGTAGTATTCACTGATTGTGTCCTAGATTTCACAGAGCTGTCTGAACTACAGAAGTTCTGAGAGGAGGTGTTTCAGGAGCAATCACTGCCTGCAGGCAGCAAGGTACCACAGGATATGTAATCCTTAGAAATAGTAAGTAAACCAAAGGAATGAGCAGATGAGAAGCCACAAAGCCACCAGAAGTTGTTGAAAGATAGGCAGCAACATGAAAGGAGCTTTTTCTTAGTAAGCCTATGCTCAGGGCCGTCTTTAATATTGATTGGACCCTGGGCAAAACTTTTCTTGGGGCCCCCCCATGCAGTTTTGCTCTCCACCTGCTCTGAGACATACAATAATTAGCAGCTAGACTCAAAATCAGTTTACTGAATCAGATCAGGCAGCTATTGCGATTGGTTGCCAGAGGTTACAGTGTATCATTACTGCTCACTGACTGGTTGCTAGAAGTTACAGCACACATTACGGCTCACTGATTATTTGCTACAGCATGATTTCTGCTTGTTGATTGGTTGTTAAAGATTACTGTGAATATGACCTCAGGGGGGCATGATATACTGTACATATGAAGCCTCCGCTATTTACATATAAATGCCGGTAATTTACATGTAAACACAGGGTCTGCAGGTGAGTCAGGGCAGAGCTGGGCAGAATTTGTAGCAGCACTTCACACTGAGATATTGGGAAACAGCACAGAACTAAAACCTCAAGGGACAAGGGAATTTAAACCAGGGTGGTTGGCAAGTATGAGGCAGCCTCTTTGGGCCCCACAACAATGACAGGGCCCAGGGCAGCTGCCCCTTTTGCACTGCCTTAAAAACGGCCCTGCCTATGCTGGACTGTAGATAATAACTATTGTTATAAAATTAAATTGTATGCTGTCACTTTAGAGCTCCTTTGATGACAGATGTCATCTCCTTTGTGATGGCAGATGACACATCATTGTAAAACTGGCCAGTACCAGGACAGTTTTAGTCAGGAATAACAGGCCTATAGCAAAAGAGTACAGGCGTGTGTTTTACTACAGGGAATCACTGTAAAGAGACTGCAAATTATTTTGTAGTCTAAAATTGGCCAGCAGGAGGGCATTTTTAAAGGAGTTATAATGGCAGAAGGGTTTTTAGCTTAAAAAACCTGTGTGCAGCAGCCCATCCCCCCCCCCAGCACCTTCTAATACTTACCCGAGCCCCATCTCTATCCAGCGATGTCCACAAGTCCCTCAGTTGTCTGGGACTCTTCCTCCTGATTGGCTGAGAAACAGCACTGGCGCCATTGGCTCCCGCTGCTGTCAATCAAAATCAGTTAGCCAATCAGGAGAGAGGGTGGCAGGGCCAAACCACAGCTCTGTGTCTGAATGGACACTCAGAGCTGCAGCTCGGCACGGGTGCCCCCCGAGCCCCCCCAAGCTGCTTGCTGTGGGGGCACTCAACAGGAGGGAGGGGCCAGAAGCAGCAAAGAGGGACCCAAGAAGAGGAGGATCCAGGCTACTCTGTGCAAAACCACTGCACAGAGCAGGTAAGTATAACGTGTTTGTTTTAAAAAAACAAGACTTTACAATCACTTTAATAAGCAAGGCCAGACCCATATATGCTAGAGACAAAGAGCACAGGCTGGGGTTCTGTTGCAAGAATCAAAATACTGCGATAAAATGAAGTTGTGCAAAATTGTCCAGCAGCAGGACAGTTTTAATCAGGGATAATATGCCTAACTGTTATTTTATCTATAGGGATAGGGTGAGGCTTTAAATGTGAGTAATATAATGCTAGGTGGTTTAGGTACACACTGTTCTTGTATTCAGTTTTTTTCTTTTTAAATGGCACATCAGCACACTGCGAACAAAAGGTAGCTTAAAGAACAGATGGTTAATTACAAGTTAATGCTCCACTTTAAAATATAACTAAAGGCAAAAGACCTATAGGGACTATGTGATGAAAGAGATGGTGACTTCCCTGATTCCCACAGTTGCCAACATTTCAGATTTCAATGTGGCTGGAGAGAGGCAAGGAGCTGTGAGTGAGCACTGAATATATGTGCTCTGAGGTCTGTTACCAGCAACAGGTGCAGAAGCAAGCTTTCCAGCACCTGGAGCTGGGACATAATGCAGCAGCTGGATGGATCCCTGATCTCTAGAGCCTGGACCGGGCCACCTTCCTGTCAGGGCCTTATAGTAGCAGGTCCACCACCAGTGGCGGCCTGTCCATTAGGAACGCCCGGGCGCCGCCCTCTCTCTCCACGCCACCCCCTCTATGCAATGGATAGATTCATGTATAGCAAAAATCTACCCACGGCTGCCATGGGCCCCCCTATTCATGCGTTCGGCCCCTTTCAGGGCACCGGGCGCATGAATTACAGGGGCCAGGTTCTAATAGGCTTCAAAATAGGGTGGGCTTGGGTTGCAGAGAATTCACTTCAATCCCACCCAGGTGTGTTACAACAGCGAATGAATATTCGCTGTTGAAACACTGATCTTCAATCTGGCCAATCAGAAGGGGGTGTGAGACACGCTTTCCGATCGGTCGCCGAGGAGGAGGGAGGAAATGGAAGCCTCCGCTGCCGTCGCTGTGATGACCCGTGGAGAGCAGGAGAACGGGAGGCTGAGCAGGGGGAGCAGCCGGTGATGGGGTAGGGGGGTGGGATAGGTATAGTGTTCCCCCCTCCCAAAAAAAAATTCCACCGGCCGCCACTGTCCACCACTACTTTTTAAGGAGGACACTTGCAGCAACAACAAAAAAATAAGTTTAACCCAATTAACCGCTTCAATACAGGGCTTTTAAACACCCTTCCTTACCAGAGCACTTTTTGCGATTCGGCACTGCGTCGCTTTAACTAACAATTGCGCGGTCGTGCGACGTTATACCAAAACAAAATTGACGTCCTTTTTTTCCCACAAATAGAGCTTTCTTTTGGTGGTATTTGATCGCCCCTGCGGTTTTTATTTTTTGCGCTATAAACAAAAGAAGAGCGACAATTTTGAAAAAAAACACAATATTTTTTACTTTTTGCTATAATAAATATCCCATTTTTTTTTAAAAAAACAATTTTTTTCCTCAGTTTATGCCGATACGTATTCTTCTACATATTTTTGGTAAAAAAAATCGCAATAAGCGTATATTGATCGGTTTGCGCAAAAGTTATAGCGCCTACAAAATAGGGGATAGATTTATTGAATTTTTTAATTTTTTTTTTTACTAGTAATGGCGGCGATTTGCGATTTTTTTTTTCGTGACTGCGACATTGCGGCGGACACTTCGGACACTTTTGACACATTTTTGGAACCATTCACATTTACACAGCGATCGTTGCTATAAAATTGCAATGATTACTGTAAATGTGACTGTCAGGGAAGGGGTTAACACTAGAGGGCGCTGGAGGGGTTAATGTGTGTCCCTAATAGGAGTGATTCTAACTGTAGGGGGAGGGGACTTAAGGGGAGGAGACCGATCATGTGATCCTCTGTACTGGGATCACATGATCGTCTCCTCCCCGCTGACAGGACGTGGAGCTGTGTGTTTACACACCCAGCGCCACGGTCCCGCCCGGTCCCGTTGTTTTAACGGGCAATCGCGGGTGCCCGGCGGACATCGCGGCCGCCGGGCACTCGCACCGGGTCCCGAGCGATGCCGCGGGCGCGCGCGCGCCCCCCAGGCGGCCGGGAATCCGAGGACGTCATATGACGCCCACCCAGGATGGTAGATCCACCTTGTGGGCGTCATATGACTATACGCGGGTATTGAAGTGGTTAACCTATACATTTTCTGACTGATCCTAATCTCATTGTCCTTTCCCTATAGCAGCTTCCAAATCACTGACAATATGGCTTTTCTGTGCCCACACTTTTATAGTGAGGAGGCTTGCTTATATAAAAGCTCCTTTATTGGCCCTGCTAAGCCTGCTGGCCATAGTTCAAAGGTCATGCAGGGCATTATAGTTAAAAAAAAAAAAATTCTCTCAAATTTGCATAAATCTGGTACATAAATTCACTAGGACTGCACATTTCAAATCCATGGGATTTACCTCAAACCCATGGTAGCAATGGAACTTTAGGCCTGATTCACACTTGTGCAGGTTGCAGTTTGCATATTGCAGGTGCATTTTGCATTTTTCCAATACACATCTTTAAGCCCCCATTCACAGCTATGCGAATTAGATGTGCGCTTCCCCGCATCTAATTCGCATAGTAGGAGAATGTATCTCCGGGGCAGCTGCGGAGCGCACTGCACTGCGTCTTTGGCTCGGTTTCAGGGCTGAATTCAGGCATAGAATCGGCCCTGATTCGTCCTGAAACGGGGAACAGGGATGCACAGCACTCCTGTGGAATCTGCAGCGTGCTATAGTGTGAACCCGGGCTAAAGCATTGAAGTCTATGGAACCAAAAACCAAAAAAAAACCTGCCCCTTTCCATAAAATGCACAGATGTGAACTACATCCATAGGAAAAAATGCATAGGTGTGATCTAGGCTTTATCCCTACTTTAATAATGAACTTTAATAAGACTTTGAACATAAAGTGTAAAATTAATAGTAAAAGTCTCTTGTGGTATACCTGGTATGTTTACATTCTATAAATGTTTGGAGATTATCACACAATGAAACAAAAACACTATAATGTAATCATTTTGCTCAATGTCAGCTACATCTTTTGAGTTAAACGATAAACTATGTTGTTCTATTTTAATCCTAAATGTATTCTATAAATGTGCCACTAGATGGTGACATTTAGCTGCTTCGAAAGCTACTGTAGGTTTGTAAGTCACACATTACTAAATTACATTGTTTCAATATTTATTTTGTGTTTATATCTACAAATACAGTACCTTAACTTGGACTTGTGGCAAATACTAGAGATAGGAGGCATTCGGTGAAATACAAGATAAGACATTTTTGTATCTTTTTTGTTTTGGCAAACACATTAACGGCGTTTTCAATAATTTAACAGGAGAGGCATCAGCACAAGGACACATCCCTCTGATTGTAAGTTAAAGGAGAAGTCCAGCCTGAGCCCATTTGGCTGGGCTTCTCCTATGGGTCACCAGAGTGCAATTCCTTTTTCACTCCTGTGACCTGTTTTAAGCAGAGAGCGGTCTGAAGTCCACTCTATGCCAACGTCACTGGAACCAGTCCAGGCACCGCATTATCACGGCAATAAAGTCTGGATCCGCAATGTGCCTGGACTGATGGCAGTCTCAGCCTCTCAGCGAGCCGCTGAGATCCTGAGACGACCGCTCCACGCCTCTCCACAGCTCCGCACTCCAGTGAGCGTAGAGGAGCAGAGAGGAGAGCTGCTGACTGACAGGCAACAGCTCTCTGCTCTGGGGAGCCAAGAGAACCGACCCATCAGCGGTGTTCGGTGGCTCTGTTCTCAGTGTAGAGACGCCAGGGGACAGATCACCTAGGTAAGTATAAAACTGCAATAACCCCCATACTTCTCTTTTAAGTCCCCTGTGTTGATTTTTCTGTTTTTTAATTTTGCTACAGTTTTTGTTTAAAATTGTAGGGTCCATTTATGGAAAAAAAATCCTGAATATGTTGATTAAGTTATTCATTTTATTATAATAAATAAGCAACTATCCTAGATAAAGCACAAGATAAACTGACCCGTTCTCTAAAAACAAAATTAATGAAGGGGAATTACAGGCTGGTACTGAAATGGTTAATACTCAAGAAGCTTTACTGCAAGTATTGCAATGTTAAGAGATGTATGGACTGCAGAGAGAGAGATACAATTTTGCCCCTATACAAATCATTGGTAGGACCTCATCTGGAATCTGAAGTTCAGTTTTGGGCACCAGTTCTCAAGAAGGATATCAGGGAACTGGAGAAAGTGCAGAGAAGGGATGGAGCTCAGCTATGAGGAAAGATTAGCGGAACACATTTATTCTTTCCTGAAAAGAGAAGACATGTAAAAATACATAAGTGGACCATATAACAGGGACGTGTAGTCAAGGGAGGCAGGTGAGGCAGAGAAAAAAATAAAAATAAAAAAAAAAATGATCCACTGCGAGGGTTGTAGCTCGGCCAAATTTGGGTGGTAGGTAGCTGAAGTCCTGCCCCATCACTGGTCAATTTGGAGCTCTTATCATCTATGGTTCCGGAGATACAGGGCTCCTTCCACAGCCTCTCAGAAGCTAAATACAGAACAGCCAGTTTAAATACAAGCTGGCACACTCTGTTTGCAGCAGACTGAGAGGATGAGGTCACAGTGCCTCTTCTCACTTCTTGTCAGAGGCACTGAGTTCAATGGACAGCTTGGAGTCGTGGACCAATGGTAAAGTACCATTGGCCCAAGCTGTCTAATAAAGATGCTGCAGTGGAGGCACGCCTCTCACATGAGTGTCATAGAAGGGGCATGTGTCTAAAAGACAAATACTCCCTTCTAGCCCAGCCCTTAACTACAAGGAAAAAACAGAATGAGGGAGAATGAGAATCTGCTGCTGCTGAAAAGGTACAGGCTAAATCATATATTATGCTATATGTTATAAGATGATTTATTTTTTATTTTTATTATTTATCTATTTTAGGGATGAGCTTCGAGTTCGAGTCGAACTCATGTTCGACTTGAACATTGCCTGTTCACCTGTTCAGCGAACAGCGAACAATTCGGGGTGTTCGCGGCAAATTCGAAAAGCACCCTGTAAAAGTCTATGGGAGAAATCTCAAGTTCTAATTTTAAAAGCCTATATGCAAGTTATTGTCATAAAAAGTGTTTGGGGACCTGGGACCATGTATCAATGCAAAAAAAAAGTATTAAAAATGGCTGTTTTTTCAGGAGCAGTGATTTTAATAATACTTAAAGTGAAACAATAAAAGTGTAATATTCCTTTAAATTTCGTACCTGGGGGGGTGTGCATAGTATGCATGTAAAGGGGCGCATGTTTCCCATGCTTAGAACTGTCCCTGCACAAAGTGTCATTTTTGCAGGAAAAAAAGCTATTTAAAATCACTTGCGGCTATAATGAATTGCCGGCTCCCATAATACAGAGAACAGTCATTCATTGAAAGTCATTGATAAAAAAAAAATTCTAAAAAAAAAAAAGCGTGGGGGTTCCCCCAAATTCAATTACCAGGTCTGCTATGGATATTAAGGGGAACCCTGCGTCAAATTTTAAAAAAAAATTACGTGGGGTTCCCCCTAAATATGCATACCAGACCCTTCAGGTCTGGGATGGATTTTAAGGGGAACCCCGCACCAAAAAAAAAATGGCGTGGGGTCCCCCTCAAAATCCATACCAGACCCTTATTCGAGCACGCAACCTGGCAGGCCGCAGGAAAAGAGGGGGCCTCGTCCCCACAACCCTGGCCGTTGGTTGTGGGGGTCTGCGGGCGGGGGGCTTATCGAAATCTGGAAGCCCCTTTTAACAAGGGGACCCCCAGATCCCGGCCTCCCCCCCTGTGTGAAATGGTAAGGGGGTACAAAAGTACCCCTACCATTTCACCAAAAAAGTGACAAAAATGTTAAAAATGACAGGAGACGGTCTTTGACAATTCCTTTATTAAATTCTTCTTTCATCTTCTTTCTTCTGGTCTTCTTCCTTTCTTCATCCTTCGGTTTTTTCATCTTCTACTTCCATCTTCTTCCATCCTTTTCCATCTTCTTTTTCCTCCGATCCGCTTCTTCTGTGTCGGGCCGCTTCGCTCAATGGGAGGCTCCCGCTGTGTGAGGCTTCGCTCCATCTGACAGTTCTTTTATAACGGAGGGCGCCCCCCGCCCCCCTCTGACGTCATGCAGAAACCATAGGGAAGTCCCCATGACGTCCCTGTGCGTCAGAGGGGGCTTCCCATTGAGCGGAGCGGCCCGACACAAAAGAATAGACGCCGACACCGTGGAAGAAGATGCCGGACGAGAAGACCAGAGCAAGAAGAAGCGGATCGGAGGAAGAAGAAGATGGAAGAAGATGGAAGAAGAAGATGAAGAAAACGAAGGATGAAGAAAGGAAGAAGACCAGAAGAAAGAAGATGAAAGAAGAATTTAATAAAGGAATTGTCAAAGACCGTCTCCTGTAATTTTTTAAATTTTTGTCACTTTTTTGGTGAAATGGTAGGGGTACTTTTGTACCCCCTTACCATTTCACACAGGGGGGGAGGCCGGGATATGGGGGTCCCCTTGTTAAAGGGGGCTTCCAGATTCCGATAAGCCCCCCGCCCGCAGACCCCCACAACCAACGGCCAGGGTTGTGGGGACGAGGCCCTTGTCCCCATTGGCCCTTGTCCCCAGAGACCCCCAAAGCACCCTCCCAATGTTGAGGGCATGTGGCCTGGTACGGTTCAGGAGGGAGGGGGGCCACTCTCGTCCCCCCCTCTTTTCCTGCGGCCTGCCAGGTTGTGTGCTCGGATAAGGGTCTGGTATGGATTTTGAGGGGGACCCCACAACATTTTTTTTGCATTGATACATGTCCCCTGGGGCAGGACCCAGGTCCCCAAACACTTTTTATGACAATAACATGCATATTAGCCTTTAAAATTAGCACTTTTGATTTTGAACGTTCAAGTCCCATAGACTTTAATAGGGTTCTAAAGTTCACACGAGCTTTAGGTCTGTTCGCAGGTTCTGGTGCGAACCGAACAGGGGGGTGTTCGGCTCATCCCTAATCTATTTACAGTGATATTACTGGTTTGAAGTTACAAACTTCAGTAATTTGGCTGTTAAGCCACGTGCTTGAGTAGAGTTTTTGAAAATATAGAATATTATCTTAAAAACAATATATAATAATTATTTGTATATTACTTACTTATGGTAATTACCCCTTGCCACCCAGGCCAATTCTGACACTTCTCTCCTACATGTAAAAATCATAATTTTTTTGCTAGAAAATTACTCAGAACCCCCAAATATTATATATATATATTGTTTTAGCAGACACCCTAGGGAATATAATGGTGATCATTGCAACTTTTTATGTTACACGGTATTTACACAGCAATTTTTCAAATGCATTTTTTTTTTAAAAGAAACTGTTTCATGAATAAAAAATTCAGCCCCCTTTACTTTGATACCCCTAACTAAAATCAAGTGGAACCAATTGCCTTCAGAAGTCACCTAATTAGTAAATGAAGTCCACCTGTAATTTAATCTCAGTATAAGGGCTCTTTCACACGGACGGACCGTATGTCCGTTTTTCATCCTTCCGTTTTAGGATGAAAAACGGACATACACGTATCCCTATGGGATAGCGGGTGTCAGCGGTTGAGCATCCGCTGACACCCGCTCTCGTCCGTGCCCGCTATGCTCCGTTTCTGCAGACGGAGGAAAACCCCATTTTTTCATCCGTCTGCAGAGCGGATCGGATGACGACGGACTCTACGGTCCGTCGTCACCCGATCTACCATAGGGGAAAGCGGCGCTCTGACAGGTCCGTCCCTGCACGGAGTGCAGAGATGGACCTGTCATCTTCCTGCTCAGCGGAGATCGCTCCGGCGATCCCCCGCTGAGCAAGCGGCTATCCACGGGGCGGATCTGCACTGATCTGCCCCGTGTGAAGGAGCCCTAAAGCCCTCAGAGGTTTGCTAGAGAACCTTAGTGAACAAACAGTATCATCATATATCAAAACACCGGACAGGTAAGGGATAAATTTGCGAAGTTTGAGCCTGGGTTCACACTATTGCGAATTTGCAGCGGGGCAAAATACTGCGAATTCGCAGGACATTTGAAAACCCATTGTTTTCAATGGGGCACGTTCACACATGTCCGGTGCATGCGCACTGCGAATTGACGAAAATCCGCCACCGTCTTTGGTGCGGGACGGATCAGGTGCGAATTCAGGCCCATTATCTTCTATGGGCACGCATCTGATTCGCACCTGGCTTGCGTTCTGAACAAAAATACGCAAGTCATTGTACTACCTCTGAGGGGGAAGTCCACGCCCAATTTTTGAAAAAAAAAAAAAACGGCATGGATTCCCCTCCAGAGGCATACCAGGCCCTTAGGTCTGGTATGGATTTTAAGGGTACCCCCTACGCCGAAAAAACGGCGTGGGGGTCCCCCCAAAATCCATACCAGGCCCTTATCCGAGCACGCAGCCTGGCAGGTCAGGAAAGGGGGTGGGGACGAGCGAGCGCCCCCCCCTCCTGAACCATACCAGGCCGCATGCCCTCAACATGGGGGGGGTGGGTGCTTTGGGGAAGGGGGTGCCCTGCGGCCCCCCACCCCAAAGCACCTTGTCCCCATGTTGATGAAGACAAGGGCCTCTTCCCGACAACCCTGGCTGTTGGTTGTCGGGGTCTGCGGGCGGGGGGCTTATTGGAATCCGGGAGCCCCCTTTAATAAGGGGGCCCCCAGATCCCGGCCCCCCACCCTATGTGTATGAGTATGGGGTACGATGTACCCCTACCCATTCACCGCCGTCGTCTGGGGGTCTCGATCCGCCTTGGGGGGTCTTCCGGGGTCTCTTCTGTTCTTGCCGCTGTCGTCGCCTTCTGCCCGCCGCCGCCTTCTTCTTCCGGGGAAGGGCGCCCCCCTTCCCCAAAGCACCCACCCCCCCATGTTGAGGGCATGCGGCTGGTATGGTTCAGGAGGGGGGGCGCTCGCTCGTCCCCACCCCCTTTCCTGACCTGCCAGGCTACGTGCTTGGATAAGGGTCTGGTGTGGATTTTGGGTGGACCCCCACGCCGTTTTTTTGGCGTAGGGGTACCCATAAAATCCATACCAGACCTAAGGGCCTGGTATGCCTCTGGAGGGGGAACCCATGCCGGTTTTTTTTATAAAAATTTGGCGTGGACTTCCCCCTCAGAAGTAGTAAAATCAGTTGCGAATTCATGCTAGCAGCTGATTCGCACCTAAAACGCGGAAAATCCGCAGAACAGCCGACGTTTCACTGCGCAGTCACGCAGGGCCTTGAATTTGCACTGCACTAGTCTGAACCCAGGCTAAAGCAGGAGTAGGTTACAAAAAAATATCCCAAGCTTTGAACATCTCCTGGAGCACTGTTAACCACTTCCAGACCGTCGTTTTACATGAGGAAGATATCGCTGTTATGGCAGCAGCTAGCTGCCATAACCCTGGTATCCTCATCTTCAGCAGGCGGTCCACTACAAGATAAAAGTGGTCTCTGCAGCGGATTTGCCGCAAGATCAATTATATTGGTGGCGGGAGAGGCCCCCCCTCCCGCCGCGATCCGGTGCACTCCACCGCTTACCGGAGCCGTCGGCAGCGGCGGAGGCGATCGCGTCTGTCACCTCACTCACTGGAGACGAATGAGGGGAAGATGGCCCCCACCCGTCTCCATATTACTGCAGGGCGGAAGTGTCACTTCCGCCCATAGCTCTTAAATGGGACATTTTTTTTTTTCATTTTTTTAAATGACAAATTTATTTATTTATTTTTATTGCATTTTAATGTAAATATGAGATCTGAAGTCTTTTTGACCCCAGATCTCATATTTAAGAGGTCCTGTCATGCTTGTTTCTATTACAAGGGATGTTTACATTCCTTGTAATAGGAATACAATTTACACAATTTACTTATTTTTTTAAAGTGTAAAAATGTAAAAGAAAAGGTAAAATAAATAAGAAAAAAATTTCGAGCTTGCGCACAGAAGCGAACGCATACGTGACTAGATATCGCTGCGATTGGTAGAGTGAGAGCAATCATTCTAGCCCTAGACCTCCTCTGTAACTTAAAACATGCAACCTGTAGAATTTTTTAAACGTTGCCTATGGAGATTTTTAAGGGTAAAAGTTTGTCGCCATTCCACAAGCGGGCGCAATCTTGAAGAGTGACATGTTGGGTATCAATTTACTCGGCGTAACATTATCTTTCACAATATAAAAAAAATTGGGCTAACTTTACTGTTGTCTTATTTTTTTATTCAAAAAAATTTATTTTTTCCAAAAAAAGTGTGCTTGTAAGACCGCTGCGCAAATACGGTGTGACAGAAAGTATTGCAACGACCGCCATTTTATTCTCTAGGGTGTTAGAAAAAAATGTATAATGTTTGGGGGTTCTAAGTAATTTTCTAGCAAAAAAAAACTGTTTTTAACAAATCTCAGAAAGTGTCTCAGTATTTAAGTGGTTAAATCCATCAACCCGAAAATGGAAAGAGTATGGCACAACTACAAACCTACCAAGACATTGCTGTCCACCTAAACTGACAGGCCGGGGCAAAGAGAGCATTAATCAGAGAAGAAGCCAAGATGCCCATGGTAACTCCAGAGGAGCTGCAGAGATCCACAGCTCAGGTGGAAGAATCTGTCCACAGGACAACTATTAGTTGTGCACTCCAAAAATATGGCCTTTATGGAAGAGTAGCAAGAAGAAAGCCATTGTTGAAAGAAAGCCATAAGAAGTCCTGTTTGCAGTTTGCGAAAAGCCATGTGGGGGACACAGCAAATATGTGGAAGAAGGTGCTCTGGTCAGATGAGACCAAAATTGAACTTTTTGGCCTAAAAGCAAAACGCTATGTGTGGCGGAAAACTAACACTGCACATCACCCTGAACACACCACCCTCACCGTGAAACATGGAGGTGACAGCATAATGTTGTGGGGATGCATTTCTTCAGCAGGGACAGGGAAGCTGGTCAGAGTTGATGGGAAGATAGATGGAGCCAAATACAGGGCATTCCTAGAAGAAAACCTGTTAGAGTCTGCAAAAGACTTGAGACTGGGGTTCACCTTCCAGCAGGGCAATGACCCTAAGCATACAGCCAGAGCTACAATGGAAGAGTTTAGATTAGGGTTGCACCGATACTACTTTTTTGAGACCCAGTACAAGTACCGACACTTTTTTCAAGTACTCGCCGATACTGATTACCGATACTTCATAGTAATGTGACAGTGGCACTAATATCCACCGCTGATGGCCACTGATAGGTGGCACTGAGGGGCACTGATGAGGGGTGGACTGTGTCAGTAGTTTTTTATTTATTTTTTTACAATTTTAGTTTTTACAATGTATGTTTTTTATTATTTTTTTACAATTTATATAGTTTTTGTTATTATTTTTTTACAATGCTTTCGTTTTTTTTTTGGAGGGGGGATTGTTGACGGTGTCAGTGTTTTCTTTTCTTTTTTTTATTATTTTTACAATTTAAACTTGAAATAATTTATTATTCTCTCTTTCCGGGGGAGCCGGAGGAGCACAGAGGGGGATCGGGAGGATGACGGGGACCGGAGGAGGACACCAGAGAGAGGCAGAAGGACACAGGAGAGAGTACCTGGGGAGCTGGAGGAACACACAGGGGACAGTCAGGGGTGATCGGTGCAGCGACAGGGGCAGTTACAAGTACCGATCCCTCTGTATTGCCTTTCTTTTCAATTAGTTTTTATTGAACCGTATTGCAAATTACATTGGTTCAGTCATTAAATCATCATGTACAATATACAATATTGCTTTAAGTTAACTGGTGCTTTTTAACAACTTAAGCAATCAAGATACAAACAGAGAGGTTATCACTATAACCTTTTCCCAATTGGGAGATTGTTCTTTCGTAAATAGTAAGGGTTACATAAGTAAAGAGGGTTAAAGGAGGAAAAAAAAAAAAAGAAGTAAACATAACAAAACAAAACATAGACATCATATTGTACCAAGGTTTAAGTGGCTTCAGGAGACTAGATCTTATATGATCAGTTTATGTGTCTATTATCGGGAATTCGTAGCCAACAGTTCCAATTATTGTATAGAAACCGTACTATATGCCAATGTCCATTCATATTGGGCAGAATTTTGCACTTTTTTTTGATAGTTTATGACACATCAGGGGCTATATTAGTTTGAGAATTTGGACAATTAGAAAGTGGAATTGTTTTGGATTTTTGTCTAATTTTCGATGTAGGAGAGCCATCTCAGGTGTTGGGGAAATGAAGAAGCCCGTGACTTTTGAGATTATGGAGAATACTCCATTCCAGAAGCTGCGAAGACATATGCACCTCCAAAATACATGGAATAAAGTTCCTATGTCTCTGCACCCTCTCCAATTCAGCCTTGAAGTCAGGAGTTTTTTTGCTAGCTTAAGAGGGACAAGATAGCTTCTATTTGTCATTTTTAGGAAGTTATCCAAGTGATTGACATACCTAGATACTTTAAAAGTTGTTCCTCTAGCTTGTCTCCATTCCAAATAGCTAAAAGTAATGCCTAGCTCTTTTTTCCCATGCCAACATTGGAGCTTTTTTGATATTGTCATCATCGGGTTGAAGATGGGCATGGAGTCTTGAGATGCCTCCCTTTTTATATGGTCTGTTTTGGAGCTCCTGCCATATTTCTCTATTTACCTCAATAGACCTTATATCACTTTTGGTAAGTAAATGCTTTACCAGAAGGGTCTCATACTGGTTATATTTCGGGTTTACTATATTAATGTCTTTAACATATTTTATCACTTGGGAGAACCAGGGTCGTGTTTTTATAGAGGGTATTATGTATTCTAGTACTGGGACAGGGGCAATAACGTGAATATTTGTGGTTATATTTCTATGGTTTTGATGGCTTGCATTCCAGGCGCATACAGATGCTTGGATAGCAGGGATATTGGGTATATTCACTGGGAGACCAGTTCTGGAAGCTAGTAATAAGGCGATGAGGTCTGAGGAGTCCGTTACCGCTATTTCCAGTACTACCCACTGTCGTTCAGAAGGAAAATCGAACCAAGCCTAAAGTTGTTCTAATAACACAGCTTTATGGTAGGTTTCCAATGCTTCCAAAGCCCCGTTATGTTTAGGCTTTATCAGTGTCAAGAATGCAATTTTTGGGATTCTTCCTTGCCAGGTAAATCTTTTAGAGCATTAATCTTTTGGAAAAAACTAGTCGGTATTGTGATGGGGATCGATCTTAAAAAATAAAGGATCTTAGGGAGAACCATCATTTTAAATGCTGCTATACGACCTAACCAGTTAAGTTCAAACTTTGCAATATGTAGGGTATCCTGGGAAATAGTTTGTATGAGCCGCAGAAAGTTTGCTTTATATATATTAACTGAAGGGAACGTTAGGACTATGCCTAAGTAGGGTAAACTACTGTGTGCCCAGGTGTAGGAAAATTGTTGTTTTAAGGAATCTAGGAGAAGTCTGGGAATATTTATTGGTAGTTCTGTGGACTTAGTGGTGTTTAGTTTATAATATGAAATTTTACTAAAGTTATTGATAATAGCTTGGACTGCAGTTAAAGAAGATTTTGGATTGGTGAGGGTGAGGACCACATCATCGGCGAACAATCTAATTTTGTGTTGTTGGTCTGCTACTGTGATTCCCTGGACTTCTGGGCTGTTTCTAAATGATTCAGCAAGGGGCTCCATTATTAAAGTGAAAATTAGGGGAGACAAGAGGCACCCCTGCCTTGTACCATTAGAGATTTGGTGTCTGACAGAGCATTGGATGTATAGATATTTGCAGAGGGTTTAGAATACAGTGCAGATATAGCAGACAGGGCTAATCTGTTAAGTCGGAATTTGCTCAGGGTAGCTTGTAGTTAGCCCCAATATACCCTATCAAATGCCTTTTTGGCATCAAGGGCAAGGAACGTTGTTGGTGTTTTCCGCAATTCAGCAATACGTATAAGATTAAGCATGCAACGGGTGCCATCTGGGGCCTGTCTACCCTTTACAGATCCCACTTGATCTGTCTTGACTAGTTTTGGAGTAATGGTCGCCAGTCTATTCGCTAATATCTTTGCATAGATCTTAAGATCTGAATTTAGCAATGATATGGGGCGGAAATTTTGTGGGCAGTCTGGAGCTTTCCCCGGTTTTGGTAACGTCCCTATTGTAGCTCGTTGCATTTCTGAGGGGAAGGAGGCGGTAGATTCTGATAGATTAAATAGCGTATTCATGTGAGGCGTTAGTACATCCTAAAAAGCTTTATAATATTCAGCAGTGAATCTATCAGCGCCTGGTGATTTGTTATTTGGTAGGGATTTTATGACAGCTAGAATCTCATCATCTCTAATAGGGGAGTTCAAATCTTTGAGCTCCTCTTTAGAAACCTCTGGAAGAGATACAGAGTCTAAGAAATTAGATATTAGTGACTCAGATGGTTGAGGGGTCGATGGGTCACTAGCTAAATTATAAAGTTTTTTATAGTATTTACAGAAGGCCTCTGCAATATGCTCAGGGTGGAATACTTTAGTTTGGGTTTCAGGATCAATAATGAAAGCTAATTTGGATTTTATTTGTCTTTGTCTGAGATAATTGGCTAGAAATTTTCCTGCTCTATTTCCCTGGGAGTAGTGTGAGGCTTTAAATATCGTCAGGGCTCTCTGATGGTTTGTTTCTAGTAGGGCTTTAAATTGGTTTCTGTAACTATTCAGTTCCTGTAATTTGTCCTCTGCCAAAGTATATTTATGTTGAGATTCTAGCTGTTTGAACCGCTCAGCAGTCACAATGCTGCACAGTAGAAATGCACTATAATATGCTTTCTATATTTGAAAGTATATGATAAGTGTATTACACCCCTATAGACTGTACACCTATACCAGTCCTTAAAAGGACTTTTGTGGACCTAATAGCTAGTGATTACAGTCTGTCCCTGCTACACACAGAAACCTCTCCCTACACTAACAAAAGACAGCTGCAGAATCGCTCAGCATTGCAGTCACAATGCTGCACAATAGAAATGAACTATAATATGCTTTCTATATTTGAAAGTATATTATAAGTGTATTACACCCCTATATACTGCACACCAAACAATAGTACACCTATACCAGTCCTTAAAAGGACTTTTGTGGACCTAAGAGCTAGTGATTACAGTCTGTCCCTGCTCCACACAGCAACCTCTCCCTACACTGACAAAAGACAGAATGTAAAATGGCAGCCAGATCAGGTCTATTTATAGGGTAGGGGGTATGTCCATGTGCTGAAATGTCTCAATTGGCTGTCCTGTACCATATGATGGATGTGTCATGGGTTAAAGTTCTTCACAATGTAAAAGAATATGGCGGCCGCGAACAGCGCCATATGTCCGCCGGTTTGGCGAATAGCAAACGCCCAAAGTTCGCCGCGAACCGACCACGGGGCGAACCGCAAGGCCATCTCTACTTAACACCACAAAATGATACTTGATTTTGAATTATCTAAAAGGGGCAGTAGGTAGTGGATGGAACCAAGGGACGGTGCTCAGAGGTGGGTAGGGACGGAGATAACGGGTGACTCAATAGGAGGGAGTACCTGCACCTTTTCTGGGAGAAAATAGGTATATAGTTATATAGGTAGAGATAATGTGGGAATAAAATGGCAGGTAAACATTACAAGGGTGTGGTTTGTTATGGAAGATTTACTGGCACATTTATTTACCATAGTGTACTTTTCTCTCTGAAAATAATCTTTCTGAATCGAGTTATGACACTATTCTGTGAAGGCACTACTTTCATGACAAGCAACATATAATAGTTGCTAAATGATGTTTTTACTTTAAACCTAAATTATATATAACGATAACATATAATTATGTATAACTTCTCTGAGGGCATTATAATTACAGATCTTACATAACTTTGTATTGCAAAAGTATTTCAACAGAGATTTGGAGCTAACTTCCTGTAAAAAAGGAAGACATTGCGAAACTGGTCTGCTTAATTTTACATGCAGAAGTTTTGTACAGTAATTGCATTTAAAACATAGCCCTTTCTTCACCACTCCTGTCATATGTATCCTCTTTATATTGTATAAAGGCTCTCAATATAGTTCATTTTTGGGGGGAAACAACTAATCCTCTTATAAATAAATCTGTATATACCAAAAAAAACTAAAAATTACAAACCCTTACAGTACATATCAAATGGAAAGTGTAATTAGAACACCTCTCAGTTTTTATTGCTGTCTGTGCCCTGTTGGTGTGTAGAATACTGGGCTGTAGTTTTTATAATGTGGGTGTAATGTAGCTCTGCAGTGTGAGTAATGCTGGGTGTAATGTGGGAGTGCAGTGTGTACATTGTGTGATGTGAATGTGTAATGCTTATACCATGGGGTTTAATACTGATATGTAATATGAAATTTGATATTTTAAGTAGGGACTTTGTCAGTGGAGGCTGGTGCTCAAAATTTTTGGAGGTGGCGCAAACAAACTGAAAAATTCTGAAAAAAAACCATTAATCGCAGCCACTGTGCCATCAAATGCAGCCACTGTGCCCATCAAATGCAGCCACTGTGCCCATCAAACGCAGCCACTGTGCCATATCAAATGCTCCCACTGTGCCATATCAAATGCTGCCACTGTGCCATCAAATGCTGCCACTGTGCCCATCAAATGCAGCCTCACTGTGCCCCATCAAATGCAGCCTAATTGTGTCCCATCAAATGCAGCCTCACTGTGTCCCATCAAATGCAGCCTCACTGTGCCATCAAACGCAGCCTCACTGTGCCCCATCAAATACAGCCTCACTGTGTCCCATCAAATGCAGCCACTGTGCCATCAAACGCAGCCACTGTGCCCATCAAATGCAGCCACTGTGCCATATCAAACACTCCCACTGTGCCATATCAAACACTCCCACTGTGCCATCAATTGCTGCCACTGTGCCCCATCAAATACAGCTACTGTGCCCATCTTATGCAGCCACTGTACCCATCTTATGCAGCCACTGTACCCATCTTATGCAGCCACTGTGTCCATCAAATGCAGCCTTACTGTGTGCCATCAAATGCAGCCTCACTGTGTCCCATCAAATTCAGCCTCACTGTGCCCCATCAAATACAGCCTCACTGTGTCCCATCAAATGTAGCCTCACTGTGTCCCATCAAATGCAGCCTCACTGTGCCATCAAACGCAGCCTCACTGTGCCCCATCAAATACAGCCTCACTGTGTCCCATCAAACGCAGCCACCGTGCCATCAAACGCAGCCACTGTGCCCATCAAATGCAGCCACTGTGCCATATCAAACACTCCCACTGTGCCATCAATTGCTGCCACTGTGCCCCATCAAATACAGCTACTGTGCCCATCTTATGCAGCCACTGTGCCCATCTTATGCAGCCACTGTGTCCATCAAATGTAGCGTTACTGTGTCCCATCAAATGCAGCCTCACTGTGTCCCATCAAATGCAGCCTCACTGTGATCCATCAAATTCAGCCTCACTGTGCCCCATCAAATACAGCCTCACTGTGTCCCATCAAATGTAGCCTCACTGTGTCCCATCAAATGCAGCCTGTGTCCCATAAAATGCAGCCTGTGTCACTTCCTAGTCTACTGTGCCCCAAAGCTGAGCATGCTCCTCTCTATTCAATCAGCTGCTGGTACCATTTGGTGCCATCTAGTGTTGAGTTACTAAAAGTACACTCTTCTACATTGAAATACTGTATTGGAGTCAAGTGTAAAAGCTGTGAAATGAAAACAAATCCTTTTAATGGAAACCTAGCATAATAATAATAATAATATTGTTAATTAACAAAAATGCGCCACCAATATTAATATAGCTATTTTGACTCTCCATCTTCTACCTTCAACCAAAAATAATTAATTGAGCATTACAAGTGTTTATAAATCTCTAAAATCAGGAACTGGCATAGGAACTGAGCTTGTGTTTCCAGCTTCTGAAGGACTCGGTGTGGTTCTGTCCTCCCTACAGACTCAGGGGTTTACTAAAGTTCTCTAGCATTATACACCACATTGTATACACCATAGCGCCACACCTGCCACGCCCCCTTATAGGAGAATTATACAAAGAAAAATTATTAGTTAAACCCCCAAGTGCTTTTTTGTTACCACTACTACTCCTTTATATTGGCTTTTGAAATTTACAAATGCTGAAATTTAGAAATCGGATGAAAGGTTTAGCACTGGGAAACACCTTTTAAAAGATAAATAGTGCATTTTATCTACAACTATATAGACCAGACCAAAATGAGGGACAAATGAGGAGGAAAGAGGGACTTTGTTCCAAATCAGGGACAGTCCCTCAAAATCAGGGACAGTTGGGAGCTATGTGTATGCAAAGGACATGTTCCTGCCACAGCCCAGGTTACATGGACCACAAAAATCGAATATACAGCAAACGATTGACTAAACCACACCAGTGCTTTTTTGTACCTCAACTTTTCCTTTGTATTGGCTCTTCAAAATAACAAATGCAGTAATGTAGAAGCTGGAGAAAGACTTGAGTGCAGCATAATACTTTTGGTTGTAAAAAATTTACATTTTGTATAGAGATGTACACATCAGACCAAAAAGAGTGACAACTGAGGTGGCGCCAGGGACAGAGGGATTTGGTCTCTCCAAATGAGGGACAGTTGGGCGCTATGGTGTATACAATGCGGTGTATAATGCTAGAGAACTTTAGTAAACCCCTGAGTCTGTAGGGAGGACAGAACCACACAAGTCCTTCAGAAGCTGGAAACACAAGCTCAGTTCCTATGCCAGTTCCTGATTTTAGAGATTTATAAACACTTGTAATGCTCAATTAATTATTTTTGGTTGAAGGAAGAAGATGGAGAGTCAAAATAGCTATATTTATATTGGTGACGCATTTTTGTTAATTATATTAACAATAGTATTATTATTATTATTATGCTAGGTTTCCATTAAAAGGAATTGTTTTCATTTCACAGCTTTTACACTTGACTCCAATACAGTATTTCAATGTAGAAGAGTGTACTTTTAGTAACTCAACACTAGATGGCTTCAAAATGGTACAAGCAGCTGATTGGATAGAGAGGAGCATGCTCAGCTTTGGGGCACAGTAGACTAGGAAGTGTACTAATTGTGTAATATGTCACTTGTCTCATAGAATTGCTGTGTACTTTATCTCGTCCTCTGGAAACTTTGCATAGCAGGTAAGAATCTCTTTTTCTCTCTGTCACATTATGCCCTTTAGTGAGAAATAAGTATTATAAAACAGGAGACTGTTCAGTAGTGTATTGTGTTTCTGTTTGCAGTATTACAGTGTTATGAATAGTACAATATATAAAATAGTTGAACTCCTGTGACATCATAGCAAGCCTACTGTGTTTTTAATCTATTAAGGTATCATCCTTGCCTTGATTGAGACCTATTTGAGATTGTTTTTCACTTTAGTATTATTATTTGCTTTGTTGATAGTAATTAGCACTACTTCACTTTTTCATACACATTCTTGCCAAACCTTAACCACTTCAGCCCTATAAGATTTGGTTGCTCAATGATCAGAGCATTTTTTATTTTTTTTTTTTTGCGATACGGTACTGCGTTGCTTTAACTGCCATTCGTGCAGTCGTGCAATGTTGCACTCAAATAAAATTGATGTCCTTTTTTCCCCACAAATAGAGCTTTCTTTTGGTGGTATTTGATCACCTCTACGATTTAAATTTTTTGCACTATAAACAAAAAAAGAGGGACAATTTTAAAAATAAACACAATATTTTGTACTTATTTCTATAATAAACACCCCCACTTTTTAAAAAAAAAAAATTTTTTTCTCAGTTTAGACCATTTTTGGCAATAAAAATTGCAATAAGCATATATTGATTGGTTTGCACAAAAGTTATAGCATCTACAAAATAAGGGATATATTTATGGCATTTTTATTATAATTATTATTTTTTTTACTCATAATGTCGGCGCTCTGTGATTTTTATCGTGACTGTGACATTGTGGTGGACACATCGGACACTTTTGACACATTTTTGGGACGATTGACAATTATACATCGATCAGTGCTATAAAAATGCACTGATTACTGTATAAATGTCACTGGCAGGGAAGGGATTAACACTAGGAGGCGATCAAGGGGTTAACTGTGTTCCCTGACTGTGTGTTCTAACTGAAAGGGGGTGGGACTGACTAGAGGGGATGACAGATCATGGTCCCTAGCTATTAGAAACTCACAATCTGTCTCTCCTCACAGAACAGGGATCTGTGTGTTTACACACACACGTCCCTGTTCTGCCTCTCGTGCCCACGATCGCTCAAGGCTGGCGGTCATTGCAACCATCGACCACAAGCATCAGCACCCCCCCCGGAGTGCCAGTGCCTGCTATCCCGCTTAAAGGAGCCAACTATAGCTACGACGGCTCACAGGAACGTGCTGACCTGCCGCAGTATAATGACGGCGGCTGGTCGGCAAGTGGTTAATAAACAAATTACTTTATCGTGATATGTCATTCTCTGACCATCTCTTGTATCCTGTCAACAGTCTCTGACCATCTTTTGTACCATGTCCGCAATCTCTGATCATCTCTCTTGTACCATGTCTGCAATCTCTGACCATCTCTTGTATCATGTCCACAGCCTCCGACCATCTGTTGTATTATGCCTGTAGTCTCCGACCATCTCTTGTGCCATGTCTGCAGTCTCTGACCATTTTTTGTACCATGTCCACAGTCTCTGACTATGTTTTGTATTATGTCCGCAGTCTCTAACCATCTCTTGTACCATTTCCACAGTCTCTGACCATCTCTTGTACCAAGTCTCCAGTCTCTTACCATCTCTTGTGTCATGTCCGCAGTCACTGACCAACTCTTGTATTATGTCTGCAGTCTCTGGCCATCTCTTGTATCATGTCTGCAGTCTCTGACCATCTCTTGTATTATGTCTACAGTCTCTGACCATCTCTTGTATTATGTCTGCAATCTCTGACCATCTCTTGTATTCTGTTTGCAGTCTCTGACCATCTCTTGTATTCTGTTTACAGTCTCGAACCATCTCTTGTATCATGTTTTTAGTCTCTGACCATCTCTTGTATCATGTCCACGGTCTATTACCATCTCTTTTATCCTGTCCGCAGTCTAGAATAATCTTTTGTATTCTCTATGACCATCTCCTGTATCCTGTTCACAGTCTCTGGCCATATCCTGTTCGCAGTCTTTGACCATCTCCTGCATTATGTCCAGAGTCTCTGACCATCTCTTGTATCATGTCCATAGTCTTTGACTATATCCTGTTGTGTGTTTTATATCTATGAAATGTTATGTGTGGCCCTCTAGTGATGTTGAGGGCAGCACTTGAGGCCTCTCACGGCAAAGGGAGTTGACCACCACTGGTTTAAAGTCTACTAGGGATGAACGCAGGCATGTTCAGACACAAGTCCGATCCTGCCTGAGCTATTGCACTGGGAAGCTATGGAAGGTGACACCCATTCATAGGTGTTGGAGACATTCCTTGTCCCACATCTATACACACCCCTCGCATGCGTTCAACTGTGGGGCAGGAATGTCTCTACTACCTAAGATTGGCTGTCAGCTTTGACAGCTTTTGGGTGGGATAGCTCAGGTGGGTTCACCCTGTAATGTTGTTTTGGGCACTGGAACCTGTGTGGGCACGTAGTGTAACACACTAAGTTAGCAGCAGGGTGCTGTACTGGACTTCGGCCTGGTGTTTGTAGTATATTGTATACAATATACTACGGGGTGATCCTGTCCCTGAAGACACCCTTGTGGAGTATGCCCACTGGGAGATAAAAGAGTTGGAGGGGACTTCATACTTGCTAACAGTCCCAATTGGAGCTCGTTCCGATTAAAATCCCGGGATTTTGCTTTTGTCCTGGGAAATCTGGCAGCAGGCTACAAAAAGATTGCCGACGCCGCATAGACTGTTTCCCCATGTGTTCAGTGGAGAGGGGAGGGGCAGCCAATCGGCTTCTCTCTTCAGTGTACAAGTAGACAATTCTCTTGTACAATGAAGCTGATTGGCTGCACGGATCAGAGACCCCTCCACGCTCCACTGAACACAAGGAAGAGATCTAAATGGAGCCGCCGCCAACCCTCTGACGAGCGGGGACACTGATGTAAGGACTGGGCTCCACTGGGGACACTGATGTAAGGACTGGGGCTCTGCTGGGGACACTGATGTAAGGACTGGGCTCTCATGTTGACACTGATGTAAGGACTGGGCTCCGCTGGGGACACTGATTTAAGGACTGGGCTCTGCTGGGGACACTGATGTGCTGGGGACACTGATGTAAGAACTGGGCTCCGCTGGGGACACTGATGTAAGGACTGGGCTCCGCTGGGGACACTGATTTAAGGACTGGGCTCTGCTGGGGACACTGATGTGAGGACTGGGCTCTGCTGGGGACAATGATGTAAGGATTGGGCTCTGCTTGGGACACTGATGTAAGGACTGAGCTCTGCTGGGGACACTGATGTAAGGACTGGAGCTTCGCTGGGGAGACTGATGTAAGGACTGGGGCTCCGCTGGGGACACTGATGTATGGACTGTGCTGTGCTGGGGACACTGATGTAAGGAATGGGCTCTGCTGGGGACACAGATGTAAGGACTGGGCTCCGCTGGGGAGACTGATGTAAGGACTGGGGCACTGCTGGGGACACTGATGTAAGGACTGTGCTCTGCTGGGGACACTGATGTAAGGAATGGGCTCTGCTGGGGACACAGATGTAAAGACTGGGCTCTGCTGGGGATACTGATGTATGGACTGGGCTCCGTTGGGAACACTGATGTAAGAACTGGGCTCTGCTGGGGATACTGATTTAAGGACTGGGCTCTGCTGGGGACATTGATGTGAGGACTGGGCTCTGCTGGGGACACTGATGTAAGGACTGGGCTCTGCTGGGGACACTGATGTAAGGACTGGGCTCCACTGGGGACACTGATGTAAGAACTGGGGCTCCGCTGGGGGCATTGATGTAAGGAATGGGCTCTGCTGGGGACACAGATGTAAAGACTGGGCTCTGCTGGGGACACTGATGTATGGACTGGGCTCCGTTGGGAACACTGATGTAAGGACTGGGCTCTGCTGGGGATACTGATTTAAGGACTGGGCTCTGCTGGGGACATTGATGTGAGGACTGGGCTCCGCTGGGGACACTGATGTAAGGACTGGGCTCTGCTGGGGACACTGATGTAAGGACTGGGCTCCACTGGGGACACTGATGTAAGAACTGGGGCTCCGCTGGGGGCATTGATGTAAGGACTGGGCTCTGCTGGAGGCACCTGATGTATCGAGGGGCTCTGCTGGGGGCACCTGATGTAAGGACGGACTCTGCTGGGGGCACCTGATGTAAGGACGGACTTTGCTGGGGCACCTGATGTAAGGATGGTCTTTGCTGGGGGTACCTGATGTAAGGACGGACTTTGCTGGGGGCACCTGAGGTAAGTAAGGACTCCGCTGGGGGCACCTGATGTAAGAACAGACTCTGCTGGGGGCACCTGTTGTAAGGCTGGACTCTGCTGGGGGCACCTGATGTAAGGAGGGACTCCGCTGGGGGCACCTGATGGCATCTGGTGGCAGGCGACATGGCATGTGACACGTTTAGGGCTCCCACTGATTCTGCAGTATGGTGAGTTGAATGATTTAATTTTATATTACAATGTAATAATAGAAATAATGCGCTTCTATCATCTTGACACCATATCAACCATGGTGGCGGGATGATTGAAGTGCTAACACTAGGTTTTTGAAGTATCTTTATCTGCTGATTGTTAAACTTTTTGGAATACACATATTTCTAGGGAAATGTATTGTTATAGCCTCTATGTTAAACGTTAAGGAAGATAGGGGCGGGTATCATCATCCTAGGCAATTTATGTAAAAAATATATAGGTGCATCTGTATGGACTACTCCCTAATGTTACCATACGACACCTGTGGGAATGATGGACTATCTCGATACCCAGAAATTTAAACAGTACGTATATAAAAATTAATATTTATTAAAGAAATAGCAAAAAAAGTTACACAAATAAACAGTTACATGTATGCAGCCCAAACGTAGGGATGCAAATACAATATTACATAAATTGAAACAAAAAGACAGTAATTGTAGTTTACATAGTTCCAAAATCCCTTTTGAGGGGATAGTGAGCAGATGCCGGCAGTATTACTCAACTAGTTTCGCGAAAAATCGCTTCCTCAGGAGACTTTAAAGCATCTGGGACAAGAAAAAAGTACAGTCTTAAAATTGTAAAGAGTCATTTCAAGTTGAAATCAGTAACAACAATACATTAGTAATATTGGGAGTAGAATAATATATAGGCATCACTCACCGCTCGGGTCCCACGGGGGTTCAGAGGGAGGCACCTGGGGCACCCACTATAGGGGTGTCCCGTCCAGGGCGGACACGGGAGGCTGGGTATATGGTATAGTGCAATTAGTACCAAGGGTAGGTAAACTCAGAAGGTTTTGTTTGTAATTATGGATATTTAGGCTTATTGAAAAAGGTAGCAAAGGTGTTGCCATTATTTGGGGAAACGAAGGAACGGGAGGGAAGGGGTGGAAAAAAGGGGGGGTGAAAAAAGGGGGGGCGGGGGAAAGGGGGGAGGGGTTTGGAAGTGGGGAGGCAGGGGAGTGGGGAAGGGGTGATTTACTTGAGGAGAGAAGGGGGAGGGGGAGAAAAGGGGGGGGAGAGGGAAAGAAGGGGGGGGGGGGGTTTGGGGGGAAGGGGGGGGATGTTGGGAAGGGGAGAAAGGAAAAGAAGGTTTAAGGGGGTAGAAAAGGGGGGGAGGGGGGGAAAAAGAGGGGGGGGGAAACACAAGGAGGGGGAGAGGAGAAAGGAAAAGGGAGAGGAGAAGGGGGTATTAGGGTAGTGAAGAGGAAGGAAAATGACAAGGCATTTACATTGGATAACAGCAGGATTAGTATTTGGGAAAGAGGAAAAACCTACCCTATAGCACTTGCAGTTAGGCTCAGAGGCACCCGGGATTCCAAGAGTAGTAGTTTAAATAGACGGTTCCAATCTCTGCCCACCAGTTAAAGGAGGGCTTGCTAAGGTAGCATGGTGGGATTTGAGTCCTATAATGTTTTGGGGAGATGGAAGTTACTCACAGTGTAGCCAATTGAAACGGGCGGCATGAAGAGGTATGTGGGTGCTTACCTGGTAGGGTATAGTTGTAATCACAATCCCGGGTGCTAGGCCTGCCATAAGAAAGGGCGACGAATAGTCGCCTTTTTAAGCCTCCAACCCGGAAGTCTCCGCTCGGCGCAACAGCGCCGAGCAGTGACGTCACCGGGTCCGCCGCTCCCGTGTGCGCGCGCATCATAGACTAGATGCGCGCGCACACTGACCCCTGTCATAACATTGTATGGAGAGAGGAAACACAGCGCGATCTCCCTGGTGAGGGAGACTTGCTCGCCGTATTAGAGAGGCGCGTGTCCGCCCTGGGGAGAGTTAACTCCTTGTGTCCCCACTGAGTGTCCAAACGGGGGGCCGGGGCGGTGAATAGAGCTAATTAGAAAAACTTGGAATACAAATGAATATTACTAAACACTTGAGTATTAGAGTTGCATTACTATAGATTTGAAATTTTTTTGGGGGCATGATAGGCCCCGCAGTGCAAGGGGCACACATTGGACATGAATGCCTTATTGTCACATCGGGGTCAACAGGTCCCAAATACAGATATTGTTGGTAAAACATTTTAGTACATTGGGTACAGATTCTTAAAATCAAATTCTCACCATGGGTTTTCGTGTTAAAGTCTGTAAAAAATACAATAACTTTGAGAAGTGAACATAAGGAAAGGAGACAACTTCAAATGGCATATCAGATCTGGGCCACATAGGCCGTAGCCCGTGGCAACAAATGTACATTTGAAGTATTCGGTCAAACAAAACAACACAGCTATAATAGTTAGGTACCCATAGGGTAGACATTTAGAAAAAGGTTTCATATTTATTTAAGAAAATGTTTATAAGTGTGGGCCTCGTTGAGTCCTGGGGGGATGAGGGCATCGAGTCTTTCTATCCATAACGATTCTCGTCTTAGAATCTCTCGATCCCAATCACCTCCCCTCGGACTCTCTGCTATTACCTCCAATACTAAGAATTTGGCCACTTCAGGTTTATATCGGTGGTGGATACCAATATGTCGGCCGACCGAGGTTAATTTGCCGCTGGAAGAATAGTAAAGGTGGTCTCCCATCCTTTGACGCAGTTCCCTGGCGGTCTTCCCTACATAAAACGCATTGCAGGAGCAGACCATCAGGTACACTACGCCTTTGGTACCACAATTGGCGTGTTGAGTGGGATAGAAAGTTTCGCCGTTTGGGAGAATATACGAAGTACCCTCTAAGATCCAGGGGCATTTAGGGCAGTCTCCACATCGAAAAGTACCTTTAGGGCCCAGAAGGGGCCGTGGGTCTTTTCTATAGTGGCTACTAGTAAGTTGGTCACCTAAAGCCCCATACACACGGTGTTGTTGGGGGAATACATATTTGAATGTTTTTTTTTTTTTTTTTTTGGAGGGGGGTTGTGTGTCTCAAATTACCAAAAACACATTATTTACATTTGTATTTCTTGCTTAAATTTACTAGGAGGTTGTTTGTTGTTGTTGCCCCTTGTTAATTCTACTTTAGGATTAGTGAAATGTACCAGCCTACTCAAAGAAAAACTGTCATTGTAGCAAAGTAAAACACAATAGTCAATGATTATTTCAAATCCAAAAAACCTTTATTTAGGTCACACCAACAAACCAAAGAGGAGTGCAATCTGGTCGTGAAGTCCAAAGTATCCGGAACTGCAGCAGATGCCATCTAGGTCCCCAGGCTCTGGTACTACGAGAGGCTCCATCTTCTCTCAGACCAGACTGATTGCAGGTCGTCACTCTCAGGTCTCCTTCCACGCTTCCTTGCACGCTGTGGCTGTCGTGCTGGTGGGGTGGCAGAAGGAGGAGGAGGAGGAGGAGGAGGTGGAGCATGGTAGCTATGGCAAACATGTGTGACTGGGGTCATCTCCCCAGCCCTACCCTTATTTAGGACATGGAGGATGAGCCCCTCACACATGTTGCGTTGCCTCACCTCCATACCCATCATTTTTGTGACAACCACCGAGCCAAAGGTCTCCTCATCGGCGGGTGTGGCATGTAGGGAGTCTGAAGCCTCTCTTATCATCCGGAGCGCTGACTGTGCCGCATAACCCTCCCTTCTCGCCCTTTTGTACGGAGGGCGGAGGGGAGGGGTTTGGGTGTCAGTCAGGCTCCGAGGCCTAGCCCCCACTTGGCTGCCACTAACCAGCTGGTGGCTGCCACTAACCCCTGCCTCCTCATGACTGCCACCTTCCACAGCCACCTCCTGGCTGAGGTCTTCCTGTGTAGGAAAAAGGGACATAGTTTCAGTTATTTGTTCATCAAACACACACAATTCTCATCTAGTGACTGTTGCAAAAATGTTTACAAATAGAAAACCATACAATTCTCAGCCCAGCAGTTTAGATTCTGGCCCCAAATGTCTCCAACACCACTGTCTGTTGATATGTCAAACACGTTAGGAACTAAGCAATTGGCGATCCTGAATTAAGTGAACATCATTCATTATTCCCCTAAATGGTAGCAAAACTACTATACCTGGAACAAGCTGGGCTCCTCCACCTCTTCCAGACTGGAGGCCCAGGTTGCTCCTCGGAAGCCTCATCAGGGGTGGGCTGTGCGCAAGGAAGCGTGGAAGGAGGAGTTGAGGTTGGCTCCGTGACATCAGCCTGGTCCTTCAGAAAATGGAGACTCTGATAGTACCAGAGCTTGGGGACATAGACCTCATCTGCTGAAGTTGCAGTTTCCTCAGACTTCACGACCTTCTTCCTCTCCCTGATATACGCACTCCTCAGGCTGCCAATTTTCTTTCTAATATCATCAACAGTTGCCGTGGGGAACCTTGGCTTGACAAATTCCACAAGTTCCTCCAGGGCTGCGTGCCTCTTTGGTTTGTTGGTGTAATGTGGGTGTATACCCTGCCACAATATGGGAAAATCCTGTATTTGGCAATGAAGAGGGGGAGAAAACTCATGTCGTTGAATCCCTTCATATCAATCTCTGCAAGACACAACAACACACAAAACCCTCAAAATTATGTCAGGCTAAACTCTCCTAATCTTCTCCATAAAGAAGCCTCAAGTTCAAATCAGTCTAGGCTAGTTATGTACCAACGTTAAATTGTACCTTCGTTTGTAGCGATCGTCTCGTGTGAGTTTTCTCTCCCCTCGTCTCCCAGATCGTGGCTACGACACAGGCGTGTGACGTTTTATATACACTGCGCATGCTTCAAACTCCGCCCGCCCCTGAAAACTAATTCCGGTGTGGGCCGGAGATATTTGCCGAGGATATGGTGATCTGTCAGCAGATGCCAATGATTAGACAAGACACCACGGAAGATATTATGATGGATAGAAAATTTTGTGACAATTTTGACAGTTGCTGGGTGTTCGGGACGAGAAGAACCATATAATAGGGACTGGCGTGTCCTGGCATATGCTTTGTTAAACGCCTTTTTAAGATTAGTGCGGGTATAACCACGGGCAAGAAGGCGTCCCCGAAGGGCAGCTGCCTGTATGCGGAAATCCGAGTCCTCGGTGCAGTTGCGCCTCAGCCTCAGATATTGAGCATACGGGATGCTGCGCACTAGGGGGCGAGGATGCGAGCTGGTGGCGTGTAACAGTGTGTTGCCAGCAGTGGGTTTTCTGAAAAGGTCCGTATCCAGTCCACCCAAGCTGTTTTTACAAATAAGGAGATCCAAGAATGGTATTGATTTGTCGTCGAATGAGAGCGTAAAGCTAAGATTAAATTGATTAATGTTAAGACGTTCGAAATGAAATTATGGTGTAGGATCTTGGCCTGCTGTCCCTCCATCCCTCTTTCTTTCCTTTCTTTTCTCTCCTTCCCTCCCTATCTCTTTCTTTCTCTCTCCTTTCCCCTTTCTCCCTTACTTTCTCCCTCCATCCTTTGTTCATCTCAGACTCTAACCACACCCCCTTGAGCCATGCCCCCTTTAAGCCACTCCCGGTATTTTGCTTAAACCACACTAATTTTTGCCGCGGATCGCTCCTCGTTTTTCTTTCCCCTGCTATGTCATGCCCACAAATGAATGCCACGCCCCCTCATTACAATAAGACCCTCGCCTACAGGCAAAAAAGTGTCCCTATAAATTTTTATTTACAATGTTGGCAACTATGGGACTTGTATATAGACTGTTGGACTGCAAGACACTCCAGTAAGTTGGGCTATGCCTTCTTGCCTAGGAAGGCTAGTGTGCCACTGCCCCAGTCATTTAGTGGTTAATGTGGGTTATCAAGGCTGTGCTTTCTTTGTTTTTTCCTAGGAGGGTTGACCCCAGACAAGTACTATTAAAGTTTTGTCTCCCAATCTAAGCAAGTAGCACGGGACTGAGCCTGCATCAGGATTTGGTTGCTGTTCCTTTTTAAAATTTGTGTCTTTTTTTGACTCTTTGACACTCCCATGCTCCTGCATGGGTCTCGAGATGCCTTTTTTGCCTACACTCAAACATGGTGGGTCTTACCACACAGGCACGCCTCATTTTTGTCTCTTGATGTGCAAGCAGTTGGCATTCTGTTTACTCCCTATCTCCTCCTGGTATCTGAGCTCCCTCATCTACAGCAGGGGTAGGCAGCCTGGGGCCCTCCAGCAGAACTACAAGTCCCATTATGCCTCTGGGAGTAATTGTAACTGCCAGCCTTGCAATGTCTCATGGAAAATTTAGTTCCACAACAGCTGGAGGGCCCCAGGTTGCCTACCCCTGGTCTTCAGTGATTGGTCACAAAAGGCATATCCTCTTCCTGTTCACATTAAAGGTCATAAGTAACCCTTTGCAGGTGTTTTTTTTTTTTCTCACTTCAATAGGAAATCATAGCCGCAGAGGGCCTTGCCAGCGCACATTCAACTAATGGCTCATCTGCAGCATCTCTCCCAAAGGCCCTGAATCTGATGTTTGCAGAGGCCTCCTTAGCGCCTTCTGGTGTCCCCTTTTTCTCCTGTCTACCCAGAAAGAAATCTCCTCTTGTGGCTTCTATACTCCCTTATTAGGTGGAGGATGAGGGCTCCTCATCTGACTCTGGAGTATTTGCAGTCTGCTGACATCTCTGCCAAGCCAAGGGATTTTATCTCTGTCTAAATTGATGCAGTACACTCACATCTTGTCCTGGATAGGCCTGCATCAGCCTGGCCAACAGTCACCAGTTTAGGTAGTTTAAAAATCCCTTGACAGGTCAAAAATGTCCATGTACACTTGTGCTTAGAGCCTGTTTAAGTGGTGACTGGTCTCATCTGGAGGAAAATTCTCATTCCTCCCACACAATTTGCTCAGCAATACTCTATTAAGAGGGGCTTCCTGGAAAACTAGACAGACACTGTCCCTGTTGAAGTTGTCCTGATGTTCAAGGACCCTGTGCATAAATTACTAGAAACCCTCCTTAAAGAAATGTTTTCTTTGGCTGGTCTTGTTACGCAACCTGCAATGACCACCATGTCTCTCTGTCAGACCATGTTCAAGGGCATAGCCTGATACTTTGGGTCCATTCTTGCAAATCCATCTATTTTTGCCCATTGCTTTTCAGTGAATATTTCAAGGATCCTACGACTCAGGTGTTGGACTTTCATTCTTGGGAGCTTTTGCCCATTGTCTTTAGCTACTGCGTCGATGGGTTAGCATATGCTTTCCACCAGATTTCCAGAATTAGCCTTCTTTTGCTGAATATGTCAAGGATCCTTTGGTTCAAATGTTGGTCTGTGGAGCTTCCTTGCAGAGCTCAGATGTCTTTTGATAGACAACTCCTGCTTAGTGACTCCATGTCCAGAAGTCAAAGCCCAGCTCGCAATTCTGCCACAAGACCTGGACATCTAAGTTCACCAAATCTGGGACTAAGTCTTCCTCACAACGAGGATTACCCCTGCTTGTCAGAGTTGGAAGATGCTTATTGGACTAGCCATCTGGACTCAGGATATTTCTGATGCGTGGGTCCAGAACATTGTACCTTAGAGCTACAAAATGGAATTTCAGTCCTTACCATCAAACTTGCACTCCTATCCATGGAATAGGCAAATCTTCATGCTTGCTGCACAGCAGCTACTCTTGCAGAGGGTAATTTCCCCACTTCTGGAGACGGAGAGATTGAAAATGTTCTGCTCAAATCTGTTCCTTCCCCAAAGCAAAGAGCTAAAAAATTCTGGAGCGAAAAAATTGCTTTAAAGTGGAGGTCCGCCAAAAAAAAAAAAAAAAAATTAAAAGCCAGCAGCTACAAATACTGCAGCTGCTGACTTTTAATATATGGACACTTACCTGTCCAGGGAGCCCGCGATGTCAGCAGCCGAAGCCGATCTGTCTGTCGGCTCTTGGCTGCTGCCGCCGCCATCCTCGGTAAGGGAATCACTGCGCATGCACGAGTAGCGCTGCGCGTCCTCACTGGTCCCTGCTGTCTTCTGTCTCCCAGAAGACAGCGGGTTAGGACAAAGTAGGCGCCGGAAGTCACGTAGGTCACCGCAGTGATCTATGCCAGGAAGAGGGAGCAAATACCTGTCTTAGACAGGTATCTGCTCCCTCCTCCCCCTGAAAGGTGCCAAATGTGACACCGGAGGGGGGGATTCCAAAAAGTGGAAGTTTCATTTTTGGGTGGAACTCCTCTTTAAGTTCAAAAATTCCACATGGAATCTTTCAGCTCAGTCATTGCTTTTCCTAAGCTAGGCAACCTAGTGCATCTGTGGACATTTTGGCTCCACAAAATTTACAGTTTGCTGCCCTTTCCTTTCAGCCTGTCCACCATACCTTGGGTCATGGTATTTTGTCAATGCAATGCACATAAAAGTGATATTAAAGGCAATTGTTTTTTTTTGTTTTTTTACTAACAAGCATGGTATACTTATTTACTCTGTGCAGTGGCTTTGCACAGAGCAGCCCTGGCCCCTCCCTCCTGCCTAGTGCGCCCTAGAGCAAGCAGCTTGCAATGAGGCACCCAAGCAGGCTCGCTCCTGAGCCGTTGCTCTGCATATCTATTATCACACAGAGCTGTGGCTCAGCCCCATTCCTTCTCTCTTCTCATTGGCTCACTGGCTGTGAATAACCACAGTGGGAGTCAATGGCTCCCACTGCTGTCTCAGCTAATGTGGAGGGAGAGTCCCTGGAGAGCCGAGGCTCTTATGCACATCGCTGGATTGCGATGGGGCTCAGGTAAGTATTCGGGAGCTGGAGGGCTGCTGCACAGAGAAGGTTTTTTACCTTCATGCATAGAATGTATGAAGGTAAAAAAACCTTGAGCCTTTAGAACTACACACAGTCCTAAAATGTCAGCCAGACAGGAAGTGATGGTAGATCTCTCCAACAAGCCTCAGATACTAGTAAAAACCTGACAGGATTTCTGATTGTTCCTCACTGTTTCCAAAACTAAGAAAAACATTTTGCCTGGAAATACACCTAAGCACATAGTCAACTGTATTCAGTGTCCAGTGACCTATAGCAGCCAATCATGAATCAGTTTTCATTAAAGCGGTGTACCACTTTTTTTTTTTCAGTTTATTAAAAGTCAGCAGCTACAAAACGTGTAGCTACTGACTTTTAATAAACAGACACTCACCTGTCCCACGGTCCAGCGATGCGGCCACCCGGGGCCTCGCTCCTCTCCCCCCTCCTCTCTGCGGCGTCATCATAGCAACTGTGGGCACCCGGCCGTGACAACGCGGATTCACGGCCAGACGTGCACTGCACATGCGCGAGTTGCGCTGTACTCTCCTGGTGGCCAGGCAGTCTTCTGGGACCTGTGACGGGTACCAGAAGATTGCAGGGAGGGAGAGGCTGCCTAGGGGGATAGGAGGATTTGCCTAGGCAGCCAGAAGGGGGAAGAAGGAAGTGGGACAGGAAGTACCTGTAAAAAACAGATACCCATTCCCCCCCCCCCAACAAAAAAAATGACATGCCAAATGTGGCATATCATGGCTGCTGAGCCCTGACACTGGTTAGTTTATGTGCCTCTGTCATCCGCAGCCCTGCTCTCTGCTCTCCCCCATCCTCCTCTGTCCTCTCCCCCCCCCCCCCCAACAAAAAAAAATGACATGCCAAATGTGGCATATCATGGCTGCTGAGCCCTGACACTGGTTAGTTTATGTGCCTCTGTCATCCGCAGCCCTGCTCTCTGCTCTCCCCCATCCTCCTCTGTCCTCTCCCCCCCCCCCCAACAAAAAAAATGACATGCCAAATGTGGCATGTAAGGGGGCGAGGAGTGCCTAAAACGGAAGTTCCACTTTCGGGTGGAACTCTGCTTTAATATACCCAAAGTAAAAGATAAAATATGTATTTAGCTAAATAGTTGTGAATACATACACCCTGGTAAAAAGAAAATATGATGTGGCCACACTGCACTGATGATGAAGACATTTGTCGCTATAATTAAATCAGGGCTCTATTAGTTCGTATAGGGTTCTTAGGCCTTACACTGATCACAATTCGCTTGGTTTACCTGGGACCAGCCAAATATTGATCAGTGTGCCACAATCCCCACTTGGCAGAAGGGGACATATTAGGAATCTTTTCTCGACCAACAGCTGTAACTACTGAGTTTCTGATGAGAGTTTCTGACAGCGGCGGATTCACCTTGTTTGTGTGGATGGAGAAATCTGTAACTATGTTGGTATTTTTAATCTGACAGGTTTAATCAGTCAGTTCTTGTATTTCAGTCACTGAAATACAAGAACAACAGTGTATGGCCGTTTGTTAACCTAAAAAAAAAAAATAGTTCCTGTCCCTTTAAAGTATGTTATACAGCACAGTGCTTGTGCTGTGTAATTTGGCCCCCTGTATCACCTTAAAATATCTGGTTGATCCTGACAGTTTCTATTCCCCCCCCTGTAAACTGACCATGGTATATCATGGCTGCTGAGCCCTGACACTGGTTAGTTTATGTGCCTCTGTCATCCGCAGCCCTGCTCTCTGATCTCCCCATCCTCCTCTGTCCTCTTCCCCCCAACAAAAAAAATGACATGCCAAATGTGGCATGTAAGGGGGCGAGGAGTGCCTAAAGCGGAAGTTCCACTTTCGGGTGGAACTCTGATTTAATATACCCAAAGTAAAAGATAAAATATGTATTTAGCTAAATAGTTGTGAATACATACACCCTGGTAAAAAGAAAATATGATGTGGCCACACTGCACTGATGATGAAGACATTTGGCGCTGTAATTAAATCAGGGCTCTATTAGTTCGTATAGGGTTCCTAGGCCTTAGACTGGTCACAATTTGCTTGGTTTACCTGGGACCAGCCAAATATTGATCAGTGTGCCACAATCCCCACTTGGCCGAAGGGGACATATTAGGAATCTTTTCTGGACCAACAGCTGTAACTACTAAGTTTCTGATGAGAGTTTCTGACAGCGGCGGATTCACCTTGTTTGTGTGGATGGAGAAATCTGTAACTATGTTGGTATTTTTAATCTGACAGGTTTAATCAGTCAGTTCTTGTATTTCAGTCACTGAAATACAAGAACAACAGTATATGGCCGTTTGTTAACCTAAAAAAAAAAAAAATGGTTCCTGTCCCTTTAAAGTATGTTATACAGCACAGTGCTTGTGCTGTGTAATTTGGCCCCCTGTATCACCTGAAATATCTGGTTGATCCTGCCAGTTTCCACTCTCCCCCCTGTAAACTGACCACGGTATATCATGGCTGCTGAGCCCTGACACTGGTTAGTTTATGTGCCTCTGTCATCCGCAGCCCTGCTCTCTGCTCTCCCCCATCCTTCTCTGTCCTCTCCCCCCTCCCCTCCCTGCCTGTCAGCTGGTAGCTAGTCACAGTGCCCGCTCCCCCCCCCCATCCCCTCCTGCTGCTAAAATAACTCTGACCTGTTTATACTATCCTCACCGTCTCATGATCACAAGTGCCCCTGTAAAAAAAATGCAGTGTATACCAGATTTCAGAGCGCCTATCTGCGCTCACATGATAGGACACCTCTCTCCTCTTCTCCTCCCGACTGATGTCAGTGGGGGATCTTCGGCCCACCCACTCTAGCTGTCAGATGGGGAGAGGAGAGAGACGGCCGGTTACATGAGTGCCGATTGGTGCTCTGAAATCTGGTATATACTGCATTTTTTTTTTTATAAATCACACACACAGGGGCACTTGTCATTAGGGCCAGTGGGGATAGAATAAACAGGTCATAGTGGCTAAACAACCACTTTAAGCTGGCTCATGTTACAAAGCTGGCTTATATTCTGGTCCCGACTTACTTTTTGCTGCTTAGGCTAGGAGTCAGTAGAAGCCATCATAAAGCAATGCCTACCCGACACGCAGCTGATTTTTTAAATAAAAGCTTTTACTTGTGGTTAAATGTTGTTGGGTATCCCCATTTTTTTTTTTTTTATTTACAAAATAGATTAGGGCTTGTTAACTGCAAGGGACATTTTTCAAGTGGTTCTGATCCTGGCCAGTTACCCACAAAAAAAGTGTATAAGTAAACAAGTAATGCGAGGTACACAAGACCGGACTTTCATGCAGAAAAGGTCAGACGGAATCATTTCATCGGATATACCGATTGTGTGTGGGCTTCATCTGACTTTTTTTTTTTTTATAATTCTGATGGACCTAGAAATAGAACATGTTTTTACTCTTTCCGACGGAATCAATTCCTGTCGGGAAAACCGCTCGTCTGTATGCTATTCTGATGAACCAAAAACGACGCAAGGGCAGCTATTGGCTATTGAACTTCCTTTTTCTAGTCCCGTCGTAAGTCATCGCATCCTAAACTAATGGACTTTGGTGTGATCGTGTGTAGGCAAGTCCGTTTCAGCGGAACTCCGTCGGAAAGACCGTCAGAGTTTATTCTGACGGAAAAAAACGGTCGTGTGTACGCGGCATTAGATGCTCTTCTGCATCTTACAAAATAAACTTTTTTTTTTTCTGCAATAGTGTTCAGTTATATGTCGTATAATCAGTTTCATTGCAAGTAGTGTTTAAAAATGTTCTGTAAAGCATAATAGTGCTCCACCCCCCCCCCCCCCCAAAAAAAATAATAATAATCGAAACGTATATTTGCCCATTATTGCATAAAACTTTATTTACAAAACAAGATGCAATTGAGATTCTCCTTCAGAGGCGTGTATATGTATGGTATATTTCATGCGTTTGTTCTGTGTTTGTACTGTCTGCAATATGCAGTAATACTATCTTCATACCTCCTGAATTTGTGAGATGGGAATGTGAGACACAACATAGCGCAATGTATACAAAGGACAAATCCTGCCATACCTCCAGTAACATGGACCAAAAAAATCATTGGTTAAGTCAATTTTTTTATATCACTACGTTTCCTTTATTTTAGCACAAAACAACAAACAGAATAGTTTGAAAGTTACGGTATATAAAAGGTTTTGTGCCATAAAATACTTTTGTTCATAAACATATCTTTATTATCAGGGGTTAATGATTTATTCTGTTATCTTTTATTGTTCTTTTCTTGCTGCACATTAACCTGTGGCCTGTGTGCATCTTGCTATGCAGCTAAACCCTCCTATCCTCCAATAAAACAGACTGTGTGAACAAATCTTGAATAAATATAATGAAACAAATAAACAAAGCTAATGATGGTTGTAAAGCTGGGCATAGAGGGGTAGTTTTTTTTCCCATTCAGCCAGCGGGCTATACAAATAAAAAAACTAAGAGTTTCCTCTACCAACACAAATAAAAAAAGAGAATCCCCTCCGACAGCAAGTTTCTGGAGCAGCAGAGGCTACAGCAGTGAATTTGAAAAAGGGGGGTAGTGCTGCGCTATCCGTTATTATAAATAGTGCCTGCTGGAAATACCACAGTGGAAAAGTGCCTGAGTGCTAAAAGTGGTCCTAATTGATGCATACACTTCCTTCTTCTTAGCAAATAATAGTGAATAAAATATTTAGATGTAAAGTTCATGAAAATAGTTCTACAAAGTGAATGGTGTATGTGCTTCACAAATCACTGATTGATAAATTGAACTCCTGGACAATAAATGTATAAAATACTGGTGGTGCATAAGTGGATAATTACAACAATGTGCCTCAAGGCTGGGTGAGTAACATGTACATCATACATCATAACTTCAAATAAAGACAAAATGTTATTTCTTCTGAGTCCTTGTGTAAAGTGCTAGTAGTGCATATATCCAGATAACTGTACAGATATATAGATGATTGCAACCCTGTGTCTCAATGCTGGACACCGCAACATGCGCATATATAAATCACGTGGGCATCATGAGAGAAAATTGTATTTCTTCTGATAATTGTTCTCAATGGTCTAGGTAAATAAGCGTGATCTATCCCTTCACCATGATGTGCACATTCATATAATTTGGTGAATTTCTGCCTCCCTCCAGATGTGAGATATGAAGAATTAGATGTAACCAAGCTAGACCTAATATAAGTTTAAAAAAAGATCATTTCTGGAGTTCAGCCTTAATGTACGGTAATGCAGAGTAACAATGGCTTGGCGTCCCTGTTATCTCTGTTTGAAGGCTAGGTTCACACAAGTGTTGCGTTTTTAATGTGTTTTGCATTTTCTTTTTTTTTGTACTTAAAAAACACTGAATAGCTGGTTGTAAAGCAACGGGCGGCCACCGCATCCCTAACAACCGATGACTCATCAGCTGTCAGTGGGATTCCCCGCTGACAGCTGAATGTAAATGAAAGAATGCCAGCATTAAAAAAAGTTGTAAAAAAACTGCGTGGGGGCCCCCTCCAATCCATACCAGGCCATCCAGGCTTGGTACAGACTTTAAGGGGGGCCCATGTCACACAAAAAAAAATGTTGTGTGGTCCCCCCAAAATCCATACCAGACACTTCTCCCCAACAGGCCTGAGCCATACCAGGCCACATGCCCTCAACAGGGGGGTGGTGCTTTGGGGCAGGGGAGAAACAAAGGCTCCCACTATCTGACAGTTCTTAAACAACTAAGGGACAGGGCCACCTGATGATATAACCGGGTGACCTGGGTCGATGACATCACAAGGGGGCAGGGTCACCTGGTTACATCATCAGGTGGCACTGCCCCTTAGTTATTTAGGAACTGTCAGATGGCGAAGTTGTCAGATGGTGGGAGCTTTCGTCAAGTCGCAGACCTTTTTTTTTGCAGGTTGTCGCTATTCATCGTGATTGATGCGCAATTTACTTTAGGGGCATTGCTTTTGTTTTTTGTAATAACGGAATTGTCAAAAACTCTGTGATTTTATGTATTTTTGACCCTTTTTTTTCCGAATGAGTAGGGGTACAATGTCCCCCCTGCCCCAATGCATTCCCCATCATGTTGAGGGTATGTGGCTTCGTATGGTTCAGGGGTATGGCTCGCTCACCCTCCCCCCCCCATGCTCAGATAAGGGTCTGGTATACATTTGGGGGGGGGGGGGGCACGCCATTTAAAAAAAATTATTAGCGTGGGGTACCGTACCAGACCTGAAGGGCTTGTTATGGTTTGGGGGACCCCAATGCAGTTCTTTTTTCTTTTTTATAATGCCAGGTTGGTTTACATTCAATGCCTTTGGTTTACATTCAGTTGTCCGGGGTGGGGGGGGGGGGTGCCTTTACCCAAATCTTTAAATCTTTGGAAGCGGTTAGATTGCTTCCATCTGATAGCTGGCAGTTGTCTTATCAGATATACAAAAACTCCAAGCAGCTGCAGTCGCTGGGAGTTTGTGCAAAGCCCCCACTGCTGCCATAGTAGTTTCTACATTGGTGGCAGCAAAAGGGTTAAAAGAAGTATGGCTAAATCCTTTTAATGGCTGTACTCCTACTTATGGTCACAGGGCTACATTTAACTGATTAAGGACCACCCCATGTACATGTACTGTGCCAGGTAGGCCCTTAAGCGCAAAATCATGTACTTGTACGTGATCATCTTCGTGGGCTCTGGGGCACGCGATCGTTCGTAGAGAGGCAGATTGGTGGTCTGCCTATATAAACAAGGCAGACCGCCTTTCTGCCAGAGAGGAAAATGGAGATCTTGTGTTTCTGCTAAGCAGAAACACAGTTCTCTGTTTTCCTTTAGTCAAAGCACTCCCCCTACTGTTAGAAAGCACACACAGGGAACACATTTAACCCTTTGATTGCCCCTGAAGTTAACCCCTTCCCCGCCAGTCTCATTTATACAGTAACAGTGCATTTCTTGAATCACTGATCACTGAAATAATGTCACTGGTCCCCACAAAGTGTCACTTAGTGTCAGATTTCTCTGCCGCAATGTCGCAGTCCCACAAAAAATTGCTGATCGCCGCTATTACTAGTAAAAAATATAAAAAAAGAAAGTCCCTAAATCAATCCGATAGTTTTTAGACGCTATAACTTTAGCGCAAACTAATGAATATACGCTTATTGGGATTTTTTTTTTTTACCAAAAATATGTAGCAGAATACATATTGGCCTAAATTTATGAAAAAATTCTATATTTTTTATTTTTTTATTGGATATGTTTTATAGCAAAATGTAAAAAAAATATTGTTTTTTTTTTTTTCAAATGTTTTTTTGTGGTGAGTGTACAGCTTGTATAACAGTGTAAATTTGCTGTCCCCTCAAAATAACTCAACATACAGACATTAATGTCTAAACCACTGGCAACATAAGTGAGTATTCAACAACAAAACTGTGGATTTTTTTCCGACGGATGTTGGCTCAAACTTGTCTTGCATACACACGTCACACAAATGTTGTCGGAAATTCCGATCGGGAAAAACGCGGTGACGTACAACGCGTACGACGAGCCGAGAAAAATTAAGTCCAATAGCCAGTGCGGCTTTTCTGCTTGATTCTGAGCATTCGTGGACTTTTGTGCGTTGGAATTGTGTACACACGTTCGGAATTTCCGAACAACAAGGTTTGTTGTCGGAAAATTTGAGAACCTACTCTCAAACATTTGTTGTCAGATATTCCGACAGCAAATGTCCGATGGAGCATACACACGGTCAGAATTTCCAACAACAAGCTCACATCGAATATTTCTACGAGGCATATTACTTTCTCCACCACCAGAAAAAGCAGTGGGCATGATGATTATTTTATGTAATATTAATTTTAATTGACATAAGGCAAGAATATGAATATGTCCTAGGGAGACAGTTCTCACTCACCCTACTGTATCTATGAAGGAGCAGCATTATCACTCTAGGACAGGACTACAGAACACCTTCCTATCTCCTCTTCTCCTTATAATAGAGGGAAAGTGTTTTGTTGTCTATGGAGAGAGTTGTCAAGAGTGCTAACATGATAATCGTCGCCAGAGGCACAGTATCAAGATCAGATCAATTGATGTCTTGCAGGTTCAACTGGAATATTTTTACAATATCCAACAAAACACTTTCAGGCCTGCTTCACACTAGTGTGATGCTAGACCTTGCATGTGATTCGCACCACATTGCTGTGAAGATCACATGTGTTGTCTGTGCGATATGATTTCAGCCATACAAACTATGGATGAAATCGCATTGCATTCGCACCAAAATGGTGCAGGACCCTTTTTTTGGTCCGCACTGGAATCAGATCGCATGGGTTTTCACACCTATGCGATCCGATTCCTGCACTATTTTACAGTTCACACTGCGATCTGATCTGGGGGTGTCGTTAACTTTACATTGACACCCCCAGTGGTTAGCAGATCTCAATGTGAACCACTGTGCAATTCAGGTCTGATGCGGGAACCCGCACTGGATTCGCAGGGCTCTCGCATCGCATCAGTGTGAACCGAGCCTCAATGGTATATTTAACCAACTAAAAGAAAGCAAATAAAAGAACCTCATTGTTACAGTTTATATACACTTTAGCTTCAAAGAAGTTGTACTGTGTGATTTGCTCAGGAATTTGTAGCATAGTGAAGAACTTTATATATGGTAAAGTGATCCTTTTCTTTTCACATACAGGGAAAAAGAGCGTCATCTAAAGAGACATTGTCATCTGGTCATTCATAGTAAAGGGACCAGTGTC